>SSNQ01000206.1:675582-692843 GCA_006942095.1 Nothobranchius kuhntae | reverse complement strand
ACTGCAGGGTGTGTTCCAACTACAGGGGGATCACACTTCTGAGCCTTCCTGGTAAGGTCTATTCAGGGGTTCTGGAGAGGAGAGTCCATCGGATTGTTGAACCTCAGATTCAGGAGGAGCAATGTGGTTTTCGTCCTGGCCGTGGAACACTGGACCAGCTCTATACCCTTAGGGGGATCCTGGATGGTGCGTGGGAATTTGCCCAACCAGTCTACAGTATATGTGTTTTGTGGATTTGGAGAAGGCGTTTGACCGCGTACCTCGGGAGGCCCTGTGGGGGGTACTCCGGGAGTATGGGGTACCAGGCCCTCTGATACGGGCTGTTAGGTCCCTGTATGACCGGTGTCAGAGCTTGGTCCGCATTGCTGGCAGTAGGTCGGGCTCGTTCCCAGTGAGAGTTGGACTCCGCCAAGGCTGCCCTTTCTCACAGATTCTGTTCATAACCTTTATGGACAGGATTTCTAGGCGCAGCCAAGGTGTGGAGGGCATCCGTTCTGGTGGCCTGAGGATCAGGTCTCTGCTTTTTGCAGATGATGTGGTCCTGTTGGCTTCATCAGAACGTGATCTTCAGCTTTCTCTGGAGCAGTCTGCAGCCGAGTGTGAAGCAGCTGGGATGAGAATCAGCTCCTCTAAATCTGAGACCATGGTCTTGATTCGGAAAAGGGTAGAACGCCTTCTCCGGGTCAGGGATGAGGTCCTGCCCCAAGAGGAGGAGTTTAAGTATCTCGGGGTCTCGTTCACTAGTGAGGGAAAACTGGAGCATGAGGTCGATAGGCGGATTGGTGCTGCATCTGCAGTGATGCGGGCGTTGTACCGGTCTGTCGTGGTGAAGAGAGAGCTGAGTCAGAAGACGAAGTTCTCGATTTACCGGTCGATCTACGTTCCTACCCTCACCTATGGTCATGAGCTTTGGGTAATGACCGAAAGAACGAGATCACGGATACAAGCGGCCGAAATGAGTTTTCTCCGAAGAAAGGCTGGGCTCTCCCTAAGAGATAGGGTGAGAAGCTTGGTCATTTGGGAGGGGCTCGGAGTAGACCCGCTGCTCCTCCACATCGAGAGGAGCCAGTTGAGGTGGCTCGGGCATCTGGTCAGGATGCCTCCTGGATGCCTCCCTGGTGAGGTTTTCCGGGCACGTCCAA
This sequence comes from Nothobranchius kuhntae, assembly GCA_006942095.1. Lineage (NCBI taxonomy): Eukaryota > Metazoa > Chordata > Actinopteri > Cyprinodontiformes > Nothobranchiidae > Nothobranchius > Nothobranchius kuhntae. Next base: position 691,701 of record SSNQ01000206.1, on the reverse strand, counting down.
CCGGGAGGAGACCTAAAGGTAGACCCAGGACACGCTGGAGGGACTATGTCTCCCACCTGGCCAGGGAATGCCTTGGGATTCCCCCAGAGGAGCTGGCCCAAGTGCCTGGGGAGAGGGAAGTCTGGGCCTCTCGACTTAGGCTGCTGCCCCCACGACCCGACACCGGATAAGCGGATGAAAATAGACGGATGGATGGATGGATGGATGGACTGGAACAACACACAGATCATAGGAAAAGAAAGCGACCGCTACAAAAGATGGATTTGGGAATCTATAAAAATCAGGGTACTTGACAGATCAACCATCAACAGGGATGAGGGAGCATACAGACTCAAGAATCTGGGACATGCTCCCCATCAACAACACCACACCATCAAGTGCAAGTGAGAGCCCCCGTGGACACGACATCTCCACGCGCCTCTCCCACATGACGCGCTCCGGGAATACCGGATATAGGCCTTGCCAGCCATCCACCCGATGACAGGCCATAAAGAAGGCTCCAGGCGAGAAGCCAAAAGTGTTGGCAGGTAAAGAGACATTTATGTGAAAAATTTCTCTCACTAAAAAACTCCCCATACGCAGTAGAAGAAAGCTTTTTTTTATCTATTCAACCATGGCACGATGAACGGCATTTTAATGAGACGACTTTCATGTTCGGCCTGCGTGAAACACTCAGCGTGACCCGTTAGAATCAGAGATAAGTAAAATCTGGTTCATCAGTGAGCCTGCTCTTTAATAATAATAAATTAAAAAAGGAAAAAATGAAGATGGACGAATCAGTTCCACGCTGATGCTCGGTTCTCAGTGAGACGGCCATCTCTGACTCCTGTAAGTTATGTTCACGTGCACGTCTGCTCATGCTTGTAGTGTTGTTGGGCATGTGTCTGCGTACGTGTCCTCTAAATAAGTGGACGGGTCTAATCACCTCAGCGGGAGGAACCTCTCCCCCTTCCGCCGCCGCCTCTTAACATTAACGGATATTAACGGCCCCCAACGCTCCCCCGTTTCCTACTGAGGAATGAAATACACCACTAATGGTTTATCACAAACACTGCTAATGCTTTATGCAGACCTCTTACCATTAATAAATGATGACATGTAAAAGGAGGGGGGGAGGGTGAGGCAGCTGTGAAAGTTGACGGACCCTAAAAGGGGGAAACTTGGATCAGTTTCAGAGATTAAACAGAAAAATTAATGTTTGGTTTTTGTAACAACCAGATGAATAAATCCTTTTCACCACGGGTGATCAGCAATAACCACCAATAACAGGCTGTTATTCACCAGTCTGAATAAAATATCTGCAGTTAAAGTCATGGAAACAGAAATGTACTCAAGGGGTGTTTCATGAACTATTTTGGTGTTTGATCGGAAAATCCTGACAGGTTTACGTCACACTGTCACTAACATTCAAGGACTCACCCATCCTGACTCACGACGGGGAAGGCTATTGATGGTTTAGCGTCCGGGAGAGAGAAGAAAGCATCTCGACTAGTAGAAGCTAGCTTTTAGCATTAGCAACTCCACCACACAGCAGAACTCCTCCAGGCTTATGTTATTGGTGGAGACAAAAAACTTCAATGTTGCAGAGCAGACAGAGTCAGTGGTTGAGTCACGTTGCTGTTAGCCAATCAGAGGAGATGTTGGTGACGATGAATAAATGTAAGTTAAAACTGGGGACAGGACCAGCAAACTACCGGTTACAGAGTGAGTTTTACTCACTGGGCCACTGTAAGGCAATGGAATAGGTGCTCTTAAAAATACCCGTAGAAATATTACGCAGCTTCCTCGTGTCAGGTTTCAGTTAACGGCATTCCCTCACCAGAGCCAGCTGTCCGTCATCCACTGGACTAATAAAAGAATACATAGCTGTGGTCTGACAGAAGAACGGTTCCTCACCATGTCCGCCAAAGCTGTGCTGAAAGTGCTGCTTTATGAGTAAAATTACTACAAATGACCAGTTTTTCTTCTTCTTCAGCCTTCAGAGAGTACAGACGCCTTTTTTCTCAGCTCCCTTATCTGCTTCCCCAAGGCTCTTGTCCCGTCTGCCTACAGAGCACTTCTCTGCATTTCTCCTGAAATCACTACTCTTTTGGAAATATGGACTTAATTAATTGGTCATTCAACGCGATTGACAAAATTTTTTCTACGATGAGAACGGAGAAGGGGGCTCCCACCTGTCCCGAGGGGACATTCGCAGCGGGATATGCACTCGATTCTTGGGAGGTCTGGCGGATCGTGTGCCTCTCTCAGTTGTCCATCGAGGACGTGGAAGATTTGTGGATGTTCGGCCTGATGATCACTGGATTTCTTCTGATTGGAGCGGGAAGATATCTGGTTTTCTGGAAATTTGGGAAGACGGGAGCGATTGGAGTGCGACCCGTGCCCATTGAATGTGCCGCTCGTGCGGTGACCTCACAGACTGGGACGTTACTCGAGGTGAACCGTAAGCTGGATAATGTCCTCGCGGTGTTGCCTGTATTAGTACGCAAGATGGATGTCATCTCGGAGAGGGTCGCCGGACGATGTGGGGAGGTTTAGAACACGTAAAATTGGCTTCACGGTGGACATGAATGACCACTTATAGAATCCAAGGCAGAGAGGAAAATTATCTCTGCCTGCCCCAAACAAAGTCATGTTTATCCTTATCTGACGCCATAGCAGCCTCTCAAGGCTGCCTCAACACACCCCCATGAAAGGAGGAATGCCGACAGATGCTGTGTCCCGACCTTCACCCTCTTCCTTCAGATTGAGACGTCTGCGGGAAACTCAATGTGCTCTCTGTTCCTTATCTCTCCCTCCCACCTGTTGGTCTGCAGCTGGTCGATGCGCCGCAGTGGCAGCTCCCATTGGAGGCTTCAGGATCCCGCCCATCCCCGCCTCCCCATCATACTCTGATGTTTTGTATCTGTGCTGTTTGTGCTTCTATGTTGAGGAGTTTTTTTTTTTTGTATAATAGAGTTACTCCCCGCTGGGTCTAACTCTGCTATGCCTTTTTTTTTACCTTACCCCCAATTATCCTCACCCTTTTCATATATCACCCTTTTCATATATCTATTAAGGTAACGCGACTCATTTTGCGAATGACCGCAGTCACCAATTCTTGTCATGTGTCTTACCCATGTATGTCTGATCTCTGAATTGTGTGTACTGAATCTCAATTTCGTTTCTCTGCATGTCCTGCACATGTGGTAGAAATGACAATAAATGACTTTGACTTTGACTTGACTTGACAGTTTCATCATGTTTAATATCAACCTAAAGTTCACAAACGGTTAGCTAAAGGCCTAGCTGGTGTTTACGATTCAGCACACTGCTGACTGGCTGGATGGAAATGAGTTCCCAGCATGCAACACTCTCTCAAATGTTGAAAACTTAACAAAAAAATTTAATGTGGTTTTATTTTTATTCATAATTGTAGTTTTATATATATATATATATATATATATATATATATATATATATATATACACTCCATCACCGCATATATATATATATATATATATATATATATATATATATATATATATATATATATATATATATATATATATATATATATATATATATATATATATATATATATATATAATTTTTAAGTTGGAGGGAGTTTAAACAGCGGTCCTAAGTGTAATACCTATCTCCCTAAGTGTAAATCGTGTTGAGACCACCAGTACACAACACATTTACTCAAATATAAGCTGCTGTAACAGGTTTTTAAAATAGTCATTTATAATAGTCCCCAGCTAGAATGACGCCTGGTCTGAACCTCTCTGAACCCCTTCAAGTTCAGTTTACATGATTTTAAAAATGTCAGACAATTTTAAAAACATGAGAGCACTCACCTGGTAATAAAAATCACAGACATTACAGTTTGGGTCTTACTGTGTGTGGTGTACGACCACACAGCACAAAGTTACACGTTCTTACACCAATGTTCCCTCGTCAGACGAGAAATCTCTCCAGACCAGACGTGATTTCAGAGGAAACAAACATGGCGGAGGGGCATGAAGCATGCTTCTGTCATCTCACTATCTGATTCGCTGCACATCACAATCAAATCGAGCATGCTCGATTGTCCTTGATGTCAAACCAACATGTTTGAGAGCCCGGTTTTATGATCTGAGCTGTCCAGATATGCTTCAGAGCAAACCAGAGTGGTCTTAACACACCACACACAGCTGGAATATCTGACAAGATTATCTTAAGTGCTATTACAGTGTTCATGTCGTGTGAACCGGGCTTAAGTCGACTCATTTCTCATGTAGCCTGATGTCTTCCAGGGTAATGGAGCTCCTCACCTCACCTCCATGGCTGAACCAACAAAGAAGGTTCACCTCAGCTGTTTGTGTCCAGATCCAAACCTCCTGGCCACCAATGAGGACTGGAACTTAGAAGCAGTTTTGTTTTACTGTTCAGATCCTTTCTGATGAGAACAGACCAGAGAAACTCCATCATGACTGCAGACACTCTCCTCCATCCCACCAGGTCTTCTACATATTGGATCATCTTTGCTTGGGGCACGGATTCACTCCCAACATCACCCTTTCTGACTCTGAACATTAAAATTAGCTTTATTAACTGTACTAATTGTAATGAATCAAAAGGGTCAATTTTCACCATCAATTAGACACCTTTCATACACGCCAGAGCTGCAAAGTCAAGGTTACGCCAGCTGGAGGATCCAGACGCACAAATCAACCTTTTGCTCACTTATTGTTCTTCAACGCAGACAAATAAACTGCCAAGGTCTCCCACAAAATCCCTTTCCTCCCTTATCTCACGCTGCTGGATACCTCACTCTGAATAAAAAGGGAACTTTTACAACTCATAAGTTAAATATTCATATGGTTGAATGAACAAGATGTTTAAATGAAATGTTTGAATAATCTGCGCTTAAACCAATGAAGTTGAAATGAATGTTGCTCTTGCAATGATCCGTTGCAGATTTTATGATCAGAACGTGTTTGATTTAACAAATTAATCAATATCTACACATCTTCATAAGACACAAATTAAGGTTGAGGTTCACCTCACATAACGTTTAAAGAGTCTTTATTCACAGAGTTAAGAATCTTGTATCTGAAGGAAGGAGCGGCTTTCTGAGGGATGTTGGTAAATACCCAGAAATGTGTCAAATTCTGATTTGCTGTCATGGTCTGCGTCTCCCTCATGTGTCTCCTTATGTTCTCCGTCCCTCTCTAGGTTCTCCTTATGTGTCTTCTAGCGTCCTCATGTGTCCTTGTCTGCATCTCTCCCCACACACCTGCAGCTCATCTCCCACTCATCCTACCCCAGTGTATTTAACCCTGTCTGCGTCTCAGTGTGTTGTTGGTTCATTGTTTTGTGTCAGCCTCGTCTCGTCCCCCTCTCTAGCTTTAAGAATCTCTAGGTCTCTTGTGTTTTTGGATTCTCTAGGTTTAGTTAATAGGATTTTTGGATATTTTTTTTTTGGCGCCCTGCATTCTCTGGATTTACTCCTTAATAAAAGATTTTCACGTTTTTTCCACCTCCTGCCTTGTTATCTGGTTCTGCATCTCGGGTCCTAACCTCTCTCCAAAACCACCTTGTGATATTTGCCAGAAAACGCCAGAAATCATAACATTGTGGCTTAATAAAACAGGAATTACTTCCCGAGTAATTCAGTTTCTAGCGGAGTTCTGAACCGGCCAATTCGGAAAAAGCATCCTTGAGACATCCCTCTTGACATACAGTCAAAACCTGTTTGCACGCTGCAAGCTGACACAGCCAGACGGCTCCCTAAGAGCCACATCCACTTTGGATGCAGACAAGCATTCCAGCTACTGTTGTGACCTGGAGACATCTCAAGACTGGACGGGTCGTATTGAAGTTAACCTACTGGCTTCAGGTGCCGTGAGGTCCACCCGACTCCTGACAGTCCAGATCTGACCGTGGGTCTCCGCCAGGGTTTGTAGACATAACAGGTTGCTGTTTTAGTAATAATCAACTCTAGTTTATAGCAGACAACAAATTATTTTACACCCAGATTTCACAATTTCTTTCAGATACAAAGATTCTGATAAACATCTAGCTTACATCACACCACCCACACATCACACTCCATCACCGCATATCCCCTCCATCACATCTCATTACTCATGTCTTGTCACGTATAATCATTAGTTTAGAAAAGAATAAAATTCCTTTTTAACTATATACTCGACTGTCTGAATTAATACGAAGTGTGTTTATGGTCCCTGAACAAGTAAAAGTAACTATAATCTTCTGATTAAACGTTCAAAGATCAATCAGACTGATATTTCATATTTATATGGAATCATCACATCTTATTGGTTATGATTAATTTGCAGTCATCGGCTGTAAAGTGTGACCGCTACAAAATATTGTTTGCAATGATTTATTTTAAAATCTCATGCAGTTATTTGTTTAATAATGAAGAACGGAGTCGGTTACATTCGATTTTCTTCATCCTGCACGTCTTCAGTTGTTTACACTTTTATAGCTCTGAGAATTTTGAGTTAAATAAATGAAGTAAAATTTAAAGTTGTGCTCCTGGCACCAGGATGCCTTAGGCCACAGCTAGATGACGGATTTTGTTGTTGTTTCATCTGATCTGCAGCCCGCATGTCTTGGACACTCAGGTGAGGAGGGGAGAGGAGGGTCTGTCGGATTGTCAGAAAGAGCGATGTGGTTTTCGTCCTGGCCATGTCAACGACTAGCTCTGTACCCTTAGGGGGTCCTGGAGGGTGCGGGGGAGTTCGCCCAACCAATCGACATGTGTTTTGTGGATTTGGAGAAGGCGTTTGACCGCGTCCCTGACCCTTCAGGGGGTATGTCAGGAGAATGAGGTACCCTCTGATACAGGCTGTTAGGTCCCTGTATGACTGGTGTCAGAGCTTGGTCCGCATTGCCGGCAGTAAGTCGGGCTCGTTCCCAGTGAGAGTTGAACTCCGCCAAGGCTGCCCGTTGTCACAGATTCTGTTCATAACCTTTATGGACAGGATTTCAAGGTGCAGCCAAGGTGTGGAGGGCATCTGTTTTGGTGGCCTGAGGATCAGGTCTCTGCTTTCTGCAGATGATGTGGTCCTGTTGGCTTCATCAGAACGTGATCTCCAGCTTTCGCTGGAGCGGTTCGCAGCCGAGTGTGAAGCAGCTGGGATGAGAATCAGCTCCTCTAAATCTGAGACCATGGCCTTCTCTGGGTCAGGGATGAGGTCCTGCCTCAAGTGGAGGAGTTCAAGTATCTCGGGGTCTTGTTCATGAGTGAGGGAAAGATGGAGCGTGAGATCGATAGGTGGATTGGTGCTGCATCTGCAGTGATGCGGGCGTTGTACCGGTCTGTCGTGGTGAAGAGAGAGTTGAGTCAGAAGACAAAACTCCGGATTTACCGATCGATCTACGTTTCTACCCTCACCTATGGTCACGAGCTTTGGGTAGTGACCGAAAGAACAAGATCTCCCTTTGAGACAAGGTGAGAAGCTAAAGGAGGGGCTCGGAGTAGACCCGCTGCTCCTCCACATGGAGAGGAGCCAGTTGAGGTGGCTCGGGCATCTGGTTAAGATGCCTCCTGGACGCCTCCCTGGTGAGGTTTTCCAGGCACGTCCATCCGGGAGGAGACCTAAAGGTAGACCCAGGACACGCTGGAGGGACTATGTCTCTCACCTGGCCAGGGAACACCTTGGGATTCCCCCAGAGGAGCTGGCCCAAGTGGCTGGGGAGAGGGAAGTCTTTTGATTTAGGCTACTGCCCCCGCGACCCGACTCTGAATAAGCAGAAGAGAATGGATGGAAATAAAATGCAATGCAAGGGAATCCCAAAGAGCGCAACATTGCACATAAAGGTATTGTGGCTGCAAGATAAATCTGTTTTAAAGCAAAGAGTCTAAAACCGATCAAGTTTCCACGTTCTCCATCAGAACAGTTTGGCAGCTTTAACTCTGGTTTCCAATCTGGTTCAAACATTTGAGTCTCCAGCATTTTATTGTGTCTTATTATAACGTTGTCGGGTCAAATCCAGGATTAAAACCACACAAATCTGAAAAATGAGACTCCGAAGCGTCAGCCGGCCTCCGTCTGCAGCGGCTCCGTGTTTTCAGCTAATTTCTGAACAAGTGAGATTACAACCTGCATGTACTTCAGCTCCCGCCTGCTTGTCAAACATCCCTCAAGCAGAAATCAATAGTTCATCATCGCTACACATTACGACATATCAGCAGGAGGAGGAGGAGGAATCAAAGAGAGGAGAAGAAAGGAGGAGGCGAGGAAATGTCATGTCTATTATTACATCCAGATATTTCAACACTTTCGCATCCGTGCTGCTTTACTTGAGTTCATCCCTTAAATCGCTCTGATTCTTGAAGAAATGATGTCCCTAACTCTGTGTTTGTCACAAGCAGAAACCCGCAGCAGTTCAGAAGCAACGGCAGGCTCGTCGTTCGGTAAAGATGGGATTTAATATTTTATTTATGAGGCTGGAAATGAGTTAAACCAAGAACAAAGACTCGCAAGCTCACGGATCCAAACATCAGGCTCCAGGTCGGGTGGGAAAACAACCACAACCCTGACTCTTCCTCTGTGAATTTTAAAGACAATGGTGTCCACTGGAAACGTCACCTCCGACAATTAAACAGATAAAATCAAGAGAAACTCACCAGAAACCTGACAGGAGTTCAGAGCAGTTTTATCGTGTCCTAAGAGTCTTTGTGTAAAAACGAACATCTCATTTCACCACAGAATGCATTTTGTGTTGTGTGTAATTATTCCATCCATAGTTATTTTAGTCATTTAAACTTAGTATTTTATTTATTTTTTATTTTTATTTGTTCATTTCAGGCACAACAAAATACATATATAAAACATAAAGTGCACAAAAACAAGAAACAAAAATTACCTGAAAAGGACTGGGACGAAGAAAACTTATTAAATCCCGCCCCTACACTCACTCATCAACTAAAAAAACAAACAAAAACAAAAACAATAAGCTTCCCGCAGCTACGCTCATTGTAGCAAACCAAATTTGATCTAATTATTTACTATAGTTTTATTTCTCGTTTCACATGATTATATTTTATTGCTTGCTTTGCGTGTTTTATATGATTTTATTTTAGTGCCGTTTCATTATTTAATATTATTATTTTACTGTCTATATGATTTTATTTATTACTTATTTTCTTACCTTTTGTCGTTTATATTAGCTCTTTTATTATATTTTTACTCATTTTAATCCAGTGTTTTCTCTGTAGGGGCCCTCTGCCCCGGGAGCGGTGGTCGACTGTAGCTTCCTGGGCGCTCTACAGGTAGTGTTAAGTGGAGGTGGGGGTCTATGCTCCCCCTCCTCTGAGCGCCCTGACTTAGTGTGGAAGACCTGATGCTGCCGGGGCAGACGGCTCCTCTGATGGCGTTTCCTTGCCTTACCTTACTTGGTTTATCTGGACTCAGCCAAATATACATTTTTACTGATGTGTGTGTGTGTGTGTGTGTGTGTGTGTGTGTGTGTGTGTGTGTGTGTGTGTGTGTGTGTGTGTGTGTAATGTTTTAAAACTGTTATGGGAATTTGGGGTCATTTTGTAAAGCACTTTGCTTGAAAAGCGCTTTATAAATAAAATCTGATTGATTGATATTTTTTGTAGTGCGCCAGAGTTGAGGTTGCACACGATCATTTGTGATCGTTGATATTTTTTCTAACTATTTACAAAAAGCATAATTTTTCGTTTTCTGTTTCATGAAAACACAAACGTTTTAAATCCTAAATTCCCAAAACTTGGAATTATTGGCAAAATATAAACGTTCATTTTCCTGTTCAACATTTTTCACAAATCATTCCAACTTTATTTATGATAAAAAAAACTTCAAACTTTTAGCCAAGAAAAGTGGAAATGTTTGTTCTTCAGAGTAAACGTCTATTTATTTTTGTGTTTAATCATTAATTCACATTCTATCATCGTCCTCGTCTCTGTCTGTACATAGGTTACACACACACACACACACACACACACACACACACACACACACACACACACACACACACACACACACACATCTATACAGATAATCAGGGACAAATCATGACTAAATTCATGTTTTAGGAACATAATTTCCTTCCTCCTGTTGGTTTTTTCCTCTTCCTGTTTATCTGAACCCACTGCTGGTTGTTTTGTCCTGCATGAGGCTCATTTGTGAATTCTGGATACGTTTGACTTGATTAGCTTAATGACCTCCTGACCACATGGTCACATATCAGCAGGTTAATGTTTCTGTCCAGAATCAACACGTTCCTGTTCGATCTGGAAGCTCTAAATGAATCAGCCATTAGCTATTGTCCAGGAGGAGGCGGTGATAACCAGTATCAGTGGAATGCCAGAGCCTGACTGGTTAAACTGGGAGGGAGTTTGTGTCAACAGAAAGCTCCACTCTGAAATCCACTTAAAAGGTGCCACCGAATCAGAGTCAATGATTAAACAGTCCAGCCTGAGAGTCGGATGGATATCGATTCTCATTTTTACAGGTCATTTCCTCTGAAGATGATTAATTCATCTGTTTCTCAATCGTCCTACGGTCCACCGTCTCTGATATTAAACCTCCAGGTCTGGTTGCAGTCTCCCTGGGGTTCCTGCGCTCTGGGGCAGCACCTGGATCTCTGGGACTTGGAGCTCCCTCCGTCTCCTGCACATCTTTAGGGGGCAGATCTGTGGCCCCTCACACTCTCTGTTGAATGCTCCTATAGAGAAACCTTACATAAACAAGCGCGTGTACACACACAGGTGCTCACATGGTGCTCTCATAAGTATGGACTTGGGCACGTTCAACACACGTCTTAAGGCTGTGGTTGGCACTAAATGCACTGTGATTTATTATCGTGTGATTGTTCAGTTAAACAATGTTGATTTTATATTTCCTCATCAAGTTGACGCAGTGATAGCTTGATCATTTTTTTTTTCTCTTTCTGCAGGTCTAGAAGCAGACTCTTGTTCATTATTGTTTATTTTTGTGGACCCCCACCCCACCTTTTGTCTCTTCCTTTCTCTTTCACCTCTGACTCCGTGTCTGGTCGGAATTACAAAGCATTCAAAAACAATAACAATAAAGTTTTAAGTATCAGGCGTGACATTAAAAGCAAACACTTTGATGCTCCACCTGAGAGTAAATCTGTAAGGCTTGTCACCAGCATTCAGACATCATTTATGCTTGCTTCACAGCCAGACAGGACACGGGGGAAAAAAGAAAAACAAACCTCCAGGCCGGCGTCGCCCCGGAGGACAGACAGGAGTCTGGGCCGGCGATGCGGCTTTCTGCGGGTTCAAATATAAACAACAGAGTGTTTCTACAGAACCACAGTCAACCCCTACAGCTGTTTGCATCGCCAATCTGGGCCTATTTGGGATTTGAATGTTCGTATTTTGGACAGAAGGGAAGAATGGTTTTAGGAGAGTGAAAGCAATTATCTTCAACTAAATAAAACAGAACAGAGACTGAAGGTTTAAACTCTCCAGCATTTTGATTCATTTTGCAATGAAACAAAATGTCACACAGGTCAAAAGAGACCCACGACCTTCAGGAAGGAGGGAGAGTCATTTGTGAGTCAGCTCACATGAATGGAGGTCACACAAACTCACCACAACGTGAAAGGTCAAAAATTCACTAATTTTTCTGTTTGAATTGAGAAACTTAAAGAGAAAGCTGAAATTTAAGCATTAAATTAACATTAGCTGTCCTAGTTTCAAGGGGTGTTTCTCAATGTCAAGGCGCCTGGCCTTGAGAGGCGATGTCTTACGAGGACACGGTCCTTCCTTGGTCAAAGAAAATGGTTAAATGGAACAGACTTGCATCACATGACCGCGGCTTCCACGGCGGTCACGTAACGTCACGTGACACGGTAGATAACGTTATATTTTATATTTATTAGTTTCAATATAAATATATAACGAGTCTTTTACTTTTTAAATTGTGTATATGTTTATTAAATTAAATATATAAATGAGTTACTACCCACTAGCCAACGAAGCTGCAACTACTAAGTAACTAACCAACCATAGATAACTTCTTTGGATCTAAAATAACTTTTTAAATTAGCTGACTTACTTTTAAACTTGAAAATTGTCCCCGAAGTAGCTGCCGGCTTCTGATCCGCCGTCTTTTTGAAAATACCACGGTGTATTCTGGGTAATTTTTGACCAGGGCTAGGCTACAAGACACCTCCCGTGTATCCTCGCACAGCTAGCTAAACGGCTAACAAACGGAGATCACACGCCTCGGTAGAACATGAACATCGGAACACATCTTGGTGGCTCTCGACGACGTATCTCCTAGGCAACCGGGGCGGGGCCAAGACATCAAGGCAAGGTTCCTTGGAATTGAGAAACACCAAACGTTTTCCTGACACATGTCGTTATCAAACCTGATGTTGTCTTTATAACTTTAAACGTTGCATTGACTTGGTCTTATTGTTTCTAATCATATTGTGTATAATCCGTGATTTTATCATGTACCACACTTTGACTGGTGGCGTAAGGTGCTTTATAAATAAGATGAAAAACTAAATGAAATGACATCACAGTTAGATGGTGTCACTAGTTTGTTTCCTGAGATCTTGCTGTATAAATGTATTGTATCAAATCTTGAATTCAGTCCTCCTTTAATCTCGGATAAGCCCCCAATTTATCTACCAATGCAGCTTTTTGGGCTGCACAATATAAAATCAACAAGTTTTTGAATGTTCAAGAGTGAAATTAATCTATGAGTTAGTTATTTTGCAACCTCACCAAAGCTGCACAGTGAGGAGGTAGAGGCCCCAGTGGTGAACCACCTCAGGCTACAGCTAGTAAACACAATCAGCTGGTTTCACCATTACTGACATTTTTATTTGTATTTAAGAGCAAGTCACCCCCAAATCAACTATTTTTTTCTGATAAACTATATAAATGCGTGTCTAATCGTGCTGCAGACACGTGTAGTCAATAGTTTTGCACTTTAGTGCATTTCAGTTAAAATTTTAATTTTCTGCCTGAAACTGTCAGTGTTGTGCCGTCGTCAGGTAAAAACTCTTCACTGCATTTGAATTTAAATCTGCCACCGCTATTGGCTAAGAGGTATGCTATGATGTAAACTGGTACATTATGATGTCACAATGCAGTGAGTGTGTGTATTTGTTAGTGGCTCCACCCTCTTGGTCTGCTAGGCAACAGCATTTGTTGCATTTTTCAAACATGAAGTGGGAGTGAAGTACGCTTCTTGTAAGAGGTGACTTGCTCTTTAAATTATTATGCCTTCTAGTCCAATGAAAATTAATTGAATCTTCTAATTTGAATAAGTTTTGGGGTAAAAGCTGATGAAAATATGGTGACCTTAAAAAATTTCATGACCTAATCTCCATTGGTATCTGTTTTCTGTGTCTTTTATGTGAATCTGTCACTTTCTTTCAGTCGCATTTTCTTTGATTTTCACCTCCATCATTTCATAATGACATCCCAGATGACATTTCCCTGAAATGAACCAAATCAGTGTCACTCTGCCTCATTTATTGGACTGTCTCTGTTTACTCCTGGGCTGAAGTCAGTACACTGTAAAAATCAGACTGTTCAGATAAAAGATCACAAAAAATGGTAAATGGCCTGTATTTGATATAGCGCCTTTTAGAGTCCTGGAACCCCCCAAGGCGCCTTACAACACAATCAGTCATTCACCCATTCACACACACATTCACACGCTGGTGGGGATGAGCTACGATGTAGCCACAGCTGCCCTGGGGCACACTGACAGAGGCGAGGCTGCCGAGCACTGGCGCCACCGGTCCCTCCGACCACCACCAGCAGGCAACGTGGGTTAAGTGTCTTGCCCAAGGACACAACGACAGCGACAAACTGAGCAGGGCTCGAACCTGCAACCTTCCGTTTACGGGGCGAGCACTTAACTCCTGTGCCACCATCGCCCAAAAAAGTCTAGATCGGGTCCCCATAGCCAATCACCTGTCTCCATTTAGTCCTGTCGTCTACATCCTCCATCCTCTAACTTCATGTCCTCATTGGTCTTCCTCTCTGGATCCTGCCTGCTGGCTCCAACCTCAGCATTCTTCTACCTACTGAATCTGTGTCTCTCCTCTGGACATGTCCAAACCATCTCAGTCTGTCATCTGACTTGATCTCCAGAACATCTAACATGAGCTGTCCCTCTGATAGACTCATTACGGATTCCCAAAAAGGGCCTCCAGTTCAGTTCAGAATGTTGTTAACCCTCCTGAGGCAGCGGGCGCTGTGGCAGGTGTGCTGATTACAAACTAAAACCAAATGTTGAGAAGAAAAACTCACAGAAAGCCCAAAAAGGTTCAGTTTGGTTCTTTCATGGTGGAAAACAAACAAACAAACAAACAAACAATATAACGGCATGAGAAACAGAGTTTTGGTGGATTACAATGATTTGTGAGCACCGTCGTGTTTTACAGTGCTCCTCTCGTGGGGTAAAAATGATTCTCACACATCAGATCAATGGCAGCTCATATCTGAAGGGATCAATAGTGTTTAGAGTCGGACTCATCCACAGAACCAGAGTTCTGATGTCTGGAAGCCGCTCGTCTAATGAGGAACACAGACAGACAAGAGGAGGACGAAGAAGGAAAATCAGGGAGTTTGTACTCATTTATTTGAAGAGATGTGTTGGTTTTTCTGTCCAGAAAACTTTTCAAACACAAAAAAACTAATCAGTCAATCAGACAGCAGCACCAAACTGAGCAGAGCGGAGAAGAAAGGATTTTAGGGACGTGGCTGTTGGCGCAGCCTGGTTGATCTACTGGGACTAGAACTACATGGGTTTACTATTGCCGGTACCAAAGCCGATTCGTACAGGTCACGGTCAGCTGATGGCCAATATCTAGACGTTTTCCACCTAATGTGTAGGGATGGGTACCTTTGATATTTAAATGGATACGGTACCAATTCCTGGTACCTAGGAATCGATACTGGTACTTCACCAATAACAAGTAATGAAATCTCTTTTTTAATTAAGTATATTTGTGTATTTCTAATATAACCATATTTGATAAATACCATACTACAGTTTGTATTATACTGTTGTGGTATTTCACGAACTAAACCAGCTCCATGTGATCCTTTCTCCTCTGGACAAACTGTGACGGTGGCTCTTGTAGTTTTATAAACTGCAACTTAAACTGATGCAAACATCTTTGCTGTGAACAAAATTTTCTGTGTACCTTCATTGCTTTTGCCGTTCTTTTTCAAACTGTTCATTTTTCCTTCTCAAAAGTCAGAATTTCCGAGTTCCGAGTAGAAAGCGAACGCACCATTAGCTGATGCTTGCGGAAGCTAAAATATCAAGCTAACGGTATCGTAAACAGTTTATTTATCTGCTGGAGCAGACTAAACGATGAGGTCTCATCAAGGCCGGATTAACCATATGGGCAACTGGGCAATTGCCCAGGGCCCACGAACTCCAAAGGGCCCAGGGCAGCGAGGGCACGAGCAAAATACTGTAGCTGTAATCTCCCGCTTTATATTAAACTAGGGTGACCGTATGTCCGGTCTTCCCCGGACATGTCCGCTTTTCACTCTCCGTCCAGGGCGTCCGGGGGGGGGGGGGTCTTGTATTGATGAAAATGTCCGGCTTTTCATCCAGGAGCAGAGATCGAATTATGGGGAGCTGGATATCCTACACATCCAGGGGAGCCGGAAAAAAGTTTTCAATCTATATTACATCATTTATGGACTCTTTTGAGCAGAGAGCACAGAGAGCGGCACAGCGCTGATCGGTGGTGCTGCGCTCCAGGCTGCTGCGTCCAGCGCACGGTCCATTCTCAAAGTGGCGCAACCAAAAAACTATAATGAACACACGATCGTTCATGTCCGCACATGTTCTCTACTTTCTGTCTTATTTGTGCCTGAAGCGCTCTGCTGCTGCGGAGCTCATCACCTGCGCTGCGGTGATTTCACCTCACTGACGCAGCATCGAAACGCGCTCTCCTCTTTGCGGTCAGGAGATCCCTTTGGTCTGCTCAAAAGTAACCGATGAGGTGAAAAAGTAAGAATCCAGGCAGCAGTTTTTCTGGAGAGTTTAGAGGAGACGCAGGAAGATGAGAGACAGACAGGACAGGAAAATAGTTCAATAAAAACAAGAAAACAAAACAAAGTGTTGAAAA
>SSNQ01000206.1:664250-675556 GCA_006942095.1 Nothobranchius kuhntae | reverse complement strand
TGTTCATTTTTCCTTCTCAAAAGTCAGAATTTCCGAGTTCCGAGTAGAAAGCGAACGCACCATTAGCTGATGCTTACGGAAGCTAAAATATCAAGCTAACGGTATCGTAAACAGTTTATTTATCTGCTGGAGCAGACTAAACGATGAGGTCTCATCAAGGCCGGATTAACCATATGGGCAACTGGGCAATTGCCCAGGGCCCACGAACTCCAAAGGGCCCAGGGCAGCGAGGGCACGAGCAAAATACTGTAGCTGTAATCTCCCGCTTTATATTAAACTAGGGTGACCGTATGTCCGGTCTTCCCCGGACATGTCCGCTTTTCACTCTCCGTCCAGGGCGTCCGGGGGGGGGGGGGTCTTGTATTGATGAAAATGTCCGGCTTTTCATCCAGGAGCAGAGATCGAATTATGGGGAGCTGGATATCCTACACATCCAGGGGAGCCGGAAAAAAGTTTTTAATCTATATTACATCATTTATGGACTCTTTTGAGCAGAGAGCACAGAGAGCGGCACAACGCTGATCGGTGGTGTTGCGCTCCAGGCTACTGCGGAGCTCATCACCTGCACTGCGGTGATTTCACCTCACTGACGCAGCATCGAAACGCGCTCTCCTCTTTGCGGTCAGGAGATCCCTTTGGTCTGCTCAAAAGTAACCGATGAGGTGAAAAAGTAAGAATCCAGGCAGCAGTTTTTCTGGAGAGTTTAGAGGAGATGCAGGAAGATGAGAGACAGACAGGACAGGAAAATAGTTCAATAAAAACAAGAAAACAAAACAAAGTGTTGAAAAGTCAAATGTAGGTAGATTTATCTCCACTACACGTTTTTACCTGTATAAAACAATAAGTTACACACACGTCATATTTATACATCTGATACAGTTCAAATCACCTTCAAAACTCAGTCACACACCCAGGGCCGTTTCAAGACATTTTGGGGGCCAAGGCTAAATGAACCCCCAAGTTAAGACCCTCTCCTCATTGGTCAGTCCACACGAGCTGGGTCAAAGGTTACCCTGAGTGGGTTACATGATGTCAGGCATTCAAGTATTGAGTATATTTACTGCATATTGCAGTAAAATATTCTGTATGTGACCATATTATGGTGATCCTTGGGTCATGATGATGGGGCCCTTTAATATTGTTGCCCAGGGTACAGCAAAGTGTTAATATGGCCCTGGTTCTCATTTAGATCGATGACATCACCACCCAGTCACCTATCGCCTTCAGTGAAGTGGACTCTGCCATGCTGCTTGCTGTTTACAGATCGCCCGCGGCGACTAACCACATTATGCTCTCACGCCTGCGCTGCCGTCTATCTTGGGAAATCGCTGTCTCACAAGTTCTCATTAATAAAGGACAGGTACCGAAACAAGGCCCGGTTTCATAAACCACCAATCGGTCCTCGTCAGAACTACAGAATTCGGTCGGTGCCTTAAAGAGCAAGTCACCCCCAAAACAACTTATTTTTCCTGATAAACTATATAAATGTGTGTCTAATCGTGCTGCAGACACGTGTAGTCAGTAGTTTTGCTCTTTAGTGCATTTTAGTTAAAATTTAAATTTTCTGCCTAAAACTGTCAGTGTTGTGCCGTCGTCAGGTAAAAACTCTGCACTGTTGTTGAATTTAAATCTGCCATCGCTATTGGCTAAGAGGTACCCTAGAACGTTAGCTGGTACCATATGATGTCACAATGTCGTTGTGAGCCTGTGTGTGTGTGTGTGTGTGTGTGTGTGTGTGTGTGTGTGTGTGTGTGTGTGTGTGTGTTTGTTAGTGGCTCCGCCCTCTCGGTCTGCTAGGCAACAGCATTTGTTACACTATTCAAACAGGAAGTGGGAGCGGAGTAATACTCTGGTAGGGGGTGACTTGCTCTTTAAGGAACCGATTTCTGTACCCATCCCTACTTATGTGCATGCTAAAATGTCTAATAGGATCGGCTGAGTTTGTTTTGGAACCAGCTGTTATACCTTTGTTTTGTGCTCAGTGTTAAAATCAGATGTTTATTAGAAATTTCAGTCGAAAATCTGTTTTAGAGCATTTATGATGCAGATGTTATTCAGGAAGGTAAAGTTACAGTTACATTATTTCTGCAGCAGCTCCGGGCTGCCCCAGATCTTAACTCAGCTTTACCACGAAGGTGCATCAGTCCATGCTGATATTTAAACAGCAGTAAATATCTGCTGACCGATATACTGGTTTAGAACCCACAACTACCTCTAGGGTCAAAGGCCAGATGGGTAAAACAGCAGCTCAGATCAGCACTGGTTCCTACCGAGGTCTGCAGAACTACCAGCTGGTCTCCTGTGGCAGAAGACAGAAACAGAGGCTACAGTTCCCACCGGATCACCAGAACTGGACCAGAAGAGGCTGGAAGACCTCTCCTGGTCTGATAGGTCTGGATTTCAGCTGTCTCTTAACCCTAACCCATCTTCTGATGGCTCCTTCCAGCAGGATCATGCACCAGAACTGGCTTGTAGAACATGACCGTGAGACTCCAGTGGCCTCCACGGTTTTGTTTGAATTCCTCCACCGTGAGCAGTTCAGCTGATAGGCAGGAGCGACGACTCATCCTCCACCCTTGTTCCACCACATCTTTGCCTCATCCCCCACAACGCCTCCCTCCACCTCTCCACTCTTTATTGGTCTGTCTGGTTGCTCGGCAACAGCCGGTCCGTCTCCGTCACTTTGTCGCCACCAACATCGCCAAGGAGGAGGAAAGGGGGAAAAATGAGAAGACGAATGACTGAAGGACAAATGGAGAAAAAGAAAAAGGTCAGTTTGAAGGTGAAAGGTGGAAGGAAGTGAGAATCGTAGGGGAGGAAATACGGAGCTGGACCAAGAAACGGGAGGAGAAATGATAAGATGAGGGTGGAAGGAGGTGAACGTTCTGCAGCACAAGGACCTTCAGCTTGTGCTCCTGTCGTGTCTCTGGATGCAGAACTGTGGAGCTCAGACTCGGGTCAGAGTTTGAGCTAAACAGCCTGACATCTCATTTCAAATGGTGAAGGGTCTGTTTTCGTACAGTACCTTACAACCCCCCAAGGCGCTTTACAGCACAGTCATTCACACATTCACAAACTGGTGGTGATGAGCTACGATGTAGCTACAGCTGCCCTGGGACGCACCGACAGAGGCAAGGCTGCCCAACACGGGCGCCACCGGTCCCTCCGACCACCACCAGCAGGCAAGGAGGTTGGTTAAGTGTCTTGCCCAAGAGCATAACAGCAGAATTCTGGTCAGAACCGAGATCAAACCTGCAACCTACCGATTGCTGGACAGCCTGCTCTTCCTCCTGAGCTGCTGCTGCTGCCCATCAGAACAACAAACCAGTGAAACCAGCATAACTGGCTGTGGCAGGCTGGACGCTGATGTCCTCTAAAAGTCAGCTGAGAACAAAGTCTGTGACGAAAGCAGGAAGTTCATGTTAAACCGCGCTGAGGGACATGTCTCCAGGGGAGGACGGCCCCTTTATGGGACAGGAACCACACAGACAAGAGTTTATGAGTCTGGAAGTTTCCAAACACGGAGCTGGACTCTAGCTGCAGCCGAGTTCAGCGTGAACTCCTCTGCAGGCCGAAATCTCCTACAATCATCTAAAGATCGTGTCAGAGTCCAGGCCTGAACTCAAAAAACCGAGTGTAAGGGGTTAATTTACATCTAATTAAGGAACCGTAAGACATAAGATTTCGTAGTAAATATGAAATCAATCTTACGGACCTTTGGGTTATTTTAACCAGAAGATTGGAACTTTTTATTGCAGGGATTGTGTAACACTTTGTATTAACTGAGAGACAAGAGAAGAGAGAGTCACCTTTAAAACGTTTAAGAAGATTTATTTCTAAACAATTTTAAAGAATTTTAAACAAGCCTAACTCTAAACTCTAATGATGGAAGGATCTGGTGTGAATGAGACGTGAGATGGATGGTGTGTGTGTGCGTGATGATGTCATCAGAACTCTCGTATCCGGAGAAGCAAGTCTGAATGATGTTGTGATGTTTCGCTTTTAGCCATGATCAGAGTTTCATAAACACACGAGACGCCACATTGTTGCTCCACACATACCCTTCAGATGAGACCTCCGTACAGGTCCAGAATGCCAGGTCCTCGGACCCCCCTTTCGGTACCGGAGCTGATGAAACAGCGTCAGCAGTACGACAGACTAGTCTTTGGATTGTCTCCAGGTAAAAAGCGACAGTTGGTTGACAGCGTCAGATGGAACCCCCCTTGGGTCAGTGAGTTCAGCTTTTATTCTGAAAGAAACCGTTGCTTAGTTGGTAAAGTGCAACAGATTTTCTCCAGCTTGTTGGTTCTTTGCTTAAAACGGAGGTCCGGGTGGCCGGTCCGATACTTCTCTTAGCATGCGGTGAACTGATCTAAGATAAACTGGTTTTATTTATCTGGATGTTTTGATTTACGGTCGAATCAAAGTTGGCAGAGTTATAAACACCACAGAGACTATGCCACGCTTCAGAAAGGAAGGTTCTGATTGGATGAGTAAACAACGTGTCATGCGTTTACATTACGTGTGTCAGCATGTCTAGTGCAGCTAGATTAAAGTCACATTACTTATTAAAGCATACTAATCATAACATTGTCATTTCACAGATTGGTCAACATCTTATTATAGACTAACACTTTGTTTGATTAGCTTTATTAAAAACAGAGTTCTTTGATTTATTACAAAGAAAAGAGTCCTTTAGCTTCATTCTTCTCTTGGGCTGGAAAGGAAGCAGTTTAGAGGCAGATGCATGACCTTGAGGCAGTCTCATGCAGATTAGGTCTGTGTCCGAGGCATCTGAGGAGAGAGGGTGAATAACCTTCATCACGTTACACGAGTCTCTGCAGACTCCCATGAACTCAAACTCAAAACCACGACCACATCTAAGGCCTTTAGATAAACCCTGATCCGTGTATGAAACTAGAATTCCCTCCTGCAAGGTTTGGATGCAAACTCTGCATTTCCCCTCCACATCCCTGCTACTTTAAAATCCCACAGGGGCAAAAATCAGCTGCTGCTTCAAAACGAGCACATCACACCTGTGAGCTATTTTTAACTAAAGCTTATTTACACAGACATGGGAAATCAGACAGGTTCTTTCATTTGACTGTTTTACTGTAAAAGTATTAAAGGTTGTTTTACCGAATCTGCTGCTGTTGAGTTCAGATCGGACCTCCTAATCTCACATTTCTAATCCAGATCCACAGACCATCAGGTGATGTCATGGATGATGTTCTAGTTTGTTCTACCCTAAATGTTCATAAAATTCCTCTGAAGTTAAACAATCGCCAGCATCTTAAAGCCCGGCCTTTGAAAAATAGCCGCAGTCAGGAGTTATTTACTGTCTGAGGGTAAAAAAGGAGCAGAAGGTGTTAATGAACCCTCGGCTGAAGGTCACTTTGAAGATCCCAGTTTCCACGTTTCATAATTCATCATCCCAACCTGGAAATTGAAGCTGCTCCTCTCTGAAGATGAGGTGTGTGTTTGTGGTGTGAAAATGGAGAAGGATGCTTTGTTATGTCCACGGTATCGATGGAGAACGGCAGATAGACCGGACATCACTCACAGTTCAGACAGCAGACAGGAGTGTGTGTGTGTGTGTGTGTGTGTGTGTGTGTGTGTGTGTGACATTTATAACAAGATGGTGCTTTTTGTCTCGTTTGAGGCTTTGTTTGAACAGAGTTCAGGTTTGAAACCTCAACTTTGCAATGACATCAAACATTTAATAACCAGTAACTAAATATCCATAAATACCTGAGCTAAGGCTAAATGTTCATGTTTTGTTGCTGAAACTGTAAAAAATGTAAAGAAAACTGAGATAAAAGAAATGTTTAAACTGCAGCCAGTGGCTCAATAGGGTCACCATGGTAACTCCAACTATCTCGTTATGTTGGCAGGTGTGGTAGTTGCTGAATGTAACTAATAAATTAACTTGTAATCAGAATACTTTTTCAAGGTAACTGTGGCAACACAGTGCACATGTAAAATTTTTACTTTATTCATTTGTTATTAAATAATGTGGCTCAAGATGAAGCCTCACCCAAACCGTTACTGCAAGAAAATGATGAGTCTGTGGCCGTGGACGCCTTTTGGCGCTGATCAGTGACATCACTCTCTGCTGGTAGAGCTGCACGTTTTCATTCAGCTATTTTGGTTTTCCTCAGGGGCGTGTCCAGGGAGTGGCCTGGGGTGGCACATGCCACCCTTGGAATCCGATTGGCCACCCCCAGGTGCCACCACGCTGAATTCCCTTTAAATAGGCTTTTCGTTGTCCACAAAAGGCTTGAGGTAACACCAAAAAGCATAACCACTGGTGCCACATATAAGAAGTGCCTCACCTGGGCCACCCCATTTTAAAAGATCTGGACACGCCCCTGGTTTTCCTAAAGCTGCAGGAGAAATGCTAACAACAGTAATAATTGCTGTTTTTATAAAGGGGCTTTAATGAGTATTTATGTCATTAGTAAGTTAATAAAAGCACGTTCTTGAGACGGTTGGTGTTTTTTATTGGATGTGAAAATAAAACTCAAGCATCATGTGGAGGTCTGGACGGATCCTTGTTTTCCTCCAGTCTGCTGTAAGCTTTCCCTTAGACCTGGGCAGGAGAGAATTTATTTATTTGATCCTAGAATATAATCGATTATTGGTTCTATGTTGTCGGATATTCTTTAGAATTTGTGATTAATTCATTAAATCACCACCAGAGACAGAAAGAAGCGTCTGCTTCATAAAACTAAACGTGTTTCTGCTGGGATCGGGAGGATTCCGGTCCTGTGGTCCGTGTTGGGGGGTTTTCTCTCAGCTCCGCCTCGGATGATTTTGTTGTTCATCCGACTGCTTCCACATCAGAGCTGATTTCTGCTTTAAGCGACCCCGGATCATGACTCGGCCTGAGGAGCAGGAGGAGGAGGATGCAGCAGCGGAGCAGCATCCTCTCTCTCCGCCTCGTTTCAGCACCTCAGAGGGGGGTGTTTATTAAACCGACTGTAATCTGACCCCGCGTGCCTGCTGGGACCCCCTCCCTCCCTGGATCTCCATCCTGGGACACAGCACCGTGAATGCGTCACGTTCGTTCTTCCGGCGTCCGCTCCTCGCGCTACCCGCAGGCACGTCGTGTATTTTCCGCGAGAGGATCCGGTAAACCCACCGCTGTCCTCCTCCGTCCACCCAGTCGATGAAACCGACGGTGAGGAAGCGCGTCCGCGCCGCGCCCTCGCCCTGCCGCTGATGCGGCGCGCCTGGCCGCTCGCTGATGCTCCGGGGGTGCAGCTGCCCGCGCAGAGGCAGGATGGTGCGGATCGCCAGCGCGCTGGGGCTCATCATCTTCAGCGTGGCGCTGCTCATCCTGTCCCTCATCAGCTACGTGTCCATCAAGAAGGACTTCGTGCTCGGAGCCCCCAGATATGGACCCAACGGAGGACCCAGGATGTACATGTTCCACACGGGGTTCCGGTGAGTCCAGGCCGGGCTGCAGAGCTGCGGAGGAGCTGGATGAGGGATTGGGATTAGAACAGGGTGCCTGTTTAATGAAGAGATGTTAGGATGCAGCCACCAGTCAGATGGTGCTTGTTGGATGAAATGACATCAGTGGGATGTTTATGAAACAGGATGTTCTCATCAGCAGATCCCTGATCAGATCCAAGGCCTCCCTGCAGGTAGAGGCCTGTTCAGGAATTTTATCCCTCAGACCAAATCGGATTCATCTTTCCCATAAAACACAGTTCACACACAATGGTTCAATTAAAACTATAGTTTTCTAAATCGTTCTCATTAAAGAGATTTAACTGCAAAAGATCGCTCCCGGAACAGCTTCTGTTCAGAGAAATAGTGTTTGTTCTTCCTGACTGATAGGCTAAGGGCTAGGCTGAGTGCAACCAAGACCAACACCTGTTGCTGCCTTCTTAAAACCACTCCAACCTCCTACCCCACCTGTCAGCATAACTCTGCAGCAGCTTAACAGAAGTTCTGGTGATTTGTGGTGAATGTCTGTGTTCCTAAAGCACCTTCTGTTCTACAACACAACCAGTCATTCACCCATTCACACACTGGTGGTGTAGCCACAGCTGCCTAGGGGAACACTGATGGAGGCGGGGCTGTCAATCACAGACACCACTGCACTTGGAAACACACGTAGACACTTAATCTGGTTCCAAGCAGTCTTTAAGGGGGCACTCCACATTTCCCAGGAGAATACCATCAGAAGCTTTCCCCAAGACATAAAATAGCTGGGTCAATGGTCAGTTATGTCAGGGGGTGAAGAGCTGTGCCTGTGTCCCACTACTGGGACAGAAGTCACATCTGTCGCCTGTCTTCCCCGGCCAGCACCCTGGTGTAGACCTTCTCAGGGAGGATGAGGAGTGTCCAAATTTGTTGTTCCCAGTAACAACCCAATGTAGTACACACAAGACAACCAGGACACCATCCAAGGCCTTGAGGAACTCTGAACAATTCCACATCTAGAACCCTGCCACTGGGGTGGTGTCCCCAAGTCCTCTCGAGTCCCCCAGCCTCCCCAAGCTCCAGGTTACATTATATATATATATATATATATATATATATATAATTCCTAAATAAAGTCCCACATTCAGGTGCTCCGTGTGTAGCGATGGGTACCGAATTCGGTACTTTTTAAGGTACCGACCGAATTCCATAGTACCGACTGAGCACCGATTCACGTCATTTCAAACGGTGCCTCGTTTCGGTACCCGTCCTTCATAACGAGAACTTGCCTAGACAGCTGCGCATGTGCAAGAGTGTTATGTCTTCAGTCGCTGCGAGCCAGTTGTAAACAGAGCAGCATGGTAGAAAGAACGCACGCTAACGCTTGGGTCCACTTCACTAAATGTGACGGGTGATTGGGTGAAGATGAAACCAGCGACAACGGTGTAAGTGTGAGGCATCATCGTTTTAATCTGCTCCAGCAGCTAAATAAACAGTTTAAGATAACGTTAGCTTGATATGTTAGCTTCCATTGCCACCAATGCTATCAGCTAATGGTGCGTTCGCTTTCTCCTCGGAAATTCTAACTTCCCAGTAGGAAAAATCAAAGAAAAAGGACGGCAAAAGGAATGAAGATACACAGTAAATTTAGTTCACAGTAAAGATGTTTGCTTCAGTTTAATTATCAGCTTATAAAACTACAAGGACGATGTTAAAGTACAAACAGTTTTATGTTATTTATCGTGATATTTATCAAATATGGTTATATATTGAGAAAAATTTGTATTTAATTATAAAAGAGAATTAAAATAATAAACACTCAAAAGTATCAAAAATTGGTACCGTTAAGTACCGGTATCGATTCCTAGGTATTGGGAATAAGTACCGAATCGATTCAAATGTCAAAGGTACCCATCCCTATCCGTGTGCTTGTAAATAACCACATAATGTGAAGTAGACAGTGATGCAATTTGGTCTTCCAACTAGCCATTAGCACATCAGTCCTGTAAACCATTTCTCTGAACAGAGGCTGTTCAGGAAGCTCCCTTGTGAGTCTATAGATTTCCT
Source organism: Nothobranchius kuhntae (assembly GCA_006942095.1). Classification (NCBI taxonomy): domain Eukaryota; kingdom Metazoa; phylum Chordata; class Actinopteri; order Cyprinodontiformes; family Nothobranchiidae; genus Nothobranchius; species Nothobranchius kuhntae. Next base: position 666,052 of record SSNQ01000206.1, on the reverse strand, counting down.
GCTGATGTGGTAATGCTGGTTTGGTTAAACCCATTGTACCGCGGGCCATGATGTCTGCAGATGACAGCGATCTACAGTGAGAGCAGGGTGCAGGTAGAGGAAATGCTAGAGGTGGAGATGTGTGCTGGAAAAGCGCAGATGTGGTGAAAGAGGATAAGGATAGCTTTATTTGTCACTGAACCAGCGTCCCGGTACAACCGTTCCAAGATCAGACCTACAGCACACGAAACACAGAGACAGGAAAACGGTTTTGGCGCGTCTTTTCCACGGGAAGATCCTCACGCCACCATGAGAACAAAGATCACAGATCTGTGAAAGAGGACATGAAGTTGGTTGGTCGGAGGGTAGAGGATGCAAGAGCTTGGACCAAATGGAGACAGATGATTGGCCGTGTGTGTGTTTGGAAACATGTTTACTTGTACTGGTTAAGTTTAGTTACCACCAATAATCACCTAAAGTAGAGTAGATGCAACTGGTTGGCTCTGATTGGTCTGGTGCAGCAGAGCTTGCCTTCTGTAAATGTTTTTATGCTCCGACACGTTGAGTCGGGTAAGGATGGTGAAGCTGAGATGCCGTCCTTGGCCGCCGTGATTTACAACACAAGGTCCACATTCGTTTTCCTCCCGCCTGTAATCATTCTCCTTCCTGCTATCCCGTCATCACCACCAAGGTTATCCTCAGAATGAGTTTCATGTGTTGGAGTAAAACTGCTGTGGGACGTCTTTGTTGTCATGGAAGGAAGTGAATAAAACTCAAGTGTTGATGGGAGGAATTTCACATTCGGGGATAAACACGAACGCTTAAGATAGAAGTAAACCCCAATGCATGAAAAATGATGTTGATATGTTTATTTTTCCTCTACTTGGTCACATTTGACTAAGCTAGAGCTGATTATATGGGGGTGCCAATTAAAAAAATTGTACTAAAACAACAAAAAATGCAACATTTTGCCAAATTTTGTTCCTCATAACAATAAAAACAGGTGACATTTTTTAAAGTCACTTTTTCCACACATTTATTTAAGAATTTCTTTGTCATATTTAGATATTTCAACACAAATCTAAATAATAATAATAAAAATAGTCAAATTTAAAGATGCAAAGTTAAATGTAAGGTTGATCGATGGATAGATACAAAAGTTCAAAGTTAAATCTAAAGATTCACATTTACATCTAAATATTTACAATGTCTTATTTGAGACATGTAAATGTTAAATTTGTAATTTTAATGTAGTCATTTCCAAATAAAAATGCCACTAACTGTTTTAAAACTGAGGTGGTCCATACTGAAATAAAAGCCGAGTGAAGACATCCCCTCACATCTGAGACACTTTGACGCTCGTGTATCGGTCTTTTTGGGTTCTCTCTGTTAATTGATTAATGAGACCTTAGATAGGGGCCTCTTGCTTCTATTCATACTCTGGTACTTTAGCTTCACAGCAGCTTTAAGTTGCATGTCAGATCATTTGCAGAAATGAAAACGTTGACTTCTCTATTTATATTTCATTCAGAATATTTAGATTTATCAATTTATGTTTTACCTTTTAAATCTGTTTAGGTTCAACTTCTATATGTGATTATAAATATTTAAATAATAAAAAGATGTGTGTGTGTGTGTGTAAGTGTACAGGGTTTTCCCCAGCGCTTTATAAGCCTGGTGGCCCGCCAGGCTTTGCTTGCCCACCCGCCAGGCTAAGCGTCATGCCCCGCCCCTTGACCCGACCCTACCGTGTCCGCTGAAACGAATGGCGCAACGAAACTAGAGCCCTCCATCAGCTGATACTGGTGAGAAGCAGTAGTGGA
>SSNQ01000206.1:638164-656631 GCA_006942095.1 Nothobranchius kuhntae | reverse complement strand
TTTTTTTAACATCCAGTACCAGTACACAGCCTCTTCCCCAGCCTCCGTCCAGTTTGTAGTGGTTAGAGGAACTCTTATTTTAAAGAGCATTGCTTTGTGTTTACAGCAAAGAGGAGATTTAGGATCCAAAGCCGGATTATGAGGAAGCAGCTATTTAGTGAAAGGAATGGCACGTAGCTATAACTGTGTTGGGAGAGGGAATTAGGCGTAGTACTTACGGTGTAGCAGCCAAGCAGGCTGCTTTTACAGTAACCTAATCTTTACCAATCCCATTAAAGCTACCTGCACTGAAAGAATTGCTCAAAGGCTTTTCGCCTCCTCCAGATACTTTTGTTGAGGATATTTTGGAGAGCCTACCCCGCTGTGATGCTTTCTCAGCAGGATGGCATCAAGAACGGACAAAGAGAAGTATTTTCTTTAACTTTGGATAATAGGCGATTTTTGTTGCTTACCTATTTCTGAAAAAGTCATGCGTTCAAGGTACTCCAAAGAGAACTAATTTAATATTCATGCACAGATTTGTTCTTTGGTTTTAGTAAAATTATTCCAATAAGAGTGACTTTATAGGTAAATGGTAAATGGCCTGTATTTGATATAGCGCCTTCTAGAGTCCTGGAACCCCCCAAGGCGCTTTACAACACAATCAGTCATTCACACATTCACACACACATTCACACACTGGTGGTGATGAGCTACGATGTAGCCACAGCTGTCCTGGGGCACACTGACAGGCGAGGCTGCCGAGCACTGGCGCCACCGGTCCCTCCGACCACCACCAGCAGGCAAGGTGGGTTAAGTGTCTTGCCCAAGGACAGCGACAGACTGAGCGGGGCTCGAACCTGCAACCTTCCAATTACGGGCTCCTGTTACACCGTCGCCCACTAATAGAAAACAGTCTGAATTAACACTGAGAACCAAACGCGAATATTTCATTGAGTCACTTTTTTTCAAACGGTTTCTGTAAAAATCAACAGGAACAAAAATAAGTACATGGTGAAATATTTCAATATTTTTTGTCACTAACTCCAGAAAGTGAAACTCACATTATATAGATATGTTACAAATATCGTGAACACCTTAAATTCAATGAATATTAATCAACACATGGCCCGCTCCTGCCATTTAGAAGCTCAGGAAACTGGATATTTTAAGTTAGTTAGCTGTTTAGGGTGTGACACCAAGTCTCTTTACCTTCTTCTTCACAGTTTAAACACTGAATTTTAGGTTTTCTTATATGCTTTCACATTCATCAAAATTACAAATAACAAAGGTCTGAAATGTTCCCCTCTGCGTAGAACTTTTCCCAAATATTCACATATTTTGAGATGCACCTGTATGTGAGAAAATAAAACAAAACAATCGACGGAGCTGCTGAGGTTAAACGTATCACTCAGAAATGAAATTGCAATTGTTTTCTCATTTCTATACCCAACAGTTACTGGAAAACCAAGCAGCTGTCGCCAAAACGGCTGAGCACTGGCATCCTGATGTACACGTTAGCATCCTCCATGTGTGACCAGATTCACCTGTACGGCTTTTGGCCCTTCGGCTGGGACCCCAACACGGGTAAGGAGTTACCGTACCACTACTACGACAGGAAGGGAACCAAGTTCACCACCAAATGGCAGGAGTCCCATCAGCTGCCCGCTGAGTTCAAACTCCTCTACAAGATGCACACGGACGGCGTGCTGAAGCTCAGCCTCTCGCACTGCGCTTAGCACTGAAGCGGCGGCGGCGCTCATTCAGACCGCTCTCGGTGTTGTTTGAAAGAACTTAAACCTCGACTGTAATGCCAAGTTGGCTAAATCAAAACTTTTGTGAACAGTGACGAACTGAGATAACAGTTTTCTATTCCTCTTTTTTTGCTCTGTACGTTTGGTTCATTCACGCATTACATTGGTCGACGGTTGAACCTGCTTTTACCAAACGTGTTGATGAATGCACAGAACAGTTCATGAATGTAGGAAAGGAGTATAATGACTACTGAACAGCGTGGACGATTCACAGCCGTTCTAATGTTAACACAGACAGAAAGTTATAAAATACAGTGGACAACTCAACGACTAGTTCTACGACAGGCAGAGAGGACGTGTATGTTATACAAAATCAAAGACCATAGAAGGCAAGATGTAAAAGCATAATTGGCTACAGAGATGACGCAAAAGAGGACTAACACAAGCAAATGTCAAACCTAAGGTGTGTGTGTGTGTCCAGAGGGAATAAATAAGGAGTGTGTGATGAGCATAAGGCCGGGGACACACCGGCCGCCAAAGCGCAGCGAACAGGGGACAGCCTTCATTCGGCGCCCTTTTTATCCTATTCTATAGACCACATGGGCCTCCAAAGCGCTCACGAAATTCGGCCGCTGCTCCTCAGTTCAGACCAGACGCTTGTTTCTCTGATCCGGTCGAGGCGCGCCTCGTAGTTTTTCTTTTAACCACTTGGCGTCCTCCATTTCCTCTCTGCCTTTTCTCTGCTCTTTTCCTCTACACCCCCCCCCCCNATTAGAACAGGGTGCCTGTTTAATGAAGAGATGTTAGGATGCAGCCACCAGTCAGATGGTGCTTGTTGGATGAAATGACATCAGTGGGATGTTTATGAAACAGGATGTTCTCATCAGCAGATCCCTGATCAGATCCAAGGCCTCCCTGCAGGTAGAGGCCTGTTCAGGAATTTTATCCCTCAGACCAAATCGGATTCATCTTTCCCATAAAACACAGTTCACACACAATGGTTCAATTAAAACTATAGTTTTCTAAATCGTTCTCATTAAAGAGATTTAACTGCAAAAGATCGCTCCCGGAACAGCTTCTGTTCAGAGAAATAGTGTTTGTTCTTCCTGACTGATAGGCTAAGGGCTAGGCTGAGTGCAACCAAGACCAACACCTGTTGCTGCCTTCTTAAAACCACTCCAACCTCCTACCCCACCTGTCAGCATAACTCTCTGCAGCAGCTTAACAGAAGTTCTGGTGATTTGTGGTGAATGTCTGTGTTCCTAAAGCACCTTCTGTTCTACAACACAACCAGTCATTCACCCATTCACACACTGGTGGTGTAGCCACAGCTGCCTAGGGAAACACTGATGGAGGCGGGGCTGTCAATCACAGACACCACTGCACTTGGAAACACACGTAGACACTTAATCTGGTTCCAAGCAGTCTTTAAGGGGGCACTCCACATTTCCCAGGAGAATACCATCAGAAGCTTTCCCCAAGACATAAAAAAGCTGGGTCAATGATCAGTTATGTCAGGGGGTGAAGAGCTGTGCCTGTGTCTCACTACTGGGACAGAAGTCACATCTGTCGCCTGTCTTCCCCGGCCAGCACCCTGGTGTAGACCTTCTCAGGGAGGATGAGGAGTGTCCAAATTTGTTGTTCCCAGTAACAACCCAATGTAGTACACACAAGACAACCAGGACACCATCCAAGGCCTTGAGGAACTCTGAACAATTCCACATCTAGAACCCTGCCACTGGGGTGGTGTCCCCCGAGTCCTCTCGAGTCCCCCCAGCCTCCCCAAGCTCCAGGTTACATTACATATATTATATATATATATATATATATATATATATATATACATATATATATATATATATATATATATATATATATATATATATATATATATATATATATAATATATATATATATATATATAATTCCTAAATAAAGTCCTACATTCAGGTGCTCCGTGTGTAGCGATGGGTACCGAATTCGGTACTTTTTAAGGTACCGACCGAATTCCACAGTACAGACCGAGCACCGATTCACGTCATTTGAAACGGTGCCTCGTTTCGGTACCCGTCCTTCATAACGAGAACTTGCCTAGACAGCTGCGCATGTGCAAGAGTGTTATGTCATCAGTCGCTGCGAGCTAGTTGTAAACAGAGCAGCACGGTAGAAAGAACGCACGCTAACGCTTGGGTCCACTTCACTAAATGTGACGGGTGGCTGGGTGATGATGAAACCAGCGACAACGATCTAATCGTTTTAATCTGCTCCAGCAGCTAAATAAACTGTTAAAGATAACGTTAGCTTGATATGTTAGCTTCCATTGCCACCAATGCTATCAGCTAATGGTGCGTTCGCTTTCTCCTCGGAAATTCTAACTTCCCAGTAGGAAAAATCAAAGAAAAAGGACGGCAAAAGGAATGAAGATACACAGTAAATTTAGTTCAGAGTAAAGATGTTTGCTTCAGTTTAATTATCAGCTTATAAAACTACAAGGACGATGTTAAAATACAAACAGTTGTGTGTTATTTATCGTGATATTTATCAAATATGGTTATATATTGAGAAAAATTTGTATTTAATTATAAAAGAGAATTAAAATAATAAACACGCAAAAGTATCAAAAATTGGTACCGTTAAGTACCGGTATCGATTCCTAGGTATTGGGAATAAGTACCGAATCGATTCAAATGTCAAAGGTACCCATCCCTAGAGTTGACAGAGAAGCATGAATCAGGCTTAAGTGTGTGTGTGTGTGTGTGTGTGTGTGTGTGTGTGTGTTTGTACGTGTGTGTGTGTGTGTGTGTGAACCTATGGTGTGAACCAGTCGTTAATAGCCGGCCTACGACTTTCTGCCTCTCTGTCCTGTTTGCCCCGGTTGAAAGACACCCAAAACCACACCCCCTTCACGTGGTCACACACACTCACACAAGTTCGCTGTGTGTGTGTGTGTGTGTGTTTGTGTGGTTTTTATGCAGTGTCTGTTTACGAACACATTATCGCGGAATTGTATTTTGAAATGTTTATTTTATTAAATTTACCGGCCTGCCTCTTGACTTCCTGCCAGAATTGACGCGGTTCACCCGCGCTCGCGAAAAAAATAGAGCCGACGCCGAAATGATCGCTGCACGGCGCAGGCTGGAGCGCAGGCATGCGGCGCTTCGGCGGCCCATGTGGTTTATAGAATATGATAACAAGGGCGCCGTATGAAGGCGGTCCCCTTTTCGCGGCGCTTTGGCGGCCGGTGTGTCCCCGGCGTAAGGCAACACTAGCACATTCAGTCAAAGGAAAAGTCTGATAAACTTAACTAAAAATAATATTACATTTTAAAAAGTTTTCATTTATTTTGAAATTGTCTCTGATCTGTTGCAGGGATGTAAGAAAATATCGACAGGGCAACATATTGTGATATTTTTCCCAGCAATATGTCGATATTCAAAAGGCGTGTGTTGAATTTTTGGATGAATTTACATGCAAACATTTGTGTATTTTCTTTTCTTTTGGTGCAATTCAAATGCCGACCGCTAGCTGGCAGCAGTGTGCAACGGTTTTTGTTTTCATCATTGAAATGTAAATCCCTCTATTATGCTTCAGATACCTCATGTTAAACATGCTAAGTATGAGTTTGGACTGTTTATTGAATATTCCTACAATAAACTCAGTCTGAAATAATCGCTAATGTCCGACAGAATGTATTGCAATATATCGTGACACATTGTATCATCTCCCCAGTATCGTGATACGTATCGTATTGCCAAAATTTCACCAATACACATTCCTAACCTGTTAATTGTTAGATGAGAATTTAACGTGTACTTTAGATTAATAGTCCTATAGGTGTTAGTTGGCCTGATGGCTTCATTCATCGAGCTAAACATTTACTAAAAATGGTTTAACATCAGGGATGACCAAGATCAGGCTTGTTTATAGTTTTAACATGAACCTCATTAAAACTCAAACACCACATTAGATCATTCATTAGAATAAGCTGCATGAAGTTAAGCAGCTGCAAAATTTTTCTATTCAATTCAATTCAAGTTTATTTATTTAGCGCCAAATCACGACAAGAGTCGTCTCAAGGCACTTCACATTATGTGAACAATCTTATGTATTTACGCTTATCCTTAGCCAGCAGTTTCAGGTAAGATTTAATGTCGCCCGCTCTGGCCCCAGGTAAACATTTAACTATGGTTGCTGGAGTCTCTAATTCCACGTTTCTGACTATGGAGCTGCCAATGATCAGAGTCGGCTTGTCAGTGGGTGCGTCACTGAGCGGGGAAAATCTGTTAGAAACGTGGACGGGTTGGTGGTGGCCCACGGGCTGGGTTCTATGCTTCCTGCGTACCGTCACCCAGCTAGCCTGAGGTCCTGGCTGCTCGGGTTCTGCTGGAGGACCGCTACGGGGTGGTTCTGAGCTAGTAGGCCCCGCGCTAGCTAAGTAGCTACGGCTATCTACGGGCTTTTCAACAGCGCGGAGCCGGGCCTCCAATTCCGACACCCTCGCCTCCAAAGCTACAAAAATGCTACATTTATTACACGTACCATTATCACTAAAAGAGGCAGAGGAGTAACTAAACATCTGACACAGAGATGTGCCGTGCTAAGGCTAAGCTAACTAGACGAGCAACTCGTTCAACACCAAATAAACTGCGTGCGAACTCAAATGGTTCCCTAAAAGCTTGGTGGAACAACAGAAAATGTGTGTTTTAGCATGCTTATGTGCTATAATAACTCAGAGATATCCTAGTGCAGAGAAATTTAATCAGTTTTAGCGAGCCACAAACACCGAACAGCTACACGTAGTGCAACACTGAAAGCAGGAAACGCCTTACCGCAGATACTGCCACCTACTGGAGATGTTCGTTAGCTAGTGATGTAGCTAGTTGCCATGGCTAGGGCTGCCAACTCTCATGCATTGAGCATGAGACACATGCATCTGACCCCCTCTCACGCCACACCTCCAGGGGCCGTTTCAAGATAAGCGAGGTAATGGATTTGATAGTAACTGTCTGAACACTTTACTGGTTTGACAAGAATCTGATCTAAAATTGGTAAAGTCGTGACATTTGCTGTTTAATGTCACATAGCAGAACTAAAAGATTTGCTAATGCCCATTGGCTATGAGTATTGCTATAGCACTTAGCTGCCACTTGTAATCTTGTTTTATAACAGATTGCTTTAATAACAGTGACTCCAGCCCCGTGGCTATCATTCATAAAAAACTATAAAACATCTACCAATTTCACAGCCCTGAAATTTTACAAATGTTTCTTCGCTAAGGACATAGCTAACAGCAGTTAGCTACCATTACCTACCAACATTTACTGATGGAACAATTTTCATCTAAAAAATGTAAAAACAAAATTTTTGTAACATATCGATATGCTATTTGCTAATGTTTGTTAGTGAAAACTTTCAGCTTCAATTTATTTTACCCTTCCATATTCTTATTTATTTGTCAGAATTGATTTAAGACAGTAACTCACATGCGGTGGCTGTTGTCCCGTAGTTGAATGACCACATTTTGCGAATATTTGGAACAAGTTTCAAATTTAGGCGGGACGTTTTGCATTAACTTAATTATTCAACAGAAGGAGTCCTTGGGGACTTTGGCCACTTTGGTTTCATCACTGCAGATGCTTAATGATTAGAAAGAAATTAGTAATTAAAAAATTCTCACTTAATTATGTAAAAAGAAAAAAACATGTAAAAATGACGTTCTTTGATGTTGTGATTTGTAAATCTTTTGGAAAAGGATCAGACTGACCTCCAACACCTTGGGCTCTGGTTTCAACCCACTACCTCCTGAACCCACTTTAATCTCAAAAAATAAAGGAACAACATTAAAGAAAATAACAAATATGTTTAGTAATTTATTTATCACACCAAAATACAGTATTTTTATAGTCATCGAGCCCATATTAGACCGGCCTAAGGGCCGGGAGATACAGTCCTTGGTTTTTGACCTCGCATTGGCGCAGGTAGCTTCTTTGTGCACATACTTGCTGCTGCAAAGCACTGCACTGCATGTAGTACTGGAGTGTTCCATTAGGGGGCATAGTAGAGTACAAGACCGGATCGAAAGCCAGGGGTGTTGCTCAGTGTCAAGGCGCCTGGCCTTGCGAGGCGATGTCTTGAGGCCAGGCGTCTTGCTTACGAGTACACTGACCTTCCTTGGTCAAAGAAAACGGTTAAATGGAACAGGCTTGCATCACGTGGCCGCGGCTTCCACGGCGGTAACGTAACGTCACGTGACACGGGAGATAACTTTATATTTTATATGTATTAGTTTCAATATAAATATAAAACGAGCCTTTTACTTTTTAAATTGTGTATATGTTTATTAAATTAAAAATATAAGCGAGTTACTACCCGCTAGCCACCGAAGCTGCAACTACTAAGCTACTAACCAACCATTTTAAAAATGCCGCGTATATAATTCTGGGTAATTTTTGACCAAGGCTAGGCTACAAGACACCTCCCGTGTATCCTCGCTCAGCTAGCTTAAGGGCTAACAAACGGAGAACACACGCTTCGGTAGAACATGAACATTGGAACACGTCTTGGCGGATCCCGATGACGTATCTCCTAGGCAACCGGAGCGGGGCCAAGACATCAAGGCGAGGTTCCTTGGCACTGAGATACACCCCAGGTTTGTGGGGTACAGCCAAAACAAACATTGCGTCAGTAGAGGAGATCAGGAACTGGTTAATTTTTAGATCACGGCAGAAATAAAGACAGCAGTGGTATGGTAGATAGCGTGAAAAACTTCTAAACCAGAGAAGGAGTCACCATGGTGAGTGTCTTGCTTATTTTGTCAACTCCACCTACTGGTTACTTGTATATTGCAGCGTTCGAAAGCATCAACTTCGGGGGAAGTGCACAAACGACGCGTCAAATCAATGCAAGTTACAGGTGGCAGCCATTTTACATGTGCGTGCGCGTCGTTAAACAGCAAGTTTGTTCCACACCTAAGTCTCCTCCCCCTCCGGTCGGCCCATGGGTTCCTGAACAGGGCTGTAAGGGTGATTTTCTGGTCTGCTTTGCCTTACGCCGTGAATTACTTCACGTTGTACTTCAATTTAAATTCAAAGTAATTATATGTGTTTTATTATGTCCGTCATGTAATTTCAGATTTCTTAGCTTGTACAAATTCATAATTATGACTAAAAGCGCTTTCTTGGCATCAAGATGCTTCTTTAGGGTTAGGGTTAGGGGTAACCCTAACCCCCTCCCCCTTTCTTGATAGTAAGTGTCCAAAAGTAGATGGGCGTGGCTTAGGCTTCATATACAAAATACACAATTCACCTGGTAGATTATCACATAAAAACAGTTTTCAGAATTGAACAGATATGAAGAGGTTTTATTGTTTTTACACAACAGTATTCTGAGTTTTCTTTGATTTTTTAACTAATTCTGAATTAAATGCTTAAAACATTCAAGTCCTGGACGGTTTTACTCCGGTTTCACTGATTGTATACAAGTAGGGAGTATGTTTTGACGGTGTTTATATATTACAGTGATTAGTATTAGTATTAAATGCAGTTCTTTTGTGTTTTCACTTTGCTAAAACACAAATTTCCTTTTACCCTTTAAAGAGCATCAAATATGATGAATTGAAGAAAGAAATAAAGTCATCAGCACACAAGGGTTTTAGCAGTGAACGTGAGTTTGGATCTTTTCATTTTCAGGTCTTTAGACGTGTTGCAAAATAAGAAAAAGTTGGATTATTTTGGGAATATGGAGCTAAATTTGAGCAGATTTGCTTCTTGTGTCTTATTTGTGACAAATTCCTTTTTTGATTTCAAATGAATGGAAATTGTTAACTTCAAGTTTCATAGAAGAAAAAGAGTTTGAAGGTGAAACTAGAAACTAATGCTAAGAAACAGGAGTGCATCTTCAGCAAACTTGTGCCACTGAATGTCATTCATCAGATTTAGCTTTGTTTTATTTTCTGACACGTTCGTGTACATGGGGGGTATCTTATTTATAGAATGTATTGTTTCACATTATGCATTTAGAAACTGCTGTTGTCTCCATACAGATTAATATTATTTACCTTTAGAGATATAAACTACATTAGGAGAAAACACACTGTAGACTTACTGTCTTGTTCAAATACTTGAAATAAACTACATCTCTGGCTTAAAAGCTGACAGGAGGAAGTTTTGTGTGTTTTGTGTTTTTTAAATAACCCAGTCAAAAGTAACTCATCATTCATTTCTGTATTATATCTATTTTGGGTTTTCTGAGTTTTCTCTTTCCGTTCACTCCTTGTTGCTTTATATGTTTTTGGATTTGAAAGAAGTGGATCACTTGTTTAATCAACAGATTTGCAGTGATCTCTCTCTCTCTCTCTCTCTCTCTCTCTCACACACACACACACACACACACACACGCACACACATACATACTTATACATACACACATATACATACACACATACATATACATACACACGTACACACACATACACACATATATACATGCACACACACACACATACATATACATACACACGTACACACACATACATATACATACATATATATACACACATATATGTACACACATATACATACATACACACATATACATACACACATACATATACATACACACATATATATACACACATACATATATATATACACATAAACATATACATACACACATATACATACACACATACATATACATACACACATACACATACACATACATACATATACATACACACATATGTATATACACACATACATACATACACATATACACATGTATACATGTACACATATATACATATATACACACATATACATACACACATACATATACATACACACACATTCACATACATATATACATACACACATATGTATATATACACATACATACAAACACATATACACATATATACATATACACATTTATACATATATACACACACACACATTATATACACACCAGGTTGATGCACCAAGTTCTGTCATGTGCACAACACTGACCTTTGAATAGATTTGAGTTCAACTAAACTTCATGTATAATAAACATATTTTAAAGCTTTTTAAACAATTTCCTTTCCAAATTTATATCATTGAAAAAAAATCTGTTTCCTCTTTGGCCGTGTCCCTTCAGAAATCTCCACAGCCAATCACCTGTCTCCATTTAGTCTAGTCTTCTGTGTCTTCTACCCAACACACACAGTCCTCTTTCATAAATCTCTTCATGGTCTTCCTCTCAGCCTCCTATCTGGTGCCTCTATCTCAGCATCCTTCTACTTATGTAATCCTTGTCCCTCCTCTGGACATAGCAAATCGGCGTAATGTTACCCCAACGGTATGTCTTATAAATGCGCCATGTTGGCATTCCTTCCTCTTCACTTGGTAGCAATATTGCGCCATGGCACAACAGAGGCAGATGTCATGATGGCGTGGGGAGTTAATGCCGAGCTCCAACCGGCAAATATATTGAAAATGAAAGTAAACACGAGTAATATGTTTTGCTTTTTGAACAAAATCAGCTGAGATGGCAAGCTGGAGCGACGCAGCGCTCCGAGAGCTTCTCTTCATTAGAGCCGAAGCTCAGATCACCAAAGACTGCACAGTGACTGATGGGGACGTTTGTTATGAAAACTCACCGATCACGGCTTCAATCGCAATAAAAAGCAAGTTATGTCCGAGATAAATGGAAGTCCCCAGAATCGCAGAGACCGCCCCCATGCCTCCTTTATGCCGCTATCGCCTACTCTTTTATAAAAAGGACACGATGGCGCCACATTACCGCCACGGTCTGACCACTTAAAAACGACGTAAGGCTCCATGATGCCGCCACGGCGTTGCAGCTACTTGGCAGCATTGTTTTGTAAAGGCGGCTATAGACACCGTCTCTCAACAAGAAGGGGCTTAGAGTAGATCCTTGATGCACTCCCACCTCCACCTTTAACTCCTCTGTCACTCCTACAGCACACCTCACTGCTGTCTCACACCTCACTGCTGTCTAACACATCACTGCGTCGCCTACAGGTTGTGCAGAACAGCGCCGCCAGGTTCCTGACTGGGACCAGGAAACGGGACCACATCAGTCCGGTTCTGGCCTCCCTGCACTGGCTTCCGGTTTGCTATCGTTCACACTTTAAACTCCTCGTCTTTGTTTATCATTTCTTCCAGGGTGGTGCTCCCCCCTATCTAGCCACTCTCCTGAACAGACACTCCCCATCACGCGCTCTGCGCTCCTCTGACCAAGGCCTGCTCGCTGTCCCTCGTTCTAGGTGTCGTACTCGCGGGGACCGGGCTTTCTCAGTCCTAGCCCCGTCACTCTGGAACCAGTTGCCACCCTCAGTTAGGCTGTCCCCATCTCTGCCAGTCTTTGAGTCGCCTAAAAACACACCTCCTCCGCTTGGTGTTCCCTGAATGTATTTGAGTTAGGCCGTCATTTATGTTGATTTTATCTCACAGTTTTCATTGGTTCAATTTTTCCCTTGTTTTACACATTTGTCTTCTACTAGAATGTTTCACCTTTTTGTATAATTTGAATTGTTTTTATTTTCTGATTTATTCACTTTATTTGACTTTGTACTGTACCATGTTCAGCGCCTTGGGCCTCCTGACAGGGTAGCAGAAGGCTCTTTATAAATAAAGCTTTGATTGATTGATTGATTGATTGCTGTCTCACCTCGCTGCTGTCTAACACCTCGCTGCTGTCTAACTCCACCTCGCTGCTGTCTAACACCTCGCTGCTGTCTAACACCTCGCTGTTGTCTAACTCCTCGCTGTTGTCTAACACCTCACTGCTGTCTCACACCTCACTGCTGTCTCACACCTTGCTGCTGTCTAACACCTCGCTGCTGTCTCACACCTCGCTGCTGTCTAACACCTCGCTGTTGTCTAACACCTCACTGCTGTCTCACACCTCTCTGTTGTCTCACACCTTGCTGCTGTCTCACACCTTGCTGCTGTCTCACACCTCGCTGCTGTCTCACACCTCACTGCTGTCTAACACCTCGCTGCTAACACGTCGCTGCTGTCTAACACCTCGCTGCTGTCTCACAGCTCACTGCAATCTCACACCTCACTGCTGTCTAACACCTCACTGCTGTCTCAAACCTAACTGCTGTCTAACACCTCACTGCTGTCTCAAACCTAACTGCTGTCTAACACCTCACTGCTGTCTCACACCTCGCTGCTGTCTAACAGCTTGCTGCTGTCTCACACCTCACTGCTGTCTCAAACCTAACTGCTGTCTAACACCTCGCTGCTGTCTCACACCTCACTGCTGTCTCACAGCTCGCTGCTGTCTCACACCTCACTGTTGTCTAACACCTCGCTGCTGTCTCACACCTCGCTGTTGTCTAACACCTCGCTGCTGTCTCACACCTCACTGTTGTCTAACACCTCGCTGTTGTCTAACACCTCACAGCTGTCTCACAGCTCGCTGCTGTCTCACACCTCACTGCTGTCTCAAACCTAACTGCTGTCTAACACCTCACTGCTGTCTCACACCTCACTGCTGCCTCACACCTCACCGCTGTCTAACACCTCGCTGCTAACAGGTCACTGCTGTCTCACACCTCACTGCTGTCTCAAACCTCACTGCTGTCTCACAGCTCGCTGCTGTCTCACACCTCACTGCTGTCTAACACCTCGCTGCTAACAGGTCACTGCTGTCTCACACCTCACTGCCGTCTCACACCTCACTGCTGTCTCAGAGCTCATCGCTGTCTCACACCTCACTGCTGTCTAACACCTCACTGCTGTCTAACACCTCGCTGCTGTCTAACACCTCGCTGCTGTCTCCCACCTCGCTGCTGTCTAACACCTCGCTGCTAACACGTCGCTGCTGTCTAACACCTCGCTGCTGTCTCACAGCTCACTGCTGTCTAACACCTCACTGCTGTCTAACACCTCGCTGCTGTCTCACACCTCACTGCTGTCTCACAGCTCGCTGCTGTCTCACACCTCACTGTTGTCTAACACCTCGCTGCTGTCTAACACCTCGCTGCTGTCTAACACCTCACTGCTGTCTAACACCTCGCTGTTGTCTAACACCTCGCTGCTGTCTCACACCTCGCTGCTGTCTAACACCTCGCTGTTGTCTAACACCTCACTGCTGTCTCACACCTCGCTAATGTCTAACACCTCGCTGTTGTCTAACACCTCACTGCTGTCTAACACCTCGCTGCTGTCTCACACCTCACTGCTGTCTAACACCTCACTGTTGTCTCACACCTCACTGCTGTCTAACACCTCACTGCTGTCTCACACCTCACTGTTGTCTAACACCTCGCTGCTGTCTCACACCTAACTGCTGTCTAACAGCTTGCTGCTGTCTCACAGCTCACTGCTGTCTCACACCTCACTGCTGTCTCACACCTCACTGCTGTCTCACACCTCACTGCTGTCTAACACCTCACTGCTGTCTCACAGCTCACTGCTGTCTCAGAGCTCATCGCTGTCTCACACCTCACTGCTGTCTAACACCTCGCTGTTGTCTAACACCTCACTGCTGTCTCACACCTCCCTGCTGACTCACACCTCACTGCTGTCTAACACCTCGCTGCTAACAGGTCACTGCTGTCTCACACCTCACTGCTGTCTAACTCCTCACTGTTGTCTAACACCTCACTGCTGTCTCACACCTCCCTGCTGTCTCACACCTCGCTGTTGTCTAACACCTCACTGCTGTCTCACACCTCGCTGTTGTCTAACACCTCACTGCTGTCTCACACCTAACTGCTGTCTAACAGCTTGCTGCTGTCTCACAGCTCACTGCTGTCTCACACCTCGCTGCTGTCTAACACCTCGCTGCTGTCTAACACCTCGCTGCTGTCTCACACCTCACTGCTGTCTAACACCTCGCTGCTGTCTAACACCTCGCTGTTGTCTCACACCTCACTGCTGTCTAACACCTCACTGCTAACACGTCGCTGCTGTCTCACACCTCGCTGCTGTCTCACACCTAACTGCTGTCTAACAGCTTGCTGCTGTCTCACAGCTCACTGCTGTCTAACACCTCACTGCTGTCTCACACCTCACTGCTGTCTCACACCTCACTGCTGTCTCACAGCTCATCGCTGTCTCACACCTCACTGCTGTCTAACACCTCTCTGCTGTCTAACAGCTCACTGCTGTCTCACAGCTCACTGCTGTCTCACAGCTTACTGCTGTCTCGATGTTGAACAATTGAAAATGTTCTGAGAGTTTCAACAGTGATATTTTGTTGATATGAGAAAAACGTTATGGTCCACCTCTTATCTTTCTGTGACTCACCTGTTTCTGTGTAAATGAGACGTGCGATCAGCAGTTTTGTAAAGATTTGAGAAACAATCTAATAAAGCATCAATAGTTATGGAGGTCAGAGGTCATAGATTATCAGCTGTCTGCAAGTCACTCACGTTACACCAGGTTCTGACCCATTCTGACCTTTAATCGCCCTGATGGCAGACAGCCATGTGACTCCACATGTCTCCACGTTGTCTAAAGTCCTTTCAGTCTCATCTCCATGGTTACAGGAAACAACTCATCCTAAACAGTTCTGTTTGACCAGACCTGCTGGACTTTCACCAGGTCTTTAATTCACTTAGTCAGCTGATTTTTTCCTGAGTAAAGTTATATTTTTTTATTTTTAAATACAAAAGTGAAGTTATTTTTATTAAATACAAAACTCTGAGTTATTCCCTGTATTTTGACAAAGGAATACTCAAAAGTGGACAAATTGTGGTGATAAAAATATAAAAAAGGATATTTTACAGATTTCTTTTGGAAATTGTATTAAAAACAGATTTTTCTGTTTTGCACATGAACTGTAAAAACTACATGTGAGGTCAGCTTATATCAAATAAATAAAAAAACATGAATGTTTCACTGTTTTTCTCTCAAACTGCTTACATTTTTAACTGAAAGACAAACATCATAAGAGGCAGCGGTGACCTGAAGGTCAACGGTGAGAGGTGAACTTCAGAGGTCAAAGGTTAGGCTTTGTGTGAACAAGTCACGAGAAGCCAGAAAACCTTTTAAAACACGTTTTATTGATCGTCAAATTTTCACAAAATTGTTTTTTTTTTTCATGATTTAGAACAAAAAATAAAGATTTGATGGATTTCAACAAAAAAATATACATTTTATTGAAATTAAAGCTTTTGAACAAATTTGTATCTTCTTTTTGCTCCTGATGAATTCTGGTTGTTTCTATAAACTAAAACAAACAATAATCTCAGTGAAAATTCACCAAATTATAAATGTTCAACAAAACCAAAGTTAAAACTAACAAATCCCCCAATTTTAGATTTTTATTGTGTCTTTATGACTTTGAGACATTTTAATGAGCAGAAACAGAGTCTGAATGTAGGTCAGGCAGCGTTTATGTAAATCAGACGGGTCGATGGCGTGCGCTGGGGTCGACTCACCTCTGACCCTTGACCCCTTCGGCCCTGCTGCTGCTTCTGCTGCTGACAACAAAAGACGGACGTGCAGAAGTCAACATCTGGATTTAAAACGAGCTTTTAGAGCCCAAAGGACTGCTGAGTTTGGAAAAGTCCGGAAGCAGTTTTACTTTCTGAATAAATTTCAGTTTCAAATCTAATTGCTGCAGAAGTCATTTCAGGTTTTAATTTAAAAGATTATTAAATTTCACAGATTATAAAGCTGCTGCAGAAGAGGAAAATCTGACACTATAAAAAACACGTGATCATATTTTTAAATGTTTAAAAAAATTTCAAACATGACAAGCACATAAATTACAGAAAGATCTAAATAAACAATGTGTTGTTTGCTTATGTTTTCAATAATAAAGTTAAAAAGTATGGAAACGTTAAAAATAATCTATTTTGCAGAAAAGGTTTCAAACACTGGTGGTAGTGTGTGTGTGTGGTGTGTGTGTGTGTGTGTGTGTGTGTGTGTGTGTGAGTGGGGGGGGGGGGTCCCAGACCATCTGCTGCTGGACTCTTCTTCTGTTTTAGGTTTTCTGAGTCCGTCTGTAAATGTCAGGTTTGTTGTTTTCAGATGATGAAAAACTTTTTTTAAGTAGATTTTAAAAATTTTTTGAAAGAAGCAAAACAGGAAACAAAATATTTAGTCATTAAAAACTGCTGATGAGATTATAAAGAAATCAGATTTAATTTGTCTTTTTTGGGTGGGGATTATTTATGAAAGGCTAAAAGTGATTATAGCAAATATAAAAGAAAGAAAAAATACATTCATCTGATTTTAGGTTGAATTTTCCTCAACTGTTAATAAATTTTTATGACAAAAAATACAGAAACTATTTTGTTCAGTCATAAAAACACCTTTAAATGACATAAATCAGTTTTATAATACAAATACAAACATTCTCAAGGAATTTATTTTTATTTTTTCCTGTGAAAATAAGATAAGCCATCAAAAGTTACATAAACAGATGATTTTTAAATTAATAAAAGTATTTTTATATCAGTGATGTCATTAAAATAGAAGTATTCAACAACAACAGTGGTAATAATAGTAATAATAATAATAATTAATAATAATAACAATAATGATAATAATAATAATCATGATTAATAATAATAATTATTATAATAATAATAATGATAATTGTCATCATAATAATAATAACAGAAGTCAAGAAATGAATGAAAGAGTCTGTAAACTTCAGTGTTTGAAGAAATCTCTGCTCTTAAATATTTAAGTTGCTGCTCTTCATCTTCCTCTCTTTGATCTGCAGACTGAAGAAAATCAATAAATCAAATATTGTGATTAACTGAGCAACTCGCCGGAGGACATTAAATAATCACAGGAAGGATGAAGAGGAGCAGCGGCTCTTCTGTTCTGGAGGTAAAAACTTCAGATTTAATCTGATTCTAAAACTTTCTGTTCAGTTTTTCACGTATTTAATCAATAAATCATTTCCCAAACAAATGATGTTTTTATTATTATAACCTAACATAAAAATTATTGTGTTCATATTAAACTTCTGTCAGCCTTTATTATTGTTCATGTGTAAACTCTTGATGTTTTAAATATGAAAAAGATGAAAATCATGACATTTATAAATATGAATGAATTCTTTGAGTTTTAACTTGAGTTCCCAAATCGGCAGATAAAATATTTCTCCTCTTCAGCCTCGACGGGATGATAATTAACCCTTCATCCAGCTGCTCTGGTTCGTCTGAGTGGGCTTCAGTGGTGTGTTCAATTTCCTCCACACACACACACACACACACACACACACACACACACACAAATGTCTGGGAGGAAAACTGAGCTCACAGTGAAGCTGATCACATTTATTGATCTGAATAAACATGAGCTGCTGCAGCCGGTGGTCACGTTCACCCATGTCAACACACCGAGCAGAAAGTGTGTGTGTGTGTGTGTGTGTGTGTGAGTGTGAGTGTGAGTGTGAGTGTGAGTGTGAGTGTGAGTGTGTGTGTGTGTGTGTGTGTGTGTGTGTGTGTGTGTGTGTGTGTGTGTGAGTGTGTGTGTGTGTGTGTGTGTGTGTGTGTGTGTGTGTGTGTGTGTGTGTGTGTGTGTGTGTGTGTGTGTGTGTGTGTGTGTGTGTGAGTGTGAGTGTGAGTGTGAGTGTGAGTGTGTGTGTGTGTGTGTGTGTGTGTGTGTGTGTGTGTGTGTGTGTGTGTGTGTGTGTGTGTGTGTGTGTGTGTGTGTGTGTGAGTGTGAGTGTGAGTGTGTGTGTGTGTGTGTGTGTGTGTGTGTGTGTGTGTGTGTGTGTGTGTGTGTGTGTGTGTGTGTGTGTGTGTGTGTT
>SSNQ01000206.1:603337-632207 GCA_006942095.1 Nothobranchius kuhntae | reverse complement strand
GTAGAGCTGGGTGTTTTGTTAAATATTTTTCAAACTGTGGTTTTCACTGAATTCTGTATGATTGCAGCACTGTTGCCTAAAGTCTTGTAAATGTCTTGACTGAGGAGGAGAAATGTTCCAAAAGCGCTGGGATTATTTTGTTGGGATTATTTTGTTGGGATGATTTTAAACTTCTTAATTCTTTTGGATCAGATGAACGAGTGATCTGAAGCCTTGTTTTGCTGTCCTGAAATGAGAAGATGTCTCTTCTGAGACTTCAGCGCTGCCTGGCAGTGATGTTAATGTTTGTTTGCACCGCCATGCTGACTCCAAACTCTTTAGCGTCTCCCCACCTTCTCAGTCTCCTCCTCCTCCTCCTCCCGGATCATCCACTCCCTCCTCATCCCTGCAGCTTCCTCTTTTTCCCACTTTGCACTCTCGCTCCGATCTGAAACATCAGGTGGGAGCAATAAATGGAACCCATGTGTCTAACAGCTTCCTTTTCTCCACTTCTCCTCAAAGTTTCAGGAAGAAAGAAGCATTTTGTTGGACCCCCCCCCCCCACACACACACACACACACACGCACCTGATCAAAAGAAGAAAATGGGTCAGGCTTCTGTTCTTTTGTTCTTAATTACACAACAGTCTTTAAACAAAGCAACATCTGCTCACCTCCTCCTCCTTTATCTCCTCCGTCCTCCATCGGGACTTTGCTCGGAGGACTTGACTCACTTTTAGTCTTCCAGGAAACAAACTGAGAAGTGGCGTAAACTGTTCTGGGGCCTCATTTAGAAAGCAGCTCATGCACAAAGCGGGGTCTGAAAACACAACCAACACCCCCCCCCCATCTTTGAACCAAAGATAAGAACTACAGCTGCAATGATGCATTAATCGTGTCACGATCTCAAACTTTTGACTTAAACGACGCCGCAAACCCTTCAATGGAACACCGGCTCATTCCAGCGGGGATTAGCAGACAGGCTGGATGATTTTTGTTTGATGTGAACAATATTTCCTGCCTAAAAGCCCGTAAATTAAACGTTTTCATTAAAAGTGTGGTTCACTCGTTCATTCAGTACATTTGCAGTTGTCTCTTGTAAATCGTTCTCAGGGGGAAAATATACCGGTGCACCATTTCCAGGAACTAGAACTGATCCACATCACAGCTGAGCTTCAGGCGGCAGGATTTGGAGTCTTATTTCCTAATATTTCTCTCCTCTGATTGGCTAACGGCAACACAACTCTACCACTGCTCATCTCCACAAATACCACAAGCCTGGAGGACTTCTGCTGATGCAGGGGAAAGATGTAGGAGACTATTTTCATGTTCAGCCTACATGAAATACTTAGAGTGACCTGTTAGAATCAGAAACAATCATTAAGAAATGAGTTTTCTGTGTTCCGCACCTTTAAATGTTCCCGTAAGATCTGGAAAAGGCAGCAGTCCCTTCCTGCGCACCACAGCGTCGCTTTTGGGGGCAGCAGTAGCTCAGGAGGTAGAGTGGGTCGTCTAGTAATTGGAAGGTTGCAGGTTCGCAGTGTCCTTGGGCAAGACACCCATCTTGCCTGCTGGTGGTGGTCGGAGGGACCGGTGGCGCCTGTGGCTCGGCAGCCTCGCCTCTGTCAGTGCGCCCCAGGGCAGCTGTGGCTACATCGTAGCTCATCACCACCAGTGTGTGAATGTGTGAATAATACACTGCAGTGTAAAGCACTTTGGAGTCCTCACTCTGAGAGGCGCTATACAAGTGCGGGTCATTTATCACTTCATTTTATTGATAGTATCAGTGATTATTGCCATAGGCTCCTACGATTCTAGAGGATCCTACACCGTTTCCCTCCAGGCAGACAGATAATGATGGACTTTATCTGCAGATGTTCAGAAGGTCTTTCCATGCCTTTTCACTCAGCTTCAGGCTTTGTACCTGGTCTGTCATCAGGAGAATGTTGTTTGGTTTGTTAATCCACCTAACATGAAAAGGCTCCTAATCAAGGGATGAGCCAAAGCTTTTGCACTGAATAAAAACAAAAACGTGTTTATGACCGAATGTGTGCTTTTCTAGAGGGAGTCCACCTGAGTTCAGGTGGAGATTCGTGAAACTGATGATTGCTTTAAGGGGAAGTGAACCAAAACAAAATGGGTCATCTTTGTCCTCTGATGCGCGTGAACCCCTGCTGTGATGCTCGGACTTCAGATTGAATTCTGTCAAGAGTTTCCTTCTTTTTGAAAATTTGTTTAGAGTATTTCCTTTGCATCAAACATGTTGCAACAAATGAACTCACGGGAGCATTTAGCATCTGAAGGAGTCAAAGATTTTTCTGAAAAATCAGATTAATGAGATTTTCATTTTAAAGTTGGGCGAAAAAGCCCATTCCAGGAAATTATCATGTTGCTCATGAACAGCGATTTCCAAACAAATAAGATTTGCAGAGGGGGCGGGGCCAGGAGGGTGGGCTGGCTATAGGTGAATTTAAACCAAAGTAGGCGGGGTCTTAATCACCAACAGCTTAACCAATGAGAAGTCTTTCAGGTTGGCTTTGTATAGGGAGCCAAAGTCACTTCCGCACCACGGGTCCCCGGAAGAACAAAAAAATGAACGCAAGTCAACGGGGCTAAAAACGCTATTTTCTAATCCGCTTTACCTTACGCCCTGGATCGCACACATGTTGTACTGCAGTTTAAATGAAAAGTAATGATGGGTGTTTCGACCACGCTAGTCACGTACTTTGAGATTTATTAGCTTGTAAAAGTTTGTAATTAGCACGATTACAAACTAGAAATGGGCACGTTGCATATGTGACATCACCACATTATCTCCTCCCGTCTAGCATAGCTGCTACTTACCAAATGACCTGATTTATGGTGGTTCTATCCTCCTGTGGGAAGTTTGCTGAGCTTATAGCCATTTTCCCTCCGTTTTCTCCATGTCTCGTTCGATGACGTCACTTTCGTGAAGCGCATTTGTAGTCCTGGACTTATTTTAAAACAAAAACCTAAAATATAGTTTCCTCATTGCTGCACCAATGGCTGCATTAACAGACAGTGACATAAACTCAACTTGTCTTCATTTTAATCACTTTGATGGCGACAGAAAACAAGAACGAACGACAGAAATAATTCAAAACGACTAGCAGCCATCAAAGCATTTTCGGATTTGCAGTGAAAACATTTTACTGTGTAAGACTAAAGTTCATATCGCTGGGTTTCACTCACGTCACTCTGCAGCCGTGCAAAACTCAAATGTGGGACAGGAAGTGTTTTATTCCACAACAAAACAACACGATGATGGATGAAAACGATTTTACTAAGGCTTCAAATGACCTGGCACAGAAAAGATATCGCTCGTATTTTACATTTCGCTCGGGGAAGTAGTGAGTTGTGCCATTTTAATTCCTTAGCTCATGATAACATTGCTATCGCTAATGCTAACGATGATTATGTGCTAGGATCTACTTGTAACAAACTTTTTACGCCTTTTAAATTGAAATGACTGGTCCATTTGTTTGACTTCAAAAAGGAATAAATGCCACGTTACAACACTTAGCTAGCTGTTAAAAATGTTAGCACTCTGAAAGCGCTGAAGCGATCGGCATAACAAAACACCTTTTGCTGCCTGCTTCATATTACACTGCAAACCAAATGAAAACCTTTTACACGTCTGGACGCCTACAGCTGTTTTATTTCAGGTTGGTGATCCGGAGAAGCTTTAAATGACCGTTGTCTTGTTTTTACTCGGTAGTGAATTGTGCTATTTTAATTCGTTAGCTCATGATAATAATGCTATCGCTAATGCTAACGATCAGTATGTGCCAGGATGTACTTGTAACTAACTTTTATGCCTTTTAAATCCAAATTTCTGGTACATTTGTTTGATTTTAATAAAGTATAAATGCCATGCTACAACACTAAGCTAACTGCTAAAAACATTAGCACTCTGAAAGCTATTTGCGGTGAGGCACAGGTCGTTTTTAGGGCTGTTTCTAAGCAACTGTTTAATAAAACTTTTAGTAATCTTCCTGTTAGAAAGTGATGGCTGTAAGCTCCAGCATCGTCCGTTTCAGCTCCTGTTTTAGGTCGTAGATTATAGATCCACTTTCAGTACGTTATCTTTTTTATTAGGTCCCTTATGGTGCTCTACATTCAGGACTTGAAAAAAAAACGTTTGTCTTTGTCCTGATTAGACTGATTGTAAAAACCATAGACCACCTAGAATTTCGGCATTTTAACGCCCCGTCACCAAAGTAAATAGTGTTCTGTGCAGCGCCGGCTACTTCTGGACCCACATCTGCATTTGGTGACGTAGATGCAACGTCATGTGAAACCCAGTAATATTAAACTAGGAAGACATGTACTGACTGTGATAAACCTAAAATGATAAATGTTTACATTATTGATTATTCTATATTTCAGTTCAATTCAAGTTTATTTCTAAAGCGTCAAATCAGGATCAGAGTCGTCTCAAGGGCGTTCACACGGTAAACATCTCAGTACAGGTCAGGGGCCTCGTTTATCAAGCTTGCTTACGCACAAAACGGGGTCGGAAAACTGCGTAAGCAACTTTCCACGCCAACTTTGGGATTTATGAAAGAAAACTTTGCGGAAAAATGTGCACAACTTTAAGTTGACTAAGGACCTGGCTTACGCACATGTAGGACATGGAGAGCACCTGCAGAGCTGCTGCTGAGAAGATACAATTATGAAATCCTGCAGCATTATCACATGTACCGCTTCGTTTTCACACAGAGCAATCTCCCGATCTGACCATGGGAGTCTCCGCCAACAGTATGTAGATCCGACAGATGGCGTTTCATGTCTCTTCCTCCTGAAGTCCTCGTGGTGCGTAGTCAAAACACCTTACACTCAGACTCGCCTGCATCAGCTCGAGATTCTGAACTGACACACACACACACACACCAACACTTCAACATTCAAATCCATATGCATCCATCATAGAGAGTTAGTCCTGGTGATTGTTTGAATTTATAATTATAGAAATTAAAGATTCGTAAACGATCCCAACTCTCTCTTTTCTTGTCTCTAAGTCAATACAAAGTGTTTGAATAAAACTCCCTGAAGTAAAAACAACCTCTTCTGATTAAAAGGGCCCAGTTCGTAGATTAATCTCTGGACGTAATAAAAGTGTAAAGAATATATCAATAATACTCCACTACACTCATCTTCTGTACGGTCACAGGTGGGAGGGAGATCTTGGGAGAAGCGAAGAGCACACTGACTCCTCCAGCTGATGGCCTCGATCAGGTTTTCACAGCATCTGTCTGCATTCCTTCGTGGGGGTTTTAGTTGCTCGCAGCTCAAGGCTGCCAGGGCGTCAGATTCAGATAACAAGACTTTGTTTGGGTCAGGCTGAGATAATTTTTCCTCTCTGCCTTCAGTCTTTAAATAAATCATACAGTTAAAGAGCAGACTGTAGAAGAAAGTAGTCGAGTGTGGAAAGTGGTCAGTGTGTCCTCCAGCAGTCTAAGCCTATAGCAGCATAACTACAGAGATAACTCTGGATAACCTAGCCTTTTAGATGGAGGCATGTTGGAGGCAGGGCAAGGGAGAGTCGTCTTTACTGACTGTACCGACTTTTCACCATGGAGGACGTGCGTTACTGTCCATGATAATGAATTGCAAGATAAATATTTATTATAATAATACTGTTCCATTGTAGGATGACATGCGTCAAAATGACGTTATGTATTTGGTATGATGAGTGTCGCCATTATGAGATATCTCGTCTCAACCCAGTGTGAGAGTAGCATCTGCACCTGGTGACCCGGCCAGTGACATAAACTGGTAGGGCTGGGGAATTTTAGTTTGTTTTTAATTGGCTCCAGTGAACAGCTGTTTATCACATTAGGACTGAAATCCAGTCAGGTGAGTTCTGGCGAAGTCGGGAACTTGTTTCCATCGGTGAATCAGAAAGGTTTTATTGCCGTGTGTACGAGAATCCCAACGTTAGGAAATAGCTGTGGTAGTTGGTGCAGCAAAAATAAATGATAAGCAAAAATTAGAATTGAGAAAAAAACACAATGAAATGATAATATAGGTAATCAACAGTTTGAGAAGAAGCTACTTTATACGAGTCAGTGTAGGTTCTGGTCAGTGGGGGTCAGTTCAGGTTGTAATGTTGAATAAATAGTATGTTGGGTTAAGTAAACTGCTTTAAGAGCTATTTATATTATTAACACTACTTGAGACCAATAAGCTGTGATACTCTATTTAAATACAGAATAAAACCTTACCTGGTCTTTATTTGTTTTAGTCAGAAGATTCTAGGATTTTTTTATTCATTAGGGAATCGTTTTGATTCAAGAAACAGTCAGGTTTATAAAAATTAAGAATTTATTTTACAAACAGTTAAGACTTGACAAAATGTTTAAACTATAATTTACTGTGAGTGGATGCGAACTAAAGGATGGTGTCTAGAACTTACGTGTGAATATAATGTAATGGAGTCAGAATCTCCGTTTCTCAGAGAGCTGAGTTCTGGACATAAAAGAAATTGGTTTGCAAATAAGCTATAAAGTTGTTATCATCAGAACCACATCCAGGCGCTATCTCGCTGTGTTCTACCTCACCAGTTCTGGAGACCCAGTTTGGATCCGAGACTTCAAGGAGCCGACGACCCCACTGCACCTGGTTCGTAGAGAAACCTCGATGCGACCAAATCAGTCCTGAGATGTCTCCGGGTCACGACGATAGATGAAACCGAGCGTCTTAAAAATAACTCTGAAGGAGTTTGTGTCAGCTTGGCTCTGCAGGAAACTATCTTGTTGTTCTCAGCTTCGCAGGCGCGAAAAAGGTTAAAGGTTTTGACAACGTGTCCAAATCTTTGCTGGTTAAAGAGGCTTTCGCTCAGATGGCCGGTCTGAAGCTTTTCTCTACAACCCTCGAACTGTTGAACTGTTCGAACTCTGAGGGAAAACCCAGAGTTACAGTTTTAATGGATTGATGTTATGAACTGGATAACCAACCAAAAGTTGACAAGTCTGAGGATATTACCAAGTATCTGAGAGACTATGAATCTGGGCAAAAGGTTAACTATGGGTCATGCATTAACTTAACTTTACTCTGTCTTTGTATGAGTGCGAATATAATGATGACCTCATCCAGTAAACATGCTAAGCGTATATCATTAAGCACAGATCAATCAACATTTCATTGTTTTATAATTATAAAATCTTCTTTCTTCTTTTGTATGGGAATAAAGGAGTTCATTTAGAATAGTTTCTCTGTGATGGACCTTGGAGGAGAGAATGCTAGTGTTTATCTTTTATCATCTCTCAGAGCTGCAGTCCAGTTGGTGTGAGGAAGGCAGGCTCTGATTAAAGGGACAACGTGCAGACTTCCAGTCTCCTGTGAGGGGAAAATGTTGTAGGTTGTGTCATAGCCAGATTAAGTTGACCCGGCTGTAGATCTTGACTTGTGGGACGCATTTCAGGCCATTTCGGGACGTTACAAGGTGCAAACACAACACCGGGTCATGTGACTGGAACAAAGCAGCAGGAGGGGGCGGGTCTACGATTGTCGTTCACGAGTCCGACAGCAGAGAGGAAGAAACTGTTTTTGTGGCGAGAGGTTCTGGCCCGGATGAATCGGAGTCTCCTGCCAGATGGGAGCGAGTCGAAGAGACTGTGTCCAGGGTGAGACGGGTCAGCTGTGATCCGACCTGCACGCTTCGATGTCCTGGAGGTGTCCAGGTCCTGTATGAGGCGAGTTTGCAGCCAATGACCTTCTCAGCAGAGCGTGCAACCAGCAGCAGGGAGAACGTAAGCTAACATCCATAAGTGAAGCCCTGCTGACCTCCATGACTTCATTTCCCTTTCTGGTTGTGTTTTTATTTTGGCTGGAAGGGAACTCTAAACCCGTCTTTGACTGATAACACAGCTCACTGTTTATGATGCTTTAGCCGCCCAATATGGTGAGCCCATGTGATCTGGTGCCCATGTTGGGTCGAAGTTCATTAAACTACAGCTGGGCTTTTCAATTCCGGGCCTCGAGGGGCAGTATCCAGCACGTTTGGGTTTTAACCCTGCTTCAACACACTTTATGTCAGTTAGCAGCTGATTAACAGGCTTCTGCAGAGCCTGATGAGCTGCTGTACAGGTGATACAACCATTGAATAGAGTGTGCTGAATCAGAGAAACCCCTAAAACATGCTGGATACCCGCCCTCGAGGCCCAGAATTGAATAGCCTTGAACTAAACTCATTTCAGAGAGATTTGAATGGAGGGAAAAAAGTACAAAAAATAGTAAAATCTGCTGTGTAGAAATAAAATGTTTGTACTGAAATCGCTTTTCCAACACTTGATACGATCTCAGAATGAACAAGTCACAAACTGCAGCAGCAGCACAAAAAGAGATAATAAACATAAATTACTGAAATCAAACTGGTAAAAAATAAAAAAGCTGAAAAAAAGTATTTATATATATTTTTTAACTTTTAGCTTCCAAACCAAGATGAAAGCTATTTCATTTATAAGGAAAGAAAGTCCAGAAATGATAATATTAACCTATTAAGGCCACTGAATGTTATTGAAGGTTTTAAAAGATATATTTATTCATTAGTTAGTCATGTAAAAATGCATATATTTATATTTTCTTATTTAGTACTAATTTGCATGTGTTCTTTTAATTATTAATTTCATTTATTTGATTTTCTAGACCTTTTTCTCTTTTGTAATAGGTTCTGGTTTATGATGAAAAACCTTTAACGTGTTAACGGTACCTTTTTATCTTACCTGTTTATTCTCGCATCCCCATATTGGTGGCATCATTATTTCATTTTTTAATCTAGTTAAATTAACTTCAGGCTTCAACAATGTACAAGGTTTCCTTCGACTCATCATTTGAGTCTGTAGCATTTCTTTTATACGTTATAAAATCTATAAAAGAACAGTTCATGTTTATAGATTTGTTGTTTACCAGTTTTCCTTCCCACAGTCGCCCTGTGCAGCTCAGGTTTAGGGATTGAGTTGAAGTGAAAATTTGAAGGATGTGCACTAATTGGCAATTTAGTCTAAAAACTGAAACTGAAATTTTCTTTTAATTTTACATTTTTATATTCCCAGTTCAAACCCCTTTTTAAGCAGTTAGATGAATAAAAGGGAGCTCAGCACAGGCTGAGGAATCCTAATAGAGTCTATAAAAGCCAAATGTTTTTGTTGTGTTGAGTTAAAAGGAGACAGAGCAGCTGATTCGTCCTTCAGAGTGTAATGAATTGTAAAGTGAAGCAGCTACGGGCCATGATGTGCTCTCAGTGCTGCTCCCACATTCATCACTCCATCAGAGGCTGTCGATAATATCCCAACATGTCCTTCTGCAGCCTGAGCTCAACGCAGATGCAAACATCTGGCCAACACGTCACTAGGAAGGATAAAAAAGCACCAGCGTTGGTCCAGACCTGTGCAACGGGAAACTATGATGCAAACGTCCTTCAGTTAGACCGAAACCATTTTAAATGTTGTTACTTTTCCATCTTTGCCCAGCTATGATGAATACTTTCAGTGTTTTTCTGTTTCAGCTCAGATTTTTGTGAACTAAAGTGACACTGATAGAAAACTCTTCATAACTGCATCTGTGTGGTGCCGTCATGAAATAGTTAAGAACTGAGTCGTTTTCTTTCCCTGCTCATGTAGCGTCATGAATGTCCTGTTTTTGACCTAAAGGTCATGATCTGCTGCGTCTGCTCGAGCAGACATAAAGTCTCTGACAGCCTAATCTACATGAGATGGTGGCCAAGGTCTTTCATGCACTCTGCTCATCTGAACTGCTTCACCTCTGTTACAGCTCAAGATGAAGACAAAGAACTCTCTTGATAAACACAATCTACAACTTTGTTATTACCAATAATAATGTGAGCCCAATGTTCCATCAATCTGTGAAATGACAATGTTATTACTTGAGATTATAATCCTGTGATCGGTAGTATTTTACAAGTTATTATAATCCTGGACATTTGCACTAGACACTGACGACACGTAATGCTAAAGTCACACACACATTTCCTTTTGTCTGATCCAATCAGAACCTTCGTTTCTGGCTGGGCGGGGTTATCTGTGGTGTTTGTATAAACCCTCTTTTTCATGTCAAATTCTGATTCGCCAGTAAACCAAAATATGACAATTATAAAAACTATCCCACGCCACCTTTTCTTTAGTTCAAGCGTTCTAGAGAAGTCTCGGACCGGCCATCCGGACTTCCTCTTCAGCCATTAAGAACCTCGACAAGCTGGAAAAAATCTGTTGCAGTTACACCTGACAGCAACGGTTCCTTCAGAATAAAAGCTGAACCTCACGACCCCTTCAGGGTCTCCGAGACGCCATTGATAACCTGTCGTGACCTGGAAGCATTCCAGGACTAGTTTGGTTGGCACCGCTGCTTTTCTACTGGCTTCGGTTCCAAGGAGGGTCCAAGAGGACCTTGGCATTCTGGATCTAACGGAGGCTTCCCCTGGGGTACGTAGACCGACAGATGGCGTCTCATGTGTGTTATAAATCTCCGACTAAAGCTTAGAGCGAAACATTCACTCCCACTCAGAACTAACTGCTTCTCCGGATCCGCTGGTTCTGATAATAACATTCAACACACACACCATCATCACTCATCACGTCTCACTCCACCTTAGTCCATCAGTACACAGAGTGTTAAAGTTAGTCTTGTTTAAATTGTGTAGAAATAAATTTCTTAACTATTTAAACCTGACTCTCTCTCTTTCCTCGGAGTTAATACGAAGTGTCGCTTAATCCCTGCAATAAAAAGTTCTGATCTTCTGGTTAAAATAGTCAAAGATCCATCAGATTGATGTTTCATATTTCTGTGGAATCTCACATTTTATGGTTCATAAGTAATATGTAAATGACCCATTCTTTACAGACCAACTTTAAACCACGACTCACCTTAAAACAGTGTCTCACCGAACTCCAACCCCAGTGAGCTGGACAAGTGATACTGAAAGTTCGAAATTCCAATTCTAAGAATGAATTTGTTTGTGTCTGCAGGTTGCTTAAGGAATATTTATTTATTTACCTATATTTATAACATGATGTGGTCGCAAACAAGTTGGAAAAATCCTGCTAGCATGTTATGGGCC
Organism: Nothobranchius kuhntae; assembly: GCA_006942095.1. Taxonomy (NCBI): domain Eukaryota; kingdom Metazoa; phylum Chordata; class Actinopteri; order Cyprinodontiformes; family Nothobranchiidae; genus Nothobranchius; species Nothobranchius kuhntae. The sequence continues at coordinate 621,131 of SSNQ01000206.1, read as the reverse complement.
GTATGATAACGGAAGATCAATCACATTGAGATTTTTCTACAGTACAAGAATATTCAACAAATGATTTGAATGGCACTTTAGAGAACACTGCAATCCTGCCATCTGGTTGATAGTCAACCCGTTGGTGTTTTACGCACCGCGAGAGATGAATTACAGTTTTCTGGGTCAAATCAGTGTTTTTATCTTCTTGCAACATTTCGGTGGTAACCCAGAAAGTAGTGCCTTGCGGTAGTCGTGCGCCGACACAAAGGCATGGATAAGATTGTCTGTGTTTTCAAATGATGAATTCATCAGATTGTTGCTACATTCCTCAGACGATAAAAAGCAACCCTTATACTTTTAAACATTGGATTTGAAGGAGAGCACCAGGTTATGATAAGGTCAGGGACGGTCCTAGACAATTTGGCTCCCTAGGCAAGTTTTACTGGAGGCCCCCCCCACTAGGGCTGCACAATATATCGCAAATATATCGTTATCGCGATATCAGCACGCACAATATGCATATCGCAGAGATCAGATAAATATCGCAAATGAAGGTCAGCTCAAATGTTTGCTATACATAATACGTTCTGTCCGTCAAGCGGAAGAATGATGTTTTTTAAGAAATCAAATAGATCTCTTCACCCATTTGGCCAATCGGGTGGGTTCTCATAGGTTAGACGCCCGCCCCCGAGGTGGACGGCACTTCATTTAGATGGTTAGCGAACACCTGAGTTAGCTTAGTTAGCTCTTTTTGCTGATTCTGCTTTTCCCGGGATCCACTGGTCACCTTTTCTTGTTCATTTTATTTTTTCCCTTTCCTCACATCTTTTGCTTTTCTCATTTTTATGAGTTTTTAATTTTTTTGTTTTTGATTATTTTTGTTCCTGAGTTAAGTTTTTACTTATCGCAAGTAATATCGTCATCGCAATATTAATCATTGTTATCGAATATCACAGGTTTTCCTAATATCGTGCAGCCCTACCCCCCACTAACATCACCACCAAACCAAACAGAAAAATCTACACACACAAAAAGACCACGTGTTCAAACATTTATTTTTAAAAATTCTCAAAAATCATGAATGTGAAATTTTCTTCAAAGCCAATTAATTTTGCTGTTTTGGACTGTTTTCATAGCACGTCGAAGCAGTATTTTCCCACGAACTCAGATGTGCTAAAGAAATTCCTTTTTCAGAGAAAAGTTTGTAACAAAAAAGCTTCGTTTTTCCACCGTTTACGACGGTGACTTCCTGACACTCACCTGAGAAAAGCAGAGCAGCTGTTCCTGCACAGAAGATTCAGCTGCACTAAGTCTCTCATAATATTAGCAACAAGCGTGTTATCAGCATTGTTTAAACCGGTTGTATTTCTCTATTGTAATTATGAAGTTGCTAAACATTTTCATTTTGACTTCATGTAAATTTTAAATTACTGTACGCTCACAGCTGTGCGCGCACACCTCGCCGTATAACCAGAAAACACTTCTCTTGATACAATATTACAAAAGCGTGTGACTCGTTTTCATCTTTGCTCATCACGATGTGCTTAACGCTTGCACATCTAGCGAGTCCACATGTCGATAGTTTAGTGATCTGAGATATCAGACAAAAAAATGTTTTTTAACTGTAAGAACTAATCTACACTTTAGTCCTTTTAAAAGGTTGGAATCAGCAAATAAATTCATACATATTCTTATTGTTTACATGCAACAAAGACTAAAGCAGACCAACCAGCAGCCGCATTTCTGGAAAAATTGCCTGCCTGGATATCAAGAGTGTACATCATTTAACGTCGTCTTCCTCCGCTTATCCGGGTCCGGGTTGCGGGGGCAGCATCCCAACTAGGGAGCTCCAGACCGTCCTCTCCCCGGCCACCTCCACCAGCTCCTCCGGCAGGACCCCAAGGCGTTCCCGGACCAGATTGGAGATGTAACCTCTCCAACGTGTCCTGGATCGACCCGGGGGCCTCCTGCCGGCAGGACATGCCCGAAACATCTCCCCAGGGAGGCGTCCAGGAGGCATCCTGACCAGATGCCCAAACCACCTCAACTGACTCCTTTCGATCTGGAGGAGCAGCGGTTCTACTCCGAGTCCCTCCCGAATGTCCGAGCTCCTCACCCTATCTCTAAGGCTGAGCCCGGCCACCCTACGGAGGAAACTCATTTTGGCCGCTTGTATCCGCGATCTCGTTCTTTCGGTCATTACCCAGAGCTCATGACCATAGGTGAGGATTGGGACGTAGATCGACCGGTAAATCGAGAGCCTGGCTTTCTGGCTCAGCTCCCTCTTCACCACGACAGATCGGCTCAGCGTCCGCATCACTGCAGATGCTGAACCAATCCGCCTGTCGATCTCCCGATCCCTCCTACCCTCACTCGTGAACAAGACCCCGAGATACTTAAACTCCTCCACTTGAGGTAGGACCTCTCCCCCGACCCGGAGTTGGCAAGCCACCCTTTCCCGGTCATTTAACAGGAACTGTAAATGGACTTTCACATCTGACTTGGATTGCATTCATGTTTTAATTTCCCAGAACACAATAAGAACGATGATTCAAAGTGCTGTAGTTTCAACATGCCAACATCTTCTTTAACAGAAGAAACTTCCTCTGAGTCTCCTTCTCGCTGGCCAGGGGTTCTAGTCCCAGACATTAGAGACAGAACCGGCAGAACACAACGAGTGTTTTGGTCACGGTTCATCAACATGTCCACTGACAGAAATCTACTTTCTCTAGCCAGGTAGCGGAGGACCTCGTGTGAGACAGTAAAACCACAACAGAGCGTGACGTCACACACCCTCGTTGCCACTAAATGTTAGCTTCCTGCTAAGATGACATGACACTGCACTGAATACTGCTAGCTAGCATATCACAAATATTAATCAGAGAACATAAAAGTAAACACATAAAAGTAAACTTAAAGTGACAGTGTGTATTTTTCCTGGCAACAGGGGGCAGTAGATATGTAAATTGTTGCAAACAAGCAGTATTTTTGTGTTGGAGGAAGACCTAATCAACGGATGCCAATTAAGGTCAAAAAGCCCTAGGGAGTGCAAAGTTTAGCAAAATAAGAACATCAGACTCCCTTTCATCACTGGCGACAAGTGAAGAGGTAAATGTGTAAAACAACAATGTTTTTAAGGATGACGGGAGTTTTGTAACCATTTATTACAAATTTGTAAATGTATTTTGTCCCCATGGGCTCCCGTAGAAGGACACATGGCATCTAATATGGCGTCGCCCAGAGAATTAGACCTGCTTCCATGTATTTTAGACCTGATTTTTATGGTTAAATGTTACGAAGCCGTCAATATTTTTCAACAACTGGGCATCATTTCATTCATTTTCAACAACATTTTGGTGGATATCTCCAGTGATTAATGGTAAAAACTACACATTGTCCCTTTAATCTATACATACCTTTCTCTTTTGCACCTTCCTCTTGTTTTTTTCCTTTTTCAAAACATACCCCTGATGCCTTCTGCTGCTTCTCAAACATTTGACTGACATTCAAAAAGGAAGGGGACGGGTGCAGCACTCAAAGTGAAAAAAAGTTGTGATGGGTGCGAACAAGATACTAACGTTTCCACACTCATTTGGTCTTCATCGGTTTGGTCATCAGGTTACTCTGAGAGCAAATACGTGTTGAAGCGTTAGTATCTTGTTCACACCCATTAAAACGTTCTCGCTTTGAGTGCACCAGCCATGCCTCGTCTTTTTTAATTCTGATCGTTCACTAGCTGCCGTAGCGCCGATTATTGAGAGGATTATCAACATTCGCTCTGAGGACTCTATAAAATCCACGAGGACTTCATCTCCTTTGGACTGTCACGCACCTTTCCGTCGTTCCGCTTTTGGACAATCTGCCTTTTCCGTGAAGGCTGCTGGTCAGTGGAACATTCTACCTGATGACATTAAGACCTGTAGCTCATTGGCAGTTTTAAGCACCGAGGTCTCAAACATACTTCAATATATTGTTGTGTGTGTACTTGTAGTGATGTGTGTATTTTTATTGTTTTGGTAACGTCTTGTTGTATCTTCTGAATTTTGCTTATTTGTGTATTTGCAATGTTTTCAGGACTGCAGATGGGAATTAGCTTCAAGCTAAAGTTGGTGCAATGCATCAAATTTCCATATTTATGCTGAATATTGTACATGGTCCTTAAATAAACATGAACATAAAAGCTCTATTTCACTCACAAACTCTTTTGAAGGTCGTGTCAGATTTTTTGTGCTTTCTGACTCTAAGAAATGAAAGTAAGGCGGTTCCTGCAGATTCCAGATGCCTGAGACGGGAGCGAGACCCTGGAACTCATGCAAAGAAACTGAGAAAGAACCCTCAGCAACACGGAGACGTTTAGGAAATTCTCTTGTAAATTGTGTTTGCAATTTCTCATCAACAGTTGCAGCTGAGTAAAATTCTGACTTTGACGAACTTCTTCCTACTTTTCAGAACCAAACAATAATCTGAGTGGTTTCTGTTGCAGGTCAGAAACTGACAGCTGATTGGATCTCTGCTGAACACCACCTCACCTAGCACTTCAAAAACATCCAAATGATCCCTTAGATTGAGATTCTGTGGTCTACCTTTCTCTATCTCGTCTTCTGTCTCTTGTTATTGTCAACAATCAGCAGCAGCGTGATGCGATCACGTGATCCCAGATGGCTTCTTTACTGCAGGAGCAACAGATAAAAGCAAATGTTAGAAGAAAGGTTTAAATTCTGGATTCAGAGATAGAAATTTCTACATAATAAAATCATAAATAATTTACCACAGGAATAAGTTAAACGTGTCGCATATTAAAATATATCTCAACTTTAAAAGAATGGAGCCTCGTGGTTAGAAGACGCTGATTGGTTAGCTCATCGTGAAACCGCGCCCCTTTGACCGAGACCGCTCGCTGTGATTGGCTCCCTGAACCGTCCATCCAGCGCGTGGCTGCCCCGCTAACGCAGCCGGTCCCTCCCCCACCTCCTCCCGCTGCAGGCTGGGTAGGGGACCGCGGACAGCTCCCGTCTGAGGAGCAGAGTCACACCGGAGGAGGAGAGGGCTGGATATGGGGGCGCCGCAGCACAGGCCCGCTTCACCGAGATAAACACTGGGGGGGTTTCGCGTGCTCACACCGGGGACGACACACAAAGACGCCGAGCTGGAGAGGCCATAAGAGGAGGGGGTGAGGAGAACCGGGGAATACGGCTACGGACCCATCCCGGAGCATCACGGGAGAAGCAGCGAGAGAAAGAAGGGGAAGGAGGAGAGATAATTCCGCTCGACCTGATGGACTGAGGACAGATGAATGAAGACTGCCTACACTAACGCCTATCGATGCCTGGCCAAGGACCTGGACGCTTACGCCATGAACACGGACATGACAATGGACGGCATCGGCAGCCTGCATGGCGGGGTGGCGGTCAGCTCCGTGGCCCCTGACGCGGAGCTGATGAGCGGCCACAGCCCGCACCACGGCCGCGGCTCGTCGGTGGCGCCCGGGGGACACGGAGCGGCGGCTGCGGCTGCCGCGGCGGCAGCGTCCACCCTGCGGATACACCAGGACCTGGCCGCTGCAGCCGCGTCCTCCCGCTCGGCCATGGTGTCCGGCATGGCCACGATCCTGGACGGCAGCGGGGAGTACCGGCCGGAGCTGTCCCTGCCGCTGCACCACGCCATGAGCGTGCCGTGCGACTCGTCCTCTCCCGGGATGGGGATGAGCGGCACCTACACCACCCTCACGCCGCTGCAGCCGCTGCCCCCCATCTCCACCGTGTCAGACAAGTTCCACCATCACCACCACCACCACCACCACCAGCGGCTCTCTGGGAATGTCAGTGGGAGCTTCACTCTGATGCGGGACGAGCGGGGACTTCCGGGCATGAACAACATTTACAGCCCGTACCACAAGGACCACATGTCCGGGATGGGTCAGAGCCTGTCCCCGGTGCTGGGTAACGGTCTGGGCTCCATCCACAACACCCAGCAGGGGCTCCACAACTACGGAACGTCCGCACACGGGGGCCACGACAAGATGCTGAACTTCGACCACACCGCCTCCATGCTGGCCAGAGGGGACCACCACCACCAGCACCGGGGCCTCGGGGGCCCGGCGGCCGGGATGATGCCTCACCTGAACGGCATGCACCACCCGGGACACTCGGCCGCGTCCTCGGCGGGCCACCACCCCCACCTCCAGTCTCCATCACTCGGGCCCGTGTTGGCTTCCACCCGGGAACGACCGCCCTCTTCCTCGGGGACGCAGGGGGGGAACAGCTCGGGGCAGCTGGAGGAGATCAACACCAAGGAGGTGGCGCAGCGGATCACGGCGGAGCTGAAGAGGTACAGCATCCCGCAGGCCATCTTCGCCCAGAGGGTGCTGTGCCGCTCCCAGGGGACTCTGTCGGACCTCCTGCGGAACCCCAAACCCTGGAGTAAACTAAAGTCCGGCCGGGAGACCTTCAGGAGGATGTGGAAGTGGCTGCAGGAGCCCGAGTTTCAGAGGATGTCGGCGCTCAGACTGGCAGGTAGGAGGAGGAGGAGAGAGCCGTGGGTTTCAGGAGGAGAAATCCTCCAGATTTCACCTGAAAGTGACTTTTTCTCCTGTTTGTTTTGGTCTGCTCTTCCGCAGCTGGAGCGGGTTTATTTAGATCCGCGGGTGTTTTGATTATTGATCAATAACAAGCGGATCGATAGGAAATGACAAGGTCATGGGAGTTCCCTCCACCCCCCAGCACACACACACACACACACACACACACACACACACACACACACACACACACACACACACACACACACACACACACACACACACACAGCTTCAGGATAGTGATCTTGTAAAGGAAAAACTGGCTAAATCCCAACTAAAGAGTTATTTTTTGTGTGGAGGCGGCTTTTTGTTTTTGTTGTGAACAGACGGTGTGTGTGTGTGTGTGTGTGTGTGTGTGTGTGTGTGTGTGTGTGTGTGTGTGTGTGTGTGTGTGTGTGTGTGTGTGTGTGTGTGTGTGTGTGTGTGTGTGTGTGTGTGTGTGTGTGTGTGTGTGTGTGTGTGTGTGTGTGTGTGTGTGTGTGGCCCCCTCTAGTGAGAATCTCAGCAGAAAACCTCTTGTCTGAGAGACGCTGAAACCGAACAAACTGAACCTTTTTGCTGCTCTATTGATTTTAGTGGGCTGGCGGTGAGATTTAATCTGTTTTCCTGATTCTGGCCATCCTAACCTGCTTCACTTTAATATTATTCTATGTAGAAAAACAAAGATGTCGTTCTGTCTTAAACCCACATGATTGAAATCATTTTAAAGCTATTTTATATTATCTAAATAATGTATTTTAAAATGTATTCCTTTATTATTTAAACCACTTCCTGTTACAAGAAAGCATAAGAGCATTGACAATTTGAGCAGGATCACAAAACTAAAGGCCAAATCATTTTGAACAAATATAACTAATTTATCTTTTGAAGTCAAAACCTTAAAGATTCAGCCTAAGTTAGTCTTTTCATTCCTTAATTTCTTTTGCTTATTTCCTCTATTTATAACTAGTCGACAGTTGATTGTAAATAAATATTGGAGTTAAAAACCAAATAAATAGAAATAAAGACGAGTTGTATCAGATTTTAAGTGTTTCAAGTGTTTATATATATATATATATATATATATATATATATATATATATATATATATATATATATATATATATATGTATGTATAAATGACCAGAAAGATTATTTATATTATCTCATCAAAATATTGTGAAAACTTTAGAAATATATATATTAAAAAATCCCAGTTTTACAGAAATTTTTAAGAGGACAAGTTTTTCTGTGTTAACCAGTAAAAAGTCTAATTTCTATTTTTATTCAGGTATTTGTGAAACTTTTTGTCAGATTTCTAACAGTTTGAAATGTCGTAACGTCAGGTTGAACTTTGAGATGTTTGGAAACTTCACAAACGTTGTTTTTCAGCACAAACCAAAAAAGTTCTGTATCAGCGGGCTGAGCAGCAAAATAACTAATTTTTATTACTTCTTCTTTTCCTTTGAGGAGTTTTAAACAAAAAAGCACTTCTGTAGAAAAAATAACATGAGAAGTCGCAAAGTTAACCACTTTTAATGAAAGTAACTAAAGTTAGCAGTTGTTTTGGTAAATTTCAACTTTAATTTGCTGTATTTAAAGTGTAATAATGAGCGGAAGTTTTAAATATTGTCGTAAAAGACCCTAAAATATTAAAATGTATACAAAAATGACTTTTAAAGACCATTAAAATTAAATAAAGCAGTTCTGTCCAACAATAAAAGTGATTTCACAAAATCTGGAGCTGAATTATGATTCTTTTCATTTTCTCATCTTTTATGTTTCTTCTCATCTCTTTAATGATTTTAACATTTACAGAAATGGACAAAAAATAATTATAAATGTTCGCCATTTACAAAATGAGATATTTTGAGTTGGTTGAATAAATGATTTATTTTACATTTTTAAAACAAATCTCACCTGAGTTCGAACCTAAAACATCTAACTTTTACCAGGTATCGTTTTGTCAATAAAGAAGCAGATTGAATAATCGGGATTTTCTGAGTTATTAGAAGCAAAACTATTTTTTTAGAGCGGCAACAAACCAAAGAAAAGAAAAGAAATAATTAAATAAATAAATATGCATTTACTGTTTCTGAAATTACACATAAATAAATGTTGAATTAATGGTAAACAATAAATATTTATTATAAATATTCAGTTTTTGTCAAACATTTCTCCCTGATTAATTAGTAAAACAAAATAGTATTCAAATAAGAAAAAAATTTGTACAATTTTACAGAATAATTTCCTATTTTGAAATGTTTCTACATAACAGCAATATTATATTTTATAAAAACACTTAATTCTCAAATCAGTTGACCAAAACAGCATCTTTAAATGGTTTCCCCCTTTCCATGAATTTATGATATTAGCAGGTTGGATTTTAAAACTGGATATCGTTCAAGGTTTGTCTTCACAAAGAAAACAGCAAAATGTGTTTATTATTTGGGTTGATGTTTAGAAAGCAGACAGAAAATTAGATGTGGGTTCAATCAGTGGATCTGACCGGGATTTCATTAAGGATTCTTCCATTTTCTGGACAGGTACTATATAATGTTTTACAGCCAAAGACAGGAGCAGTAGAGAACAGAGTTGTGTGTGTGTGTGTGTGTGTGTGTGTGTGTGTGTGTGTGTGTGTGTGTGTGTGTGTGTGTGTGTGTGTGTGTGTGTGTGTGTGTGTCATGCGACCTGTCCTCCCCTGTGTGATGTAAAATGTCATTGAACAGCCACGTATGCTTTATAGTATGCAATCATTTGCTCCCTCCATGGGTGGTACTTTTCTCCTCCATGTTTACGATTCTCTTCAGGGATTTTTGTTGATTCAATTGGTGCAAAAACTCCAAAATTCCATTTTAGGAATTCAAATGTTCTAAACTGTGTTTCTCTTCTCTTAAAGAAGTTTTTGGATTTACATGAACCACCTTTGCAAAATAGTGACTTAGAAAGGTCTGGTTTCCATAGAGATGAGTAATACTTGTCCTTTCTAAAATATGAATGTGTGCGCTGAAGGTGAATTTTTTTATCCAACCTCATCAGCTGCTGTATTAGCTGCAGAAAGGGAATAGATGAGAAAACGATCGCCTCAGAAAAGTCCGGTCTCTTCTACATTAAAGGGAAAACCTGTATTTATGGCCCCGCCCACCTTGGCTTGGGACTGCCCACAGGAAGGAGAGAGACAAGTGCGTCTAATAAGAGCTAACCATGAGCAGCATAGACATGAATACGTAGACATCCTATTGGGCGTTGGAGAGCGTAACAGCGCCATATTGGAAGGGTTTCCTCACTCTCCAAAGTCAGTGTGAGCAACTTTGCCCATTTTTGTACAGCCTACGGTTGCAACAACCGGCGTATTAAAAACAGATCACCTGGGATTACAGTGATTTCTCTAGCCTTTGTTTCATTATATTTATATTTTATTTATCGTGCCACACCGTGTCTGATTTTGTGAAAAATCTTGATAAAAATGAAACCTTCCTCAATAGAAATGAATGCACTGAGGGTGAATGGAGACCCATCTAAGATGGCGGCCGGCCACTACGGCAGCTCCAATAGGGAGCGCCGGCCCACGGGGCGTCCACATATATATGTTCTTGATTAGCAGTTCATAATGTTGGGGTTTGTGTTATTTGTTGTCATAAAACATCAACGTTGCATTTTTTCCCCAAAAAAGGAAAAGTGAACGAAGGCAGCAGAAGAGTTTCATTTCTGTCAGTCAGAGGCCAGATGTTTGGATAGAGATGTAAGAAAATATCGATACACTGAAATACTGCGATATTTTGTGTTATGGTGCTGAAATGGTATTTAAAGAGCAAGTCCGCTGAGAAACCATTTTTGTTTGTTAAACTTGAAAATGATCAATCACTCTGACTTTATAATAAATGATAAATGACCCGTACTTGTATGGAGACTTTCAAATGTAGAGGACTCCAAAGCGCTTTACACTACAGTTCATCATTCATCCATTCACACACTGGTGGTGATGAGCTACAATGTAGCCACAGCTGCCTTGGGGCGCACTGACAGAGGAGGGGCTGACCAGAACAGGCGCCACCGGTTCCTCCAACCAGCAGGCAAGGTGGGTTAGGTGTCTTGCCCAAGGACACAGCAGCAGAATTCTCTGCTGGGAGCTGGGATTGAACCTGCAACCTTCAAATTACTGGACAACCTGCTCTATCTCCTGAGCTACTGCTCATACAGGCTGAACATGAAAATAGTCTCCTACACCTATCTCCTGCAGTAGCTTCTGATAGAAAACAGACGGTGAAACTCTAGGATAGAAAATCCTGACAGATCTACGTCACCCTGTCACTAACATTCATGGACTCACCCATCTGGACTCACGACGAGGAAGACTGTTGTTGGTTTAGCGTCCAGGAAACAGCAGAGAACACATCAGCTAGTAGAAGCTAACTGTTAGCATTAGCAACTACGCCACACAGCAGAACTCCTCTAGGCTTGTGTTATTTGTGGAGATAAAACATCAACTTTGCAGAGCAAACAGAGTCAGTGGTAGAGTCGTGTTGCTGTTAGCCAATCAGAGGAGAGATGTCAGGAAATAAAACTCCAGATCACCAGTTTCTCCCTCGGCTGACTTCTACTTACTTATAAGGCATTCATTCCTACTAGAGACCGCTGCCAATGTAATAAAATTATAAGTTTATACACACACACACACACACACACACACACTAACTTTATTTCCTTTGTGCGGTCCAATTGAAACTCCGACAGCTGGTTCGCAGCAGTTTTTACCACCAGCAGAACAACAAAACCTCATAATAACACTAGATGTGTCTTGGAAGCCTCTGGCCTGAGTTTTCTAATCATATTCAGTCTCAAAGTGCCAAATATCGTCTACATTGAGACATATTGCTAGATTATTGTCAGTACACTCCCATATTTGCATATCATCAATATTAATGTGTTATTTTAATTATTATCTCAACAGATGATCCAAAGATAGCTGATAAAAAACAAGCAGCGTTTTTTGTGGTGATGCACTGATATGTACATTTTGGGCTGATGTTTGCTGACACAGATATACTGACATTAATACTTCTAAAATCAGCAGATTTTGTATAGAATGAAAATTATTAAAGCTGAATTTACGTTTATATGTACACAAAACACACACATTTATGGTTCTGAGATGATTACAACCACTGTCGCATGACTAAACAAATACACCCACCCCGTCACCCTCTTAGACTGATAAACAAATGGTTTATCTAGTTGTTTTTATTCACCGAAGATTGCTTTAATTTATGCTTCTTTAAAGAGCAAGTCCCCCCAAATCAACTATTTTTTCTGATAAACTATATAAATGTGTGTCTAATCGTGCTGCAGACACGTGTAGTCAGTAGTTTTGCACTTTAGTGCATTTTAGTTAAAATTTTCTGCCTAAAACTGTCAGTGTTGTGCCGTTGTCAGGTAAAAACTCTGCACTGCATTTGAATTTAAATCTGCCATCGCTATTGGCTAAGAGGTACCCTAGAATGTTAGCCGGTACCATATGATGTCACACTGTCGTTGTGAGCCTGTGTGTGTGTATTTGTTAGCGGCTCCACCCTCTCGGTCTGCTAGGCAACAGCATTTGTTGCATTTTTCAAACAGGAAGTGGGAGTGGAGTAAGAATCCAGTAGGGGGTGACTTGCACTTTAACATCTAAAACGAAGGAAAGAGATTCATGACTGAACAGCTTGTTAGCCGGAATAGCTAATTTGTGAATGGTTGCAGGGTTAGCCTTTTGTTGTGCCACACTTTATCTATATGAAACATCGAGTCACATCGAGTGATTAAAACATTTGTCCTAAGATACATAGAACAGGCACATGGCACTGTCGCCTCACAGCAAGAAGGTTATGGGTTTAAATCCCGGCCTTAGTCTTCCCATGTAGTTAGGCATGTTCTCCACATACATGGATGGAGTTCTCTCGCCGGACACTCCGGTTTCGTCCCTCCAGTGTTTGTGTTAGCTAATCCGTGTTTTTGGCATTCCAGTGCTAGCTAACGCGTTTGGGGATTTCCTAGTCTTTGTGTAAGGCCCAGTTCACAAAGCGATATTTTAAAACTGTCTGTAGATTTTCTAAACACGAAACACTCCTCAGGTGGAGATGACTGGCCACACGGCAAAGACAACGCACCGCTAACAAACATTCCCAGTCAGGTGGGAATTTTCCCAAACCTCTTGGGATTAAACAAGTCTTTGGAATAAACAACCATGGCGGAAGAAGTGCGTGCAGTGCGCTTCTGTCACTTCGCTACTGACTGGCTGCATGTCACATTCAACAGGAAGCACACTCATTTGTCCAACACACGGAATATTCCCGATTTGTGATTGGAGCGGTCCCGACATGCTTCTGAGCAGACCTGAACACTCATAACACACCACACATGGCAGGAATATTTGATCAATTATTTTAAGATTACAGTAATCTGGGAATCCTTAAGATTAAGAGGAGAATCATGTTGAAAATCGGCATAACTATCATATTGTATAAATTGACAATCTTTTCAGCTCAATTTTGAGCATTCCAGTCTTTGCGTTAGCTAGTTTTAATGATGCTCTCGTGTGGTTTGCTAATGTAAAACACCCAAAAGACTTGAGCTAACGTTAAGATCAGAAGCCTATTTAGATGAAAACCCCAATGATTGATTTGCTTTTTGCTAGCGTGTAAAGAACTGTTTTATTCAAGGACTTGTAGCTGCTAGAGGGACTGTTAACCAGGCTGAGCATTCAGATAACACGTTCTGTATCTGGTAAAACGGGTTTAAGGCTTTGTAGCTATCAGTATTTAATCTTCAGTTTGGTTCTGGAAGCGTAATCGTCCATATGGTTAAAGATCATCCAGTGCTGTTTGTTGTGTATTTTTTATAGGCTCTGTTCATTGTTGTGCCCTCCCTTTTAGGTGATTTTACAATGAATGTAGGAGCAGAGGGAGCAATTCCAAGATCAGCAGTGCTACAAGCATCCAATAGAGCGGAGGTCAAAGGTCAGGGCGGCAACACTGAGACAATGGATGGAGCAAATTTTCCTCTGACCACAAAAAGAGCTCAGGCGTAGCCATGTTGGGGATTAAATCATAACATTCTGAAGGTTAATCCTAATCCTGACCCAATAAAACAATCAGAAATTACACCACAGACCCAGTAACACTGGCATATCTCAGGTTACAGTTCGTCATTAATATGTGACTAAATATCTGAATTTGTTTGACGTTTTTTATACGTATGCTGAAGATGTGCTTCATTACAAAGATTTGTTTTGAAGCAGAGACAAGAACGTGTTTGTTTTAAAGCCAACATCTCTACATTTATTTTTTATTTTATCCCGTTATTTTTTGTCAGCTGAGTTCACGAATGCTGGACCAACTACGTTCTACCGGAACATCACCGCTCACGAAGGTTTTGATTATTTAAACGTTTACTGGGAAATCTCTTGAAAACAAACCTTGCTGATGTGTGTTTGGGTTTTTCTACGTTCTTTCCTTCTCATCTTCTTCCTTTTCATTATGAATCTGTTTCTTTCTCCTTCCATGAGCCTCTCTCCCCCATCGCTCTCTTCTGGGGGTGGGGGGTATTATGTTATCGCCAGGGGAACTGAACACAAGAGCAGAGGCAGCAGCGGCCCGATGAATTATTGATGGGAATCTCAGCGTGACCCGCCTCGGTCTGCTCACTCCACTTCTTCTTCACCTCGCAGCCGGGTTAACCAGGCAAAATGGAGGGAGGGGGTGAACGACGGAGGGGAGAGGCCGGGAGCCCATTGTTTGGATGGTGGACGTCGTTTGACTGCCAGGGGAAGCTAAGCAGAAGTCAGAAGCAGACAAAGCTTTGATATCATTTACATGGTGGAGCGACTTTATGTGCCGATGCCATCGATGAGACGGCATCGCTTCAGCGACGACATTCAGACTGGACTGTTTCAGGACATAATCAGACCTAGAAAACGCTGAAAGCCATAAAAACGGATTTGCAGTGGGAGGAGAGGCTTGTGTCCAGGTGGTGTGAGTTGGGTCTTGAAACCTGTCTGCTTTAACCGATGATATTAGAGCTGAATGATTATAATTTTAGGCCCCTCGTAGGCCTTCCTGGCAAATCCTCGCCAAACCACTCCTGTCCTCGCTCACTGAGAAAATGTGTAATACTTGTAAAACATGGTCGCTTACACAAAAGGCCAGTCTTTTCTATGTCACAGGGAAGGTTAGTATTCATAACCCTGCCCACTTTGGCCTGGGACCGCCTACAGGAAGGCCAAATGGGTGAAGAGCTCTATTTGATTTGTTAAAAAAAGCATGATGCTTCCATTTGATGGACTGAATGCATCATGTGTAGTAGGGCTGCACGATAGTAGGAACACCTGCGATATTCGATAACAGTGCTTAATATTGCGATATCGATATTACTCACGATAAATGAACAAATACTAAAGTATGCAGTGTTGATGTCGTCTGGCGTGTGACGTCTGCTCTGGGTTCAAAGAAAACAAAAACTAATGCATGAATTCCATTACTACAACAACATTTTTATGGCAAAAATATGCAGCTGCACCTGCTACTGTATTATCAGCTGCACCTGCTACTGTATTAGCAGCTGCAGCTGCTACTGTATTAGCAGCTGCACCTTCTACTGTATTAGCAGCTGCAGCCGCTACTGTGTTAGCAGCTGCACCCGCTACTGTGTTAGCAGCTGCACCCGCTACTGTGTTAGCAGCTGCACCCGCTACTGTATTAGCAGCTGCACCCGCTACTGTGTTAGCAGCTGCACCCGCTACTGTGTTAGCAGCAAAACAACAAACTGCATGCATGCAGTTTCTCAGTGACTTTACAACATCACCTCCACCATAAAACTTTTTCTGATGCTCCAAATACAGAAAAACATCCCTTACCAGGGTTTTTAGAATAAATAAGTTTAAATGTTAAATAATAGTTAACATCACTTAAATGCAACAGCAAATTCTCTCATAGCTACTGAACATTTTCTCCACTTATGTGGTTATGATATAAGGCTGGTGCTGTAATTGGGAAGTGAACTGTGCTGGGCCAAACTAGGAGAATATTAAGATTTTCTGAGGGAAAGAGAAAAACAATTGTCTACCTTTCAGAAGAGGAACTGGCAAAAAACTACATGGAAAATATGTGAAAACGTTTGTTTTTAACCCCAAATTGAACAAGTTTACCTAGATCTTAAAAAGCAGCTCAGATGATGAAACTGCAGCTATGATTCTGATAACAAGCTAACAAATTGAACTAGCTCCTCTAAGATAAGCGGCTAGCAGAGCTTCTGACTGACAGTTTATGTGCAGCAGCAAATCAACTATCCTGATTAACAAGGTTATAAAAGCTCATAAATGAAAAATCACTTTGATGTGTGGGGGAACTTTTCCAGGCCCTCTTTAGCAGGGTGGGACTGGGAGGAGAGTGCTGTAGCCTTTTAGCTGGAAGCTAACCGGAGCCTGGGGCTAACGGTGGGTTGGTTCACCCGCACATGTCGGAGTCAGCCCGGTAAAAATGATTAACGACACCGAGCGGAGTCACGTTCACGTTTGAAAGCAGCGCTGAATCCAGAAACCTCAGCACCTGTNAAAGTGCGTTCGTTGCTCTGAGCCAGCATGACGAACAAGGGAACGGCGCCGCAAACTCTGTTCGGGTGTTGCTTTCCAAAAGGGTCTATGTAGGGGCGGGCGTATTACGTGAACAGAACCATCTGATTGGCCGCATATCAGAAGGGCTACATTTGATTGGTCAAATAATACTTCCTTGTAAAAAACAGAGCTGGTTTACAAAAAGCTGATGTATGACACGGATGGAAATGTTTGAACCAAACATTTATCGCAGTTTTTGCCGTGCTTTGCGATGGGCCTATCGCACGTCCTGTTATCGCGATGACGATAATTTTTCGATATATTGTGCAGCCCTAATGTGTAACAAACATTTGAGCTGACCATTCATTGCGATATTAATCCGATCTTTGCGATATGCATATTGTGCATGCTGATATCGCGATAACTATAAATTTGCGATATATTGCGTAGCCCTAGTGGGGGGCCTCCAGTAAAACTTGTCTAGGGAGCCAAATTGTCTAGGACCGTCCCTGACCTTGTCATAAGCTGCATGATGTGGTTCAACCTGGTGCTCTCTTTCAAATCCTGTTTAAAAGTAATAAGGGTTGCTTTTTATCGTCTGAGGAATGTAGCAACAATCTGATGAATTCATCATTTGAAAACACAGACATTCTTATCCATGCCTTTGTGTCGGCGCACAATGACTACCACAAGGCACTACTTTCAGGGTTACCACCGAAATCCATTTGATGGACAGAACGTATTATGTGTAGCAAATATTTGAGCTGACCATTCATTGCGATATTTATCTGTTCTTTGCGATATGCATATTGTGCATGCTGATATCGTGATAACGATATATTTTCGATATATTGTGCAGCCCTAGCGTAAAGCATGTCTCTGCTAGTAGAAGCTGACCTTTAGCAACTCCAAAACTTGGCAACTTGGCAGTTTTACCCAACAAATGTGTTTTACAGTATTGTGGGTTTTGTTAAAGAGGAACTAGGCAGTTTTGGCATGCTTTTAGCTCCCTCTAGTGTCCGTTAGAACTAACCTGGCCTGCCAGATTCGTTCTGTTTAATTCTACACAGAGAACTAGTCTGGTTATTCACAGGCAGAGGCACATGAGGGGCGGGACTAGCCAGCTAAAAAAAAAAAAACAATCAGAAAAAAGATGGAAATGCCGACTGTACCGCGCAACGCTGTAATTTTCTAGCTGGAGTAGGAAATGGCGTCTGGCAACGGCACAGACATCTTTCTTTAGAATAAATGCTTTTAGCGCTTCTACTTATTGTTGTTTTAAAGACATTCAAGTCATTTAGACCAGAGGAAAGAGCCACAGCGAACTCCGCTTCAGTCGCCATGTTGGACAAACTCGGCGTTGTGGTGTGAGGTCCGCTGCTCAGCGCTGACTGGCTCGGTTAGAATTCTCAGGGGGTGTGGCTACTTGAATAGGAGAGTTTCCAGACCCTTTCTCTGTGCAGAATTAAACAGAGGAGTCTGGCAGGCTAGGCTATGTTTGTACAACTAAAAGCAAAACGTTTCCTTAGCCTTCCTTCAGCAACGATCCATCACTAAACTATAATAATAATAATAATAATAAAAATAATAATAATACATAAAATAGAGTAACAGGATAACTATAGTTTGAATGCTGTACCAGCATTATTATCGAAAACAGGCAGGAAACG
>SSNQ01000206.1:577973-601311 GCA_006942095.1 Nothobranchius kuhntae | reverse complement strand
CTTATCACCAGCTGGTTTTGGTCTTGAAAGCGCAAAATCAGTGCATTCAGTCAAAACAGGAAGTGACAGACAGGAAGCGACAGAGTCCTGAAAGGCCTGGTTTGGGGGGATTCTTATGTAACAAATATCTTCATGGTGTGAAGAAAATATAACAACTTCAGTCTAAATGAATAGATGCACATTTCATTTCCACTCTTTAACCCTCTGATGCATGAATTATGAGATCTTCTACCATGATTTTTTAAACAATTTTTTTCATTCATATTTAGGTGTGAATTAAACAAATTTCGACAAATATTTTTTGTGACATTTTGTTAATTTACAAATACTTTATTACATGTCCACCTCAGTGGACAGCGTGCATTCTGAACATGAAATATGTTGGCTTGCCTTACTGAAGTCCAAATGGAGGGGCTCACATGCAATAAAGTCTTCAACAGCTGTGCTTAATAGCAAAAATAAATAAATAACAATTTTGAGTACCTGTCCACTGTAGTGACCATTATGCACCAAAGGGTTAAAAGGGTAGCCAAGGTCCTGCTTCCAGGAGCCGCCAAGTCGTTTAAAGAGGAGACTCACCTCTTACATCAGGAAGAATCCGCGCGTTTCGAGCGTTATCCGTTCTTTCATAATCCGTTGTTGAATTGTGATCGGCAGAAGCTTTTCCGGTTCGCGCCTCACTTTTTTTTACAGCAGCGGCCCAAAACGATCTCCTAACACATGGATGTTCTGCTTCCTGATCACGTGACGTGTGACGTACGAGGATGAAGATCGGCTTCAGAGCTGGGATGTTTTTTCTCACGGTGCGGGGGCTCGTCCGACGCCCACACAGTAAAAACACATTGGCTGTGAATGAATTTATTCATGCAGATTAAATTAAGATTAGAACAAGGGAGAAATCAGGACAAGAAAGAAACTTTTACAGAAACAAAACGTGTGTTATTAGGGTTATCGTTTAAAAACAACATGTCCTCCTCTACATAAGGAGATGATAAAAGAAGAACCTGCTTATTGTGCTGCCATTCTGAGGGACACAACTTAAGTCTTTTCCATTTTATGCATCCTGTTGCAGGCTGAGTCGGTGCATTATTGATAAGGCGGACTCTGCTGTATGAAGCAGATTACCAGCAGGTACCGTGCACGTGTGCGCGCTGGTTTCACAAATGCTTTTGTCCACTTTCTGGGTCTGTGTTCTGACCTCGTGCACATGCAGACTGCTATCGATCTGTGATGCTGGATTTCAGGCTGCCGACTCGTGATGTTTGTTTGTGTCGGCACGAGAAGAGTCGACAGATTCTCTGCTCTGTTTTATCGTGTCGGTAAGAGCTGCAGAGGTGGAAAGTGAGACGGTGTCCCACTTCATTTATGAAAAAATAAGTAGAAACTCGTGTTTCTCGGACTTTGTTGCATAAAACCAAATAAAAACGTTAAATTTGCGACATTAGAACAAAGGCAGAGGAAAGGTTTTCTTTGCTTTTCACCTCTAGTTTCATGATGACAACACTTTGTAAACAGGTTAACCTTTGACCTTTGACCAGGCTGTTGCTTAGATCAAACTGGTTTGAATGTTGTGGGGGTGTGATCACATGCATGGCATCAAAATTAACCAGATGAGTCAGGATAAGATTACGAGTCGTACTCAAACTTCTCGCCTCTGATTGGCTAACAGCAATGAGACTCTTGTGCTTGCAAGTCGAGGTGGGCGGGGCCAAGAAAGTTAATTTTCCCTGTGATGTAGGAGAGGCTGGCTTTTTCCTTTTTGCAGGTTATGCCAGCGATATTTTCACATTCAGCAATCGTGTTAAACTCAGACCAGTCGTATTTGTTTTCTTATTGATAATAAAACAAAATAAATAGATATATGCATGTTTCATCCACAGCAGATTACAATTCATCATATCTCCACAAGAACCTTTATCACACGGTTTCCACGGGAACGGCACCTTTTCATAGTAAAAGCTCAAAGTTGTATTAAGTCTATGAAGCGAAGTAAATCAGGAAACTTTAAAAAGTTTTAATATTTGATACAAAAAAATTCACAAAAAACTGATTATAAAAAGTAAAAATACACCAAAAGTCATGAAGCTGAATAGTTTGAATTAGACTTTGATGAAATGACAAACTAAAAGACAAATACACATTAAATAATGATAACGTCTGCTTTTAAAATATTATGGTGGCCTGTATTTGATATAGCACCTTCTATAGTCCTGGAACCCCCCAAGACGCTTTACAACACAATCAGTCATTCACACATTCACACACTGGTGATGAGCTACGGTGTAGCCACAGCTGCCCTGGGGTAAACTGACAGAGGCGAGGCTGCCGAGCACTGGCGCCACCGCCCCCTCCGACCACCACCAGCAGGCAAAGTGGGTTAAGTGTCTTGCCCAAGGACACGACAGCAGCGACAGACTGAGTGGAGCTCAAACTTGATGCAATTTGTTGGGTTCCTTACATAGGAACCTTTTTTCCGATTGGCCTAATGAACTGACCTGTGATGAATGTGAAGTGCCTTGAGACGACTCTTGTCGTGATTTGGCACTTTATAAATAAATTT
This sequence comes from Nothobranchius kuhntae, assembly GCA_006942095.1. Classification (NCBI taxonomy): domain Eukaryota; kingdom Metazoa; phylum Chordata; class Actinopteri; order Cyprinodontiformes; family Nothobranchiidae; genus Nothobranchius; species Nothobranchius kuhntae. The sequence continues at coordinate 598,751 of SSNQ01000206.1, read as the reverse complement.
GAATTGAATTGAACCTGTAACCTTCTGATTACGAGGCGAGCACTTAAAGCTTCTTTCCGGTGTATTTCTCTTATCCGATGGCGCCATCTAGTGGCTGACAAGTGTAACACACACCTTCTGTTTTTTTCAAGATGGCGACTTCACGTTTCTGTTTATAAATGTGCTTCTGTAGCCGACAAACAGAGCTGACACACGTTGTTTTACGAGTATCACTCTCATGACATGTTGTGTTTTCATACATTTATATTTTAGAGACTTACTTGTCCGTGAAAAGTTCATCGACACTGCATCAGCCGAGGTATTCCTTAAATCTGACGCAAGTAAGCGGCAGTCTAACGCTATTGGTTAGTTCTGATCGGCGCTCAGTTTCCTATTGCACGGAGCTCTGCGGGGCAGGGGGCGTGCGTAGCAAAAAAAAAAGGCGTATTGCTTACGTCACAGTACATGATGAGATCATCACTTTTACGGATTTCTGACAAATCACATATAATTTCTGAAAGGAGAAAACTCCGGATAGCTTCTTTAACGCCTGTGCCACTGTCGTATTATAATACAAATATTATTTATTTGCATTTTATTTCTATTATTTTCAGGTTGGCATATTCAGGGTTCTTAAAAGGTGCTTGAAATCCTTGAAAAGGCTTGAATTTTAATCAGATGCTTTCAAGGTCAAATATCTGAAGCTGGGTCCCACAGCTAGAACAAACAAAACAACATGTTCTTGTTTGTATTTTTAATTCATTTGGGGAAAATCTGAGAAATTATTAATGTAATAATAACGACAGGTGACAAACAGTTTATCACACTAACACTTGAAACAGTTTGGGAGTGTTTTTGTCCTTTCCCCTCTCAGTAAAGAAGGGACTCTAGGGATTCCCACACAGCTCACCTGTACAGTTTTACTTTTAGGAAACAAGTGGAGTAAGTTTGATCATGGATTTTACGTTTTGTCATTTATTACCACTAAGGTGCTGGAAAATCTAGAATATTACCTTAAAACTTCTTAACATTTTACTACTTTAATTCAGGCTTTTGTTGTTTTTTTAAGGCTGAGTAACGGGTGCCCATGAGGCTTAAAAACTTTGCTTTTTCCAGGTTTGAATACGGTTGTATTAAAAAATCAACACATATTTAGTTTGAGTTTCTAAACATTTCTTCTAAATTACATAAAAAGCACAAAAACTGCTCTTCATTGCTATTTTCGTGGTGTAGATGAAAAGAGTTAAAAGGCTTTTAAACGTATTTTATAATTTTTTAAGCAATGTTTGCAGCTGTGGGTTGTTTCATCTGGAGCATCCCAAAAATAAAAACGTTTTACACAAATTCCCTGAAAATTTTCAAGCTATTTGTAGAAAATCAGGAATAAAATCCCTCAAAACTGCCTAAAAATGTGAGTTAAAAACTAAATCCTTATTTAATTCTAGTTAGTCTTTAATAAAATATGCTGTTCACCTATATCTCTGAGTTAAATGACTCATGCTGATTAAATCTAGGAATAATAATAAAATATTAAATCAAAAGCACGTAGATTCACTGCGTTTGTGTCTAAAGGATTCTGTTGGTTTGGGTAAAAGTGTAACTAATAAATTATACCTCTAACATTTATTATTTCTCACAAATAAGAGTTTATATGAACAATTTGAATAATCTAAACAAATCTAAATGTCAAAAACAGATGAATGTTTTCATTCTTGAGCCACGACATTCCCTCTAGCGGTCTCGGGTCCGGTCCCGTCGGTCCCGGTAGAGGAGGCCTACATGAGCCGTGGTTTTCCTCTCCCGCTGTCCACATTAATTAAGCTTTCCTGCGAGGCGTTGGGGTTGTCGGTGTGTTGGCGAGCTGCAGTTTAGATGAGAAAATGGTGCTGTCGCAGCTTTATTAGAGTGCCCAAATCAAACGTGACACCAAGACTTTGAGTCCACCCGGCTGGAGCGCTCAGAAGGTCCAAAAGGAGGAGAGGGAGTTTCATCTACAGCCACATTTCCCATCTGGCCTCTTGTTTGTGGAAGTCATTTTTATTCTTTCTTTCAGATATCAGAATAATTTGTTTAGATTAATTTTCAACTCCAATAAGCATCAAAGATCCTTTAAAACAGGTTTTTGGGACCAGTTTGGTCTGATTTCTGTTCCTTTGTTTATGCTGTTATTTTATTTATGGTTCAGCTTCGTCCTCCGGTCCTCAGCTTCATCAGTATTGGTGTCACGGTGCAGCTGAAATAATTCTGTCCAGAGGCGAAATGAATGAGTGGGACGAGCCAATCAGACGGCAGCGACGGGTCTGGATCAAAGACAGAAACACATTTAACCAGAAAAAGGTGTCCTTCACATCGCTCCTATTAAATATTAAACACAAGATTATTAAGTTTCTGTAGAAAGTTCTGCATTATTATCATCTTAATATTAATAACATATCTATTAATATTATTACATTGTAATTACCAACAATGTCATTTCCTAGAGAGGACTTGGGCTTCCTGCACTCGAATATTTTATTCTGTTCCACTCGACGGTTTTCAGGGAGAATCGGCTTTAATTGACTTTTTTTTATAGTTTGTTTATTTTAATATAATTTCCCACTTTTTAACATTAAATATTCAAAACGTTGTTTGTTTATGTCTAAAGGTCTTAACCCTTTGATGCATAATGGTCACTACAGTGGACAGGTACTCAAAATTGTTATTTATTTATTTTTGCTATTAAGCACAGCTGTTGAAGACTTTATTGCATTTGAGCTCCTCCATTTGGACTTCGGTAAGCCAAGCCGACATATTTCATGCTCAGAATGCACGCTGTCCACTGAGGTGGACATGTAATAAATTATATGTAAATTAAAATGTTACAAAAAAATATTTGTTGAAATTTGTTTCATTCACACCTAAAGATGAATAAAAAAAAGTGTTAAAAAATCATGGTTGAAGATTTCATAATTCATGCATCAAAGGGTTAATCCAGAATAGTTTTTATTTTTATGCCACCAGTTTAGTCCCACTGAGGCCGGTCGGCAGCAGCGGCTTCACTTTTAGATTTTAAATATCCGGGAAAAGTAAAAACATCACAAATCAAAGTTAGAGTTTTAGGAGGATGTGACTCTAGTTTTAAAAGAAAATAGAAAAATTACATTTGTGTTGCTTATTTCTTGGTGTGGACATGGACGAGGCTTCTTTCGACATAATAAAGCATCTTCATATTCATTATTGGTCTGTAAGCGTCTAAAGCTGAGAAGTGATGTAAACTATTGTGTGTTTGTGCTGTTCCTGCAGCGGTTTTATAGAGCGAACATCTACCGAAGCTAAATTCCTTGTAAATGTAATTTTACTTGGCCAATAAATCTGAAATCTGAATCTGAAAATCTGGTGGGGGTGTGTGTTGTTTGTGTTTGCAGCTGCAGCTGACAGTCATCTGTATGTAAATGTGCTGATGTGTATCCGTGATCGATTAAGTCACTTACGGTCAGATACTGATACGAAACGACCGGAGAGGCCTGTTTGTTTTCCTTCCTGTCTCCGTCCTTGCTGCTGTTTTTGTCCACAAGACTACGCTTATCCCTGGTGTGTGTGTGTGTGAGATCGTGTGTGTGTGTGTGTGTGTGTGTGTGTGTGTGTGTGTGTGTGTGTGTGTGTGTGTGTGTGTGTGTGTGTGTGTGTGTGTGTGTGTGTGTGTGTGTGTGTGTGTGAGAGAGAGAGAGAGAGAGAGCAGATAGATGACGTGGATCGATGACTGTAATCCCGAGCAGATTAAAAGAGCATTAATACTGGCAACGATAACGTAAACGATGCGGACCCAGATCTGCATTGATCTGCAGGAACCCGATCCAGACCGGTTCCTGGAAGAACTCTGTGTGTGCGTGTGTGTGTGTGTGTGTGTGTGTGTGTGTGGGATGATTTTGAAGGCATCTGGCCGCAGTTTAATAACTCAACAAGGACACCAAGGGTCTAATAAATTGGACCAGAAGTAATATTTCACTTTCTGACTTTTATAAAAACTTTGTGAGTCAGACGGCGAATCGTCGGTGGTTTACAGGAGAAACTCATTTTTTAATATTAATTTCTCTTTTTGTTTGTGGTATGTTTTGTTTATAAAGGCACCGAGTTTTAGAGCTTTTTCCGTCTAACTCCAGCAGTTAAAAACAAACCTCCTCAATCATTAAATGTATTTTTTAAATTTCACACCATTTTCTGTCCACAATGCACCGAGACTCTTAAAATGGGATTTTCCTGATTTTAGAAAATAAAAACTGTTGAGTTACCCACAATGCACCGCTACACGACATATCAAAACACAGAGAAAGAACCATCTTAACTCATTCGCTGCCAGCGTTTCTCGCAGTTTTTACTGTTTTTTTAAGAGTGACAGAACGTTGCGCGCTAGGATGATGTCGACGCCAAAACAACCAAAACAAAGCGGAGACTCACCTCTTACATCAGGAAGAATCCGCATGTTTCGAGCGTTATCCGTTCTTTCATAATCCGTTGTTGAATTGTGATCGGCAGAAGCTTTTGCGGTTCGCGCCTCACTTTTTTTACAGCAGCGGCCCAAAACGATCTCCTGACACATGGATGTTCTGCTTCTTGATCACGTGACGTGTGACGTATGCGGATGAAGATCGGCTTTAGAGCTGAGATGTTTGTTGTCACGGTGCGGGGGCTCGTCCGACGCCCACAGAGTAAAAACATGCAAATGACGACTTTAGTCGTCATTGGCAGTGAATGAGTTAAGTTCTGGCCATGCTGTAGTTCTTTTTTAAAACACAGAGCAGTTTTGTTTACCTGTTTTCCCGCTACGTTTCGCTTGCGGCTGCAAACTTCCTCAGGCTGACGCTGATGGCGGCGTCACTTCCTTCTCCGTTTATCCGCGGGCAGCAGAGGACGTTGTCGCCCTCTGCTGCCCGCTCTCCCTTCTCCGACGATGCAATCCCATGCATTAACGGAGAAGAAAGTGACGCCACCATCAGCGTCAGCCTGAGGAAGTTTGCAGCCGCAAGCGAAACGTAGCGGGAAAACAGGTAAACAAAACTGCTCTGTGTTTTAAAAAAGAACTACAGCATGGAATTAGAGATACGACACAGCAAGAACACACCTGAGTTAAGTTCTTCTTTGAAGTTTTAAAATGCATATTGTGTCTATTTTGGCATTTCTGTGCAAAAGTACACAGCAGCAACACACTTTGGTCTTCGCCCAGACTAGCCGTAAGCTCATCAGTCCTGAAGGATGTAAACCCTATTTCTCTGCACAGAGGCTGTTCGGGAAGTCATCTCCGAGTAAGATGAGCATAATTTAGAACTTTTACACATTTAGACACTTCAGGATGGATGACAGGCGTGAAGCACGGCTCCATTTCTGATTCTGGTCAGTGGTTAATGCCACAGGACGCTGATTTAAAGACATTTTTAATGAACATTTGGGTTTTTGTCATTTTATCCAATTATTTAATATAAATGCAAGTATCTTCTTTTCTCCTCTTTGACTTGTGAATCGTCCCTTTGATGATATTTTCTTACCTCCTCTTCGCTTCACCCGCTGACGTTTTTCTTTTGACTCGTGTTAAAAACATGTTAAAGCTGAATCTTCCAGGAAGCGAAGGTCAGATTTTACCTGTATTTTACCTCCAGATCTGGTGGTAAAAGCATTAAACGCTGCCGGTTTGATCTCTATCGGGGAATCCTTCTGCATTTGATTGGACCTCATAACCGGATTCATTAAGCTGAATCTGTCCGTTATTGGATTATGTTTCATATTGGATGGATCGGATCCAATTGTAGATATTCCAACCTTTAATGGTTTAGAAGGAGCGCGTGAACGGGGAGCGAGCCGGAGAGCAAACTGAAGGTAGACAGATAAGAAATATAGATATAGATAATAAAGAACGGTGTTATTGATCAGATATGAGAACAGAAGGAAAACCCAGAGAAAGGCGTTTGTTTGGTCTTTTCATCCCTTTTACGTCAGAGGAAACACGATCAGCTGGAATCTCTCACCGCCGATCGTTCAGAGACACACACGGCGGTTTGCCAGGATGTCTGTTTATAACTCCTTCTGATCGATCACAGATAATCAGATCTATTGATCTAGCTCGGATCTCTGCTCGGAGCTGCGAGACTGTGTGACGGCCTCGGGCTTCAAACGCACGCGGCTGACAGGAGAAGGTCCAGGTAACTCATCCGCTGTTTGGGTCGGTGTGTGTTTGTGTGTGAGCTAGTTGCTCTTCTTCATGTCTGGTCTTCTATATTCTTCATTTACGCCAGTTTTACCAATTGCCCCTTAGATGCAGATGTAATTTTGTGGTTTTTTGTAACCTTCACTTCCTGTTCAGCTGCTGTGCACAAGGGGGGGGGGGCAGAGGGGGGAGGGACAGGCAGAGGGCAGTTTGATGGATGGATCAGGATCCAATCATGGAGAACGGGATGAGGCTTTTCCAGGATTGTACGTTTCAGAGGTGATAAAAATTATAATTTTGTTTTTACAAAACATTTAATTTACTTAAAGAATTTAAAAGAACGTTTCAAGCGATGAGGCAAAAAAGACTCAAAAACCTCTAGTTTGGCTAAAACCATGTGATAATGTATTTTCCCGAGGTGTGACATGAACTTCCATAAACCATGACATAGCAACAATAGACATTTTAATTAGTTCAGGTTTTATTAGACTGATAAAAATGAGCTTCAAATCTGAATTTGCAACAAATTTCAAACATTTTTCCATTAAATCCAGTTGTTTGCTTCATCCCGGAGCTCTTTGGGAATCAAACTGTTCAGAACAATGAAGCGTTAGAATCCCTGCAGGACTGAAACACGATGATGTGACGATGAGCTCACAGCCTGTTGAGAAATCATCGTTTTATGGAGCTGTTTAACGCACGGTTAGAAAAGTGTTTAAATCAGAAAAAATAAAAACGCAAACTAGTGTGTGTGTGTGTGTGTGTGTGTGTGTGTGAGAGAGAGAGAGAGATTAGAAGATGTAGAGAAACAAAACAAGATGAGAAAAGGACAGAAGGAGGTAGGTGGGTGACATCAAACCCCTCTGAGGATCTTTCCTCATCAACTCGATGACATCACTCAGCCACAAGTGGCTGTGATTGGTCGACACACTTGTCCTGGTAAATAAGTTGAGATGCATTATTGTATGTATGTGTGTGTGTGTTTGTGTGTGCGTGCATGTGTGTGTGTATGTGTGTGTGTGCGTGCGTGCGTGCGTGCGTGTGTGTGTGTGTGAGAGAGAGAGAGAGAGAGAGAGAAAGTGGGCAGAGACCTTTTTCTGGTGATGTCACTACAGACTGTGTGGACATAAAGATTACACGCTGATAAAACATCACTCTACGCTCTCTCCCTCTTACTCACACACGCATGCACGCACACACACACACACACACACACACGTCATTCTTTGTTCTCAAATAATCCGTTTGCTTTTCTAAACATCGAAAAATTGGCTAAAATGTAAAAAGAAAATCTAAATTCTGAGATTATCCATGACAAGGACAGATGATTCCATAACACAAGTCATCTTAAGAATGTCATTTTTCTTTTGTTTCTGAAGATGTAGCTCGTCACCATCGGTGTGTGAATGTGTGTGTGAATGGATGAATGATACACTGTAGTGTGAAGCGCTTTGGAGTCCTCTGAGTCTGAAAGGCGCTACACAAGTGCGGGTCATTTATCATGTTTTGAAGTTTGATTTGAAAAGTGCAACGCTATTAATAGTAGCTCAGGTGCTAGAGCGGGTTGCCTCGTGATCGGAGGGTCATGGGTTCGATTCCAGCTCCCGCCAGGGGTATCCTGCTGTTGTGTCCTTGGGCAAGACACTTCACCCAACTTGCCTGTGTTAGTGGTGGTCAGAGGGGCCGACGGCGCCAAATGGCAGCCTCGCCTCTGTCGGACCTCCCCAGGGCGGTTGTGGCTACAAGTAGCTCACCATCACTAGCAGTGTGTGAATGTGAGAGTGTGAAAGCGTCTTTGGGTGTCTAGAAAAGCGCTCTATAAGTTCAATGCATAATAATAATAATAATAATAATAATAATAATAATAATGTTTTATGTTGTTTTATTCTGTGCTGCATTTGACGCCATTTAACCCTCTGGAGGCAGGCGTTGCAGGTTTGCAATGTTAAAACCTACCTACCTGGTTACTCCACGTACGTGTCTCATGAGCATTTTTTTACTCAGAAGTTCCCCTGAAGGACTTATTTGTTCGTCCTTTTATCAAAACTTATCTTGAGCCTGAGAGGGTTAATGGAGAGTGGCTGTGTTTTATAAAATGTGCCTTTTTTCTAAAATGGCCCAGAAGCTGGTCTGGTGAAGTGGTGACATTCCCAAACTGTAATGGTCTGGTGAAGTGGTGACATTCCCAAACCGTAATGGTCTGGTGAAGTGGTGACATTCCCAAACCGTAATGGTCTGGTGAAGTGGTGACATTCCCAAACCGTAATGGTCTGGTGAAGTGGTGACATTCCCAAACCGTAATGGTCTGGTGAAGTGGTGACATTCCCAAACCGTAATGGTCTGGTGAAGTGGTGACATTCCCAAACCGTAATGGTCTGGTGAAACTACTCAGAAGTTCCCATGGTGGAAACGGGCCGACAAGGACACACAACATACAACAGCATTCCCATACATGTGAAAAATGCACCAAGATTTAAAATATGAAAATCAGGACATTGTTTACTAATGTTTGGATGTTTACCGAGTGCTGTGAGAAGAGTAAGGGGACATAAGTTGGGCCTCTTCTGCCTCTATAAACACTTGTATCCACCCATCCATTTTCTGTCAGTGTTTAGTTTTAGGAGCCTAAAACAAAAAGTCCCGTTTGTCATGTTTTAAACATTTGGCCGGGGTTATGTGAGACGAGTGACACGATCAAGAACAAACTGTGACAGCTGTGCAGATTTTCTTGTTGGAATTTATCTTAAACGTGTCATAATAACGCTTCATTTTATTCTCAATTTGGTCTCCAATTCCTCCCAAAGTAGTTTCACATTTTCCACAAAAACTAAACTGAGGGTTGGACTTTTGTAGGCAATGAAGAAAATTTTTGGCAAAAACTGTTAGAAATTTGATCCCATCAGGGGTTAGGCTAGTGAACCAGACAATGTTTGGTCTAGGAACGCTCCATTGGAACCTCCGCAGTCCCTAGCAGCATTCTGGCGGACCAATCACATCTCTCTATAGGGGTTTCAAACCGATAGAGTGCTGTGATTGGTCGACCACCATTGCGGACCAATCACAGCGCTCTGTCCACTTTATTGGCCAATCAAGTCGCTCTATTGATCTGGTGGCTGGGATGATGCAACGGAGAGGAACAAGTTGGCGACAGTTCGTTTGAAACGTCTTTTACATCAATTTTGGACTATTTGGACTCGGGCTTTATCAGAACCAGGAGCAGATAGATGTATTTAAGTCCTTCATTTAGAAAAAGGATGTATTTCTGCCTCCTCCAGCAGCGGGCTGCCTCGTTAGTGGACATCCACTGCGGTGAGTACGTCACGTTGTTCATAGTCCAGTAGCATGTGGAGATATTTTTAAAGACAAAAGTAGAACGAGACTAAATAATATATTTATATATTTATATATATTTATTGATATATTATTTTTAAATAATATATTTAATTAGTCGGGCTTGCCAGGCTAATTCAATCAAACGTATTACTGTCAGGATGAGTTCATCAGTAATTACAAAGAACTTCACAAGAATGTTTTATTTCATAAAACCTTTGTTTTGATTTACTCCCTACTTAATAATAGCTCTTATAATAATGTTTGTAAACAAACAAGAAGTTAGCGTAACTTTAGGCTGAAACCTCTCATCTTTAGCATTTGATGGTTAGAGCTTTAGATCGAGGCAGTGGAGCGTCCTAGCATAGCCGTGGAGATGCTGACGGACTGCACGTCGGCTGCACAAACACACTTGATGCATCAGATCTCAGCACTCAGACACACACAGCATGACAGCACTTAGCAGCTGTATTAGCCTGTGAGTGTGTGTGGTCATGCTTAATGCACCAACATGCTCTCCTCCTTCCGATCGGAGGAGATAACCGGAAACACAGCAACAGACTGAAGACACTTTGTTTCTGTCCTCATACAGCACGGAGAACAAATGAGAGGCAATCCCAGACAGAAGCAAATGTTTTTTACAGAAAAGGAACCAAAATTGATCAAGTAAAGCGCTTTGGGCTTCCTGACAGGGTTACGGAAGGCGCTTTATAAATAAAGCTTTGATTGATTGGTTGATTAAAGTATGGAGCAGAAATAGACAAAAGGATCGAACAGGCCTGAACCAGGAGACGTACTCTGGCAGGTTTCGTTTGTGAATGTGGACCAGGTGAGGTCATTAGCAGAGTCTAAAAACAGAAATAGTCACTGAAAAAAATTTACCAGAAACTAAACAGATTATAAAACCACCAGAAACCCTAAAACTGTGTTGACATCATAAACTGATGGCAGAGTTTGATTCTTTTCATAAAATCTCTGTACACGAACACAGTCGACTCCAAAAGTTGACACCAATGTTTTCATCAAAGATGGTGCACAGTCGGGCGTGACTTAAAGGTGGTTTTGGAGACGACGTTCAGCTGCTGTGACATCAGAGTTTAGCTCAAACTGTGTAAAGTTCACTGAGTTAGAGACCATGGTCTTGAGTCAGAAAAGTGGAGGAGTTTAAGTATCTCGGGGTCTTATTCACGAGTGAGGGAAAGATGGAGTGTCTGCAGGGATGCGGGCATTGTACCGGTCTGTCGTGGTGAAGAGAGAGCGGAGTCAAAAGGCGAAGCTCTCGATTTACCGCTCGATCTACGTTCCTACCCTCACCCATGGTCATGAGCTTTGGGTAGTGACCGAAAGAACGAGAACGCGGATACAAGCGGCCGAAATGAGTTTTCTCCAAAGAGTGGCTGGGCTCTCCCTTAGAGATAGGGTGGAGGAGCAGCGGGTCTACTCCGAGCCCCTCCCGGATGACCGAGCTTCTCACCCCAAGAGGAGCCAGTTGAGGTGGCTCGGGCATCTGGTCAGGATGTCTCCTGGACGCCTCCCTGGTGAGGTTTTCCGGGCACGTCCAATCAGGAGGAGACCTAAAGGTAGTCCCAGGACACGGTGGAGGGACTACGTCTCTCACCTGGCCAGGGATCACCTTGGGATTTCCCCGGAGGAGCTGGTCCAAGTAGCTGAGGAGAGGGAAGTCTGGACCTCTCGACTTAGGCTACTGCCCCACGACCCGACTCCGGATAAGCAGATGAAAATGGATGGAGTCGTATAAGCGGATGAAAATGGATGGATGAATGGATGGATGGATGGAGTCGGATAAGCGGATGGATGGATGGATGGAGACACTGTTTGCTTGCTGATGATGACTAGCTTTGGCAGCCTTCTTGAATGGGGTTTATCAGGATATCGGGCTTTGCTGGGCCACCACGGTCAAAGATCCACGAGTCCGCCCTTGTCGTCGACTCGGCTACCGACGCTGTGTCGATACGGAGTCGGGAGCTGAATCAACACTCCCAGAATGTGGTTGAGCGACTCAAAAGTGAAGCAGCGTCAACTAAAAGATCTGTGGTGTTTCTGTGGTCTCCCTCAGAGATCCACGTGTGACCAGGATGACTACAGCCTCGCATCGGAACAGGAACAGCCAGCCGACTGCTCTAGCAACTGTTCCAGGGCAGGGGACAGAAGATGGGCACCTGCTCAGCAGCCCCACTAACATGTTAACACCAAGCAGTGACAAAATTAAAATTCTGAAAGTTGAAATGGCCAAACATCTATTAACGTGAGGCTGAGGCCTTCCCCGGAGCTAGCTCTGAGGTCACGTGGCTCTGATGCTCATTAATTATTCAGAATTTTAAGCATTTAATTACACTTAAACAGAAGAGTTGCAACAAAATATTCACCCCCCTCAGAGTTGTCAAGAATGTAAACTAGATCTATTAAACCTAAAATGTTTTTTGAACAAGGCTGTAAACATGTTTATTTCTGCTGTAAAGTTGGCTTTTTTAACATGGGAGTCAACGAGGATTTGCTCTCTTCTGGAACCAGCCCCTGGTGGATGAGCGTGGAACTGCAATTTTAGCCCCTCCTTCTTGGCTTCAAAACAGGCAGACCAAAATGATCTCTTGGTGTAAACAAACATATAGTAGGCAATAATTAGTCTAGTTGTTTTTATTTTGCTAACAAAAAAACACCAGCAATAACATTGTCACCCACCTTTCTCGATAAATATATTAATTAGATGAGTAGGATTATATTCCAGTCACCTGGAAAAGTTTGCTTTTGTGTTTAAGAATTTTAACAGAAAAAGACAGCTGATCACTGCAAGTTTTAAATCTTTCATTCACTCACAACTATATCTATGTTTTATCTTCTCTTTGTCACCACAGCGAATCATCTGTCTCCATTTAGTACAGTTTTCTTCATCCCTTAGGGCTGGGCAATGCACATATGAGAATGTAGATCTATGGGTCAATAGATATAAAGAGAGTAGAGCTGCACGGTTCAGTAGCAGCCAGGCAGGTGCTCTGCTAACGGCTAATGTTTGTGTAGGGTTAGTTTGGCTAGTTAACATCATTGTTGCACCGCTAATAAGGTTCTGACAAACTCGGAGGAAAATCACTGATCTGTTTTAGCTCACGAACCAGCGCCACCTCCTGGAGCAGCGGGATGTAGGACTTTATAATCCATGACATGAGCAAGTTTCAATAGTATTCAATAGATACGTAACATTTATTTCACTCCTCTACATGAAGTGCTCAACCTGAAGAGAAAGTCGAGACCAAACGCACACAGATGTCACCAGACTAATCAACCCCTAGACAAATGCTACAGATTGCAGCAGCAGCTACAGAAGATGGAAAGAATATACATTTATTTTCCTTCTGAGCTTAGTTTGTTTTATTGTTTAGATTTTTTTCTTCAAAAGCTGCTTAAAATTGCACTGATATAAAACATTGTTTGTTATTGTGCATTCTTGAAGAAGCTACCGCAAATTCTCTAATATTGGCCTGTTTTCCATTACTGGCCGGGACGCCTACGTTAGCCGGTCTCGCTGCCAGCGGGGGTAAATGATAAATGGCCCGCACTTGTATAGCGCCCCTCAGAGTAAGGACTCCAAAGCGCTTTACACTACAGTGTATCATTCATCCATTCACACACACATTCACACACTGATGGGGATGAGCTACGATGTAGCCACAGCTGCCCTGGGGTGCACTGGCAGAGGCGAGGCTTCCGAGCACAGGCGCCACCGATCCCTCTGACCACCACCAGCAGGCAAGGGTTAAGTGTCTTGCCCAAGGACACAACAGCAGAATTCTTTGTCCGGAGCCAGTATCGAACCCGCAACCTTCCTATTACTGGACAACCCACTCAACCTGTTGAGCTACGGCTGCCCTGGGTAAATAAAGGCCGGTCTCTAATAGTGGCACAAACCTAACCGCCGGCACAAACCCAGCTGCAGTTTTGATAACTTTAAAGTACTATTGATCTTAAAGTATTTTAATAAATGGCATACTTACCCACTGTTAATGAATTAGAGTCTCACAAAACACGACAGCAAGTCTGATCAAGTAAAAACAATAGAGTCACTTCCCGCTTCCTGTTCTCAAGTCTTGCATGATGTTGTGACTATCGCGCGACTTTCCAAGAAGCGTGGCGCGGCACGTCCTGTGTGACCACTTGACTTCCCAAAATTGCGTGTTTCAAACATTTTTTTTAGCCTGAAACAACAGTATTTGTTGTAAATGTTCTATATGCATACGTACGTATAATGTTAACTGTACATTTTCAATAAACGAACCTAGTGTTTTCTGGTAGTTTATTTTGCTCAAATTGAAATTGAGACCTGCCTCTAATTCTGGCCTTCTTCCAATAAAGGCCTGAACCAGGATGTGCTTGAGTAAATAAAGGCCCGGGCCTGTATTAGAGGATTTACGGTATACTTTGTAGGGTTTGCTAAATTGAGTGCTTTAAGAGCTCAAGATATATTACCTCTACTTGTGACCAATAAGCTGTGATGCTCTATCTAAATAGAGAATATCACCCTGCCTGGTCTTTATTGTGCTTTAATCAGAAGATTCTAGGGTTCTTGTTTATTAGGGGATGTACACACTTCGTTTTGATTCAGAAAGCAGTCCGGTTTATAAAAGTAAGAATTTATTTTACCAACAATTAAAGCATGACAAGTTAACCAGGGATTTACTGTGATGTATGAAACCTATGTGTGAATGAGATGTTAGTCAGAACTTCCGTATCTAGGAGAGCTGAGTTCTGGATGTAAAATAATTTGGTTTGCGTTAAGCTATGAAGTTGATTATTATCAAAAACACATCAGACACAATCTGTCATGTCTACTTCACCCGTTTTCGGAGACCCTCTTGGTGGATCCGAAGGTCAGAGAGGTCGGATGACCTCTGGCACCGGAGGGTTGTAGAATACCGTGGCACCGACCCTTCAGTCCAGAGATGTCTCGGGCCACGACAGACGGATGGTACCGCGCGTCTCTGGTGGACTCTTAAGGAGTCTAAACAATCTCAGCTTGTTCTGCAGGAACTGTTTTGTTGTATCAGCTTCGCAGGTGCAATAAGATTTTGACGACGTGTCAAAAGCTTTGGTGGTTAAAGAGGGTTTTGCTTCAGATAGCCGGTCTGAAGCTTTCTCTAGAACCGAGGAAAAACCCGAGTAATCTGGTTTTAATGTTCTCATGTTATGATTGTGTAGCCAACCAGAGGTTGACAAGTTTGAGGATTATTACTTAGAATCTCAGAAGCACGCCTTCTTTGATACCGAAGGCTCTGATCTGGGTAAAAAGACTATTTATGTGTCATGGGCTTAGCTTAACCTTACTTTGTTCTTGTGCGAGTGTAAATGGTGATGACCTTGTCAAGTAAACATGCAATCAATCAATGTAATCAAACATAACATTCATTTCAACCTTCAATCATTGAGCACAGATTAATGAAAGAATGTCATTACATTAATTATCATTTATTTAATGATTATCTAGCTTATAAGTTTTAGTTCATATTTAATTTTAAATCTTCCTTCTTCTGTGAAGCAAGGAGTCTTGGATAAAAGGGTGCTCTGTGATGGACCTTGGAAGGAGCATTGTTACTGACACTTACACACGTTATCTGGGTGGGATGAAGGCAGGCTGATTTAGAGGGGACACGTGCAGTCTCATGTCTCCTTTTTGACCAGATGTTGGATGGTCAAACAGTACCTGAAAACTGACCATTGCTGGACATTACAACTTAAAACAAGCAGAGACATTTTGAGAATTTATATTTCAATGCCTGTTTTATTGAGTTCTGATCTCCTCTAAGGCTTGAAGATTTGAGTTTAAAATAACTCTGGAACTCTCTGCCCCTCCGTGTGCGTCTGGCTCCCTCTGTTTGCAGTTTCAAGTCGGCCCTGAAAACGCACTTCTTTAGCATTGCCTTCCCTCCGTGACACTTTTCATGACAATCTAGCACCGGATTTGAGTTTTTAATTCCGTTTTTATGATTCAGTTGCTCACTTTTGGCACCTCACACCATCTGGTATTTTATTTCGTTTTATTTGTGCCATTTCAAATGTTTTATCATTCGTCGCATTATTTTATTTTATAGTGCTGTTAACTGTTCTCCTATTTTATTGTTTTTAGTAGGAATTTTTATCTCAGACTATTTATGCTTTGTTCTTATGTATTTTGCATGTTCTTATTGTGTCTCTTGGTCAAGCATTTGGCTTTTTTATGTACAGCACTTTGGTTAGCTGCCATGCCATTTTGAAATGGTGCTTTATAAATAAATATGGTATGGGTATGGGTATAAACATTTTATTTATTCAAAACAGTTAAAAAAATGTTTGATGACAGGTTAGAATTAAAATCAAAAACAAAATTCTGATATCATCAAATGTCACCTAAAAGTACCAAAGAGGATTCAAGATCAATGAAAATAGTGATTTGTTACATATACGTATAGCAATATCGACAGGATATGAAAATTAATATGGTGACGGATTTTTCCATCTAAATATTTGTTCTTATTTACATATTAAAGCTGGAAATGTATCTGTGAGCTTCAACATAATTTATGTGACTTTGTTTTTCATCCTTTAGGACCTGCAGATCACTCAGATATTTTTATTCTTTCTCTGTCTTGTGTCACTTGTGTATCTCTGCAGTCTGACACCAACTAGTGCTAATTACTCCGACCTTCATGGGCATGTTTGTTTCAGCATGTAATTAGTACTGTTTGTTTTGTGAGCCTGAAAGTGGAAGGGAGCAGTTAGCAGGAGGAATAAAGGGGAAACTGCATGATAGTGAACATGCTTGAGAATATATTTATGTCACGTGGTATTTACATTTACAAATATGTATTTTTTTCAATACACAGATGCCGACATCTTTGCTTTCTATTAATATGATCAACATTTTTTATTTCAATATTTGTCCTATTTATTTAAATATTTAAATAAATAAGACAAATATGATTTAATCAGTTCCTTATAGCAATGCTGTTTGAACGCAACTGTCAATATTAGCCTAAATGTTTTTGATGATTTAAAGTTCAAGCTGAAAAAGTTCATTTGAAACGCAGTGATTGTTCTAAAAAATAACAAGATGCAAAAAGCCTGAAAAACACTAAGTTCTGGGGTCCTAGTTGAAGGCCAAAAACGGTAAAACCTTAAAGGTAAACTAGGCAGCTGTGGCTTGCTTTTAGCACCTCCTGGTGTTCATTCAGTTGAATCAAAAGCAAAACTTATCTCCTTACTGTGCATTCGTCTTTTTAACACATTAAACAAACAGCTGAACTCTCTCCCCAGCCTTCATTAGTGTCTACTAGAGTCTGAGTGACTTTTCATTAACTCTTTAAGGAGCAAGTAACCCCATATCAACTGTTTTTGGCTGATAAACTATATAACAGAGTGTCTAATCGTGCTGTAGACACTTGTAGTCAATAACCGGCCCTCAGTTAAAATTTAAATATTCTGCCTAAAACTGTCAGTGTTAAACCCTCTTCAGGTAAAAACTCTGCACATCGCTATTGGCAAAAAGGTACATTATGATGTCATAATGTCGCTGTGAGCCTGTGTGTGTGTGTGTGTGCGTGCGTGCGTGTGTATTTGTTAGTGGCTCCGTCCTCTCGGTCTGCCAGTCAACAGCACTTGTTGCATTTTCAAACAGGAAGTGGGAGTGGAGTAATACTCTGGGACGGGGCGACTTGCTCTTTAAAGGGTCATTTCAGCACATACTGGCTCAAGAAAAGGATTTAAAAATATGAAAAGGTGCCTAGTATCCCTTCAAAGGCTGAATCATACAATAAAAGCTAAATATCTCATTCCAACTTGGAATATTCTACAAGCTTTTATTGGTGGATCGTCACACAACGCTGAAAGCAGAAAATACATCAACAGCCAGAGTTCAGAATGGGCTGAACGTTTTATGTTGAATTTGTTAAAACAATGCATAAAATGTAAAATAATAGTATAATTAAAGTAAGTTAAGTTTGTTACGGTTATGTTATTTTAGCTCACGGCTCAGTAAGAGCGTTAAATACGTCTGCTGCCTGGCAGGATTTTCAATTCTGCTCTGATCTTTTTTTTTTTTGCTCTAAAATTAGTTGTCACTGAATCATTTCTTCACTTTGTTGTATGTTTTGTAATTGAATCTCAATGTGTTGAATAAGACTTGTATTGAGCCGTTTTGTGTGTTCAAATACGCATCGTGTGGCCTTCAGACCAGAGATGTAAAACCCAAGGGAGTACGAGATGGAAGTTTTGGAGGCTCTTGCTTTTAAATGAATAAATACGAGTATTTTGCTCAATAGACTTAAACTAGATTAAGCTTTTAACCCACAACTCCACAAGCGGAGCTGCTCGGCTGCAGGTAGCCGAGTCTGAGCCAGCAGACAGAGTGAAAGGACGGCTAACCGGATGGGTTTTTGGGGTGGAGGTTTGACATCGTGACGACATCAGAAACATTAACGCGATCGCTGCAGATTAACGACCGAATCCAAACGCAGCTCAGACCTGCTGCCGCGTGACGAAGAGCCGCAGCGTCCCAATGTGGCGCCACACACGAGCAGTGAAGTGTATGCTGAAGGGCGACTTTATTACTTACCCTGCACTTACATGCCCTTTGTGTAATGGATACCAAGGCTTAAGTGGTAATGGTGCAATAAAGAAACAGAAAGAAGAGGAGACGCTGAGAATTTAGAAGGAGGGAGACAGAAAGGTAGGAGGAGACAGAAGGAGAGGGGGGGGAGGAGGTGGAGGAGAGAAGGGAGCAGAGAGAGAGATAGAGACAAAAAAGACGATTCAACAAAGATGGAAAATGTGGTGGATGAGTCCAAACACTTATTAGTGGTTTTATAGTCAGTTCTCAGGTCTCCTCGGCCGTCTGTAGTGACACACCTGTTCAGACTCACCTGACCCAGCTCCTGTCAGGTCCACCTGTTGACCCTCTGGCTCTGTTCTGTCTCGGTATTTTTAACCGACTTTCTGTTTATGTATCAGTTCAGACGTAGCCTGACCAGGGCTAAAATAACATAAATGGCAGCGTTTACATGAAAAATACAATTATGCTATTTGGATTTTTGCTTCAAATGGTCACGAAAGTTATGTTATCAGCAAAAATAAAACAAAGCTAGTAAAATAATGAGTCACATCCTGTTACGTGAGCAGGCTCTTATTTAAACTTGATGCATCTTGTGGTGCCTTTTTAAAAGTCGGTGTAAGTATAGATGGCAGAATGATAGTAAAACACACTGGCGGTGTCTGACGTGAACAAATGAGCCTCTTTATGGTGGCGTCCAGTGATATTTTTCCTTTTTCTCATTTGAATCATCCGTTTGGATATCTGGGCTGATTTTTTGACAGTGAATCATTTTCTAGCATTTTGGAAATAATTATAAATATATAATAAAAGGATTTGAGCTCATTCTGGTACCCGTTTGTACTTTCTTTGGCCCTGTTTTCCCTCTAGTTTTGGTTACTTCTGTTACATGCTGTACTGTGGGAGCTGGTGTCCATCAGTAACTGGACTCGTGGTTGTGTGGAGACGGAGACCGTCGTGCTGAAGCTGTAATCCATCTTTGTGGTGAGGATGAAAACAGTCTGTAATGACTGCGCTGAGCTGCTCTCCCTCTATCTGTAAAATGAAACCAACGCTCACCGACTCACTCACTTCCTCTTTCAAGTTTTAATGAACTTCATTCCAACATCGCCGTTTACAAGAAGCGAAAGACAGAAAAGCAAGAATGATTCCACTTTATCTGCTGATTATTAAATATTTATTTTGTTTGTGACGTTTAGATTTGGCGTTCAACGTGTCTCAGACTCTCAGAACTGCCTAAATGTTGTTGATCTCTGTTGGATTTTATATTTAGTTTACAAATGTGAAAAATTGACTAAAACACAATATTGTATAAAACGTGCATAAAAATTGTATTAGAGAGGCCAGTAGACAGAAAAGATTTAAATGAGCCCAGGTGTCTCATCCAGGTAGGGTGAACAACAGGGATGTCTGGATTTGCCAACCAGATGTTTGACGAGCAGAGAAAAATAGAGGGAACTTTTATTTTTGCTCTATTTGTGCTTTTTCTCACTCCTGCTTCTTTAATATATTTATTTAATCTCCTTTTTTGTTTAATTTCCACTCCAGTTAACCAACCTCTATTCGTTCTGCTGGTTCTGTTTTCACTTTGAATGGCTGCTTTAATAAAACATCACCTTGGTGTTTCTATTGCAGCTCTCCACTCTAAATCCCGTTTCACGTTTGATATATATATGTATATATATATGTATATATGTATATATGTATATATATATGTATATATATATATATATATATATACATATATATATACATATATATACATATACATATATATACATATATACACATATATACATATATATACATATACATATATATACATATATACACATATATACATATATATACATATACATATATATACATATATATATATGTATATACATATACATATATATACATATATATATATACATATACATATATATATATACATATACATATATATACATATACATATATATACATATACATATATATACATATACATATACATATATATACATATACATATACATATATGTATATGTATATATATATATATATATATATACTGTACCGTAAATCCTCTAATACAGGCCCGGGCCCGGGCCCGGGTTTCACGTTTGATATATATATGTATATATATATATATATATGTATATATATGTATATATATATACACATATATACATATATATACATATACATATATATACATATATACACATATATACATATATATACATATACATATACATATATATATATGTATATATATATATATATATATATATATATATATGTATATATATATATATATATACATATATATATACATATATATACATATACATATATATACATATATACACATATATACATATATATACATATACATATATATACATATATACACATATATACATATATATACATATACATATATATACATATATATATATGTATATACATATACATATATATATATATATATATATATATATGTATATATATGTATATATATGTATATATATATATATATATATATATATATATATATATATATATATATATATATATATATATATATATATATATATATATATATATATATATATATATATATATATATATATATATATATATATATATATATATATATATATATATATATATATATATATATATATATATATACATATATATACATATATACACA
>SSNQ01000206.1:534702-577884 GCA_006942095.1 Nothobranchius kuhntae | reverse complement strand
GCCTGCAGCCTCTCGGAGTTCCTGCTGCTCTAAACATTAAAATAATTATTTCATTTTCTGTTCCTCACTTCTGATGACCTTCAATGGTGTCTGTTTGTTGCAACCAGCAGGTACAAAAACTAACTTGTTTTTATTTGACTATTTTTCTGTCCTGCCTGTTTATTATCTTCCTGCATCTCCTCTCAATCCTAAAGAAAAACTGCTACCTGGGTTCATATATATTCACCTCATGAGTTACCTTTGAACTGCAGTTCTAAAAGATCTACCAACAGCAAAAACAGCGGAGCGCTCCCTGCTTGGCGGCCGCATCAGTGATCAGTGCGTCGGAGGACAAGGTGATGCCCGCAGCGCCCCGCTCCACAGCAGCGAAACGCATCAGGCGCAAATAAAAGACAGAAAACATTAAAGGAAATGAACTGACATGAACGATCGCGTGTTAAATTAGTTTTTGAGGTGGCGACACCTGATTGTTACTGTGGCCGTGCTCAGGAGGCAGATCTACCGACCGCGAAAACAGCGGAGCGCTCCCTGCTTGGAGGCCGCATCAGTGATCTGTGCGTCGGAGGACAAGGTGAAGCGCCCCGCTCCACAGCAGCGATACACATCAGGCGCAAATAAAAGACAGAAAACATTAAAGGAAATGAACCGACATGAACGATCGCGTGTCAGTACCTACGGTCTGGCACAGCGCGTTGCCCCCCCACCCCCACCACCCGAGCGCAGGAGCTTGTCACCTGCTGACAGCAGGCTGCTGTCTTTTCCGTGGACTGCATCTTGCCGGTCATTATCACGTGACAGTGACTAGTCGAAGACAGGCATAAAAAGTCACTATAGTGAAGTTGACTAGTTCATACACCCCCTACTGCTGCTCTCCAGAGTGTTCTGCAGCATAATCAGCACGTTCTCTTTGAACTTGATAGTGTAATGACCTGGCTGGTGTTGTAAGCCAGGTGCATTCTGGGTATTGTGTTATATGTGTTTCCTATCGTTCTGCTAGTTCCTATGTGTTGATTTGCGTGTTGTGTGAGTGTTATGTAAGCCACAGGGAAGGTGATGTGTGTTCTGTGGAGGGGTAGCATGGTTAACTGACACCGTGACTCTGTGTGGTAGGAGCGTGATAGAGGATCGTGTCTGTAGCGTTACAAAGCGTTGAAGAAAAAGCCTAATAAAGGTCTGTGTGAACCTCTATTGCCTCCTGCTGGTTGATTTGGGGATTATAACCCTGCCGTTGAGACGCTCATACTTGTTTGTTACCACATTCCACCCGGTCACAATAAGAGACCGGCCATTATTCACCTCCGCTGACTCCGACACCGGCCAAAATTGGAGACCCGGCCTTTAATTGAATACCGGCCTGTAGTAGAGGATTTACAGTGTATATATATATATATATATATATATATATATATATATATATATATATATATATATATATATATATATATATATATCGGTACAAATCTGTATCGACGTCGGCCTCTAATCCACATGTTTTCATTCATCTTGGCTGTGCTGATATTTAATCCAGTCCTCCATATCTAAGTAGGTGTGTTGAGTTTGACTTTTAAAAGCAAACGAAGTCCGAGTGGTGGCCGGTAGTTTATCTGAAGTTGGACTGATACCGAGTCCAGTCTGGATATCAGGGAGATGTAACCATGTGGTGGTGAGTTACTTTGAAATACATATAAAATCAAATTAAATGGTTTTGTGTTTCCACAGTTTTTTCTTCCACCTGAGAAGCACATTGAATTTGTGTCTGTGTGAATAAAGCTGCCTTATCTGAAGGAATCCATATTTTATGTTAGCAGGTTTAACTGACTCTAGCCCCACCCGAGTTTATTTTGAACATTTGGCAGACATCACCAAGTTCACCGAGTTAATAAACATCCTGTGCTAGCTAGCCGCAGCCCATACATTTTGGTGGATATCGATATCCAATAATAATACAGCTGTAAGGCAACAAAATGAAAATAAACATCAGTTGTGATTTTGGACCAGTTTTTTCTTATCGGACCGATGAAGATTTGTT
Organism: Nothobranchius kuhntae; assembly: GCA_006942095.1. Taxonomy (NCBI): domain Eukaryota; kingdom Metazoa; phylum Chordata; class Actinopteri; order Cyprinodontiformes; family Nothobranchiidae; genus Nothobranchius; species Nothobranchius kuhntae. Next base: position 575,855 of record SSNQ01000206.1, on the reverse strand, counting down.
GAAATTGACTAATGTCAGCCGATACTGATGTTGATGCAATGTATCGAGCATCCCCAATAGAAATGCTGCCATGATGACTTGACTGTCGCCCAGATCAACACAATCTGGGACAGATGTCTGGTAACCGAGACATTCTCATGAGAAATTAAACAAGGCATTAAAGCCGGACGGACAATGTGCGACTTTCCCACTCGTAGCCTTCAGCTTCAGCTCAAACCGTACGACTTCCCCACAGAGCAAATCTCACGAGTCACATGCTCACACTGTGTAGCAACACGTCAGACCTAAAAATATGCTAAAAATAGCAGTTTTTACACAACAAGTTGGACTTTTTTGTGTTGTTATTGATGTCTGTTGTCCTTCAAGAATGCTGTAGGAGGACACTCAGGGACTTATGGTGGTTGTATTGGCAAGACGAAAGAAAGAAAATCCATGTTTTATCAGCTTAATTTGATATAAACACGCTTTCTTTACAATCTTCGTCATTGTGAAAAAAAGTGAATAAATAGACGACTGACGTGTGTTAATGGGGAAATAGCTGGCGAGCCACGTTGACACATGTTTACGTATGGCTGTGAGTGGATGGCTCTCTGCGCCGCTTCAACAGTGCGATACCCTCACGAGGGACGAGCAAAAAATCAAACACGCCAGAAAATTCGTGCGAGCTTACGATTGCTGATTGGTAGCTGGCCACGTGGTGTTAATCACCTCTTGTGACCCCCTGTATACTACACAACGCTCAGCGCAAAACTCACCCCGATCTTGTGGATTCTCGCACGAGGGGAAAATCGGCTCAAAAAAGTGAAAAAGTCGTACAGTGTCCGCTCGGCTCAACAGAGGACCTAGCGGTGATGGAGGCTACAGGGGAAAACTAAATAAATTGAACTAAAGAAGCCATCGGCGTATGTTTGCATCGGCTAAAAAATGAGAGCACACAATGTTTAATATCAGGCGTATAATTTACTGTAGAAATGGTATTTCTTGTATTACACAACATTCTGGAGCTCAAGCTTCCAGACGTTTTAGCTTTTCAAATAGCTAAATCCCAGCAGCTGAGATGTTTGCCAACTGATGTCAAACATTTTTAGAACTAAAGCTAACATACTTTTTATTTATCAGTTCATCACTCCTGTTCATTTGTAGTATTTACTGTGAAAAAATTCCATTTAGTAGTAATTTTTACCTTTAATTGGATTTTTTTAAATCCCACAAGGAAGCTTTGATCCCAACTTTGGGAATTATGGGTCAAAAAGAAAGGCTGAAACCTTAATTTTATAAATTAACATGAAATGCATAAACAGCTGAAGCTTCTTTTGCACGATTAACAGAATATAATCCCAAGATGCCATCCTTAATATTTCACGAGTCTATGAGTGTAGATGGGCTCTTGACTTGTAAACTGTGGGTCTGGAAGAAGGTCTGAATGTTGAAATGTCTCGTTTATAAACTCAAAGGGATGCTGACACATAAAATACCTAAAACGGTATTCTACCCCACAGCGGGGTCCTGACCTGGGGCTGAAGAACCACAGCTCCAGGAGAAGGTCTGAAGGTTGAAATAATCTCACGACTCTACTGTGGTGTTGGGCTCTTTAGCCTCATTGAGTCAGATTAAACAAATGTGCTGCTGAAGACTTCGGTTCAGATGCAGATTTCATTCTGAGACGCAAGATGCCAACCATGATGGAGCAACACGATGTTCACATTTACGATCTGGGACGATGTTGGTCTGCTGCAGATCTCTGGTGCCGTTAAAGATTCTGTCTGAGCCGACGGAAGACAGAGGAACCCTGCTGTATTGATCCGATTGATTCGGCCCTTACCTTTAAAGAATAACCGCCCCTCCCCCGTCGTTCCTCTCCCCCTCCTCAGAGCGGTAAACCCTTCTTGAATAACATAATTGTGTGTTTGATCCCGACTGTAACTCAGACTGAGAGGAGAAAAGCCTGATTGAATCACAATGGAGTGTGCTGCTGCTTTACTAACAGTAGACTGTGTGTGGGGGGAGATTGGTCCCAGTTTAAACTAGATGTGTCTGCAGTTTAGTTGATTTAAAAAAAATAACCGGTCTACGGAGAAGTGCTGCCGAGCTGCTTTTTTTTATCAAGCTACAAATCAGAGGCAGAGCAAAAACAATCCATATTTTTAAAAGTAAACATCTCACGTGTGAAATTCTCAATACCAACATCCATGCGATTTTACCACATCTGATTAATGTTTTTAGAAAAATTACACATTTATGCCATAAAGGGAAACCTATCACAAACCACTGTAGCGTACCAAAAAGCCAAGTATTTCACCAGAATGACCAGAAGTTAACTCTTAACTTACAGGTCGACCTGACACCGTGGTGCCGATATGAAGAAATTAACTTGAGCAAATATTCTTTACATCCTGCGTGCGTCATGAGTCCTCAAGGCTGCAAGACACAGGACTTCCTATCTTTTATTCTCTGAATAAAGTCCATCTTCCCTTGCTCACATAAATTCATTTTAACCTCCATATAATCATATTTTCTGAATGACTTTAAATCCAAAGTGTTAGAATAACGTGTCCTATACTTTACATTGTGGGTTAAAATGAATATTTTTCCTGAAAAGATTTATTTTAGATCTTAAATTACACCAGATCCATATTTGTTGAATTAATAATTAAATCCATCAGTATGAACACAGTAATATCATAATATTATTGCTAATGTTAAACATTTTCACTTCACACAAAGAGTTAACCTCTAAGTATCTGAGTAAGGGAGTGATTTCCTGAGGTCTTTGGTAAACTCGCATTATTAATAAAACCATCCGATGCCATTGTGCAGAGTCTACGATACCTTTGTGTGACGTCGCTCTCGGCGGTCTGGAGGAAAGGCAGCCAGGAGTGGTGAGTTTACTGGACGTCGTGGCTACAGGAAACTCAGAGTCGTAGCTCCCTTTGAATTCGGATCTCACCGGCCATGAGATGCAACCAGGGTCTGCAAGTTTTAGACGTTCCACGTCCGAGACTGTAGTGTCTGATATGACTCGCAAGCGTTGCGGAGCGACCGTGACCTTGGCCAAACGAGGATGGTTCCCAATTCTTGCTCACCTGGTCAGCTGAACCAAGTGAACTGGCAGAGAACTGACTAGATCAAGAAGTGATCTGTTTTCATCAACTGTTGTTAAATTCTGATTTGCTTAAATTTGTCAACAAGTGTAAAGGCGTTACCAAAGACCTCAGGAAATCACTCCCTCACCCACCTGAATAAGCAAACTAGGACATATCAGGACCCGCTGCAGTTTGCTTATCGCCATGGAGTTGGAGTTGAAGATGCCATCATCCAGCTGCTTCAACCAACCCACTGTCATCTGGACAAAGCAGGCAGCACTGTCAGGGTCATGTTCTTTGATGTCTCCAGTGCATTTAACACAATCCAGCCTGATGTACTTTGCCAGAAACTCCAGAAGACACAGGTGGGGGCCTCAACTATCGCCTGGATTAAAGACTACCTGACAAACAGACCACAGTTTGTGAGGCTGAAGAACTGCACATCAAACCAGGCGATCAGTAACACTGGAGCACCACAGGGGACTGTACTCTCACCATTCCTTTTCACCCTGTACACCTCAGACTTCCAGTACAAGTCAGAGACCTGTCATCTACAGAAATACTCAGATGACTCTGCAGTTGTCGGATGTATCAGAGATGGACAGGAAGCTGAGTACAGAGAGCTGGTGGAGCGCTTTGTGGCATGGTGTGGAAACAATCATCTGACCTTGAACGTGAACAAAACAAAGGAGATGATTTTAGACTTCAGAAGAAACAGGGTGGAGTCAAACACTGTTTCCATCATGGGAGAAGAAGTGGAGGTGGTTGAGGAATACAAATACCTTGGAGTTCACCTGGACAACAGACTGGACTGGAGAAAGAACAGCGAAGCCGTTTACAAGAAGGGACACAGCAGACTGCACTTCTTGAGGACGCTTAGGTCCTTCAATGTCTGTAGCAAGATGCTGAAGATCTTCTACAAGTCTGTTGTTGAGAGTGTAATCTCTTCAGCCATCGTCTGTTGGGGTAGCAGCATCAGAAGCAGAGACCTGAAAAGGCTCAACAGCCTAATAAAAAAGGCTGGTTCTGTTCTGGGGACGACTGTGGAACCGCTGGAGGAGATGATGCAAAGAAGGATTCTCCAGAGAATCAAGAAAATGATGGACAACCCTGAGCATTCTCTTCACAAGACTGTCCGACAACGGAAGAGTGTCTTCAGTCAGAGGCTTCTTCAGTTTGGCTGCAACACTGACCGCTACTGGAGATCCTTCCTGCCAACAGCCATTGTAATATACAACAACTCTTTGATGACTTGATTATTATTATTATTCTGAGCTACTACAGCAATCAGTTTCCCTCTGGGATTAATAAAGTCTTTTGAATTGAATTGAATTGAAATGAGCGTTTGTTGAATTAGAGTTTATTTTGTGTTAATGTCGTATTATTTTGATATTGTTACGGTGAGATTTTTGTTGAATAATAACTCATGCATGAAGCTGCTGTAGGACAGAATATTAATCAGAAGATATCCTAAAATCAGCTAAGGATCACGTCTGTAGAAATTAAATCAAACTGCTTGATGTTTGTTTTTATCTGCTGGTTTTTAAACTTTTTATTTGTCGCAAATATTTAAATCAGAATTTATTTGGAACTTTAACCAAAAAAAAAAAAGAATGAAATCATCTTTACATCTGCAGCAGAAAATGTATTGACTTTATTTTAACGTGAATTAGTTATATGGATTTAAATAAGTGTCCATGAAATGATTTAGATTTAACTGTGAGGAAAATGAAAAATCTTTGACCTTTGGAGGTAAATTCATCATAAGGAGTATAATCATTTCTCTGAGCGTGAGGCGGAGCAGCCTGCTACTTAGTGGTGAACGACTGTAGGATGAGTTCAGCGTGTTTTTTCCGCCCGTTGGTCTGTTAGCTCGCAGATCATCCAGCTTCGGCCAAAGTCCAAGATTCTTTCTAAACTTTGAATCAACAAATCTAAAACAAACAGATTGTTGGACTAAAGAACGCCATGTCCCCGTGATTCATGCCAGTATCGATTACAGCATACAGGAAGGTTAAACAAGATAAAAATGGCCAAACGCACCTCTAAATTATTTACATGAGGCCAAAAAAAATTGTTTAAATAAAAAAGAACAAGTGAATGCTTAAGGAATAACTTTTCTAAAAATGTGGAATTTTTTTTTTGCTTATAATATTAATACAGTTAAAAGTTTTGATGCATCCTTAAAGTAAAACCTAAATAAATATTGTCTTCTTTCACAAACACAGTTTAAAAATGTCAATCTAGGCTAGCTCAACAGCACCACCTGTCAATGACAGCCTGAGCATTCCTCGCTCATTCCCTTTGAGAACCCAGTCCTTCAGACCAGACTAAACAATCACAGAAACACTTGAGATGTGATGATTTGGCGTGTTTCTGTCCAGCTGTTTGTTTAGAGACAAAAACAAAAGAGCTGCGCTGTGCTGCCGGTATCTGTTGTCAGGCCGCTAAACGGTGTGATAAGAAGCTGAGAGGGATGTCGCTGTGTGTGTGTGTGTGTGTGTGTGTGTGTGTGTGTGTGTGTGTGTGTGTGTGTGTGTTTACAGCCAGGATAGCTTCCCCTTACATAATAGTCGTTACTGAATTGAGTCCTTAACCTGATTCGTATTGATCAGCTGGGCTCTGACTCATGCATACTTAATTCAAGGAGGTAATCAAATCAAACACACCCAGACCTCCCCCCATCCCCCACTACCTCTCGTACAACAATGTGAACGTGTCAACACTGGTCCTCCTATTTATTTCATAATAATGGCCTAAATAGTTCCCCGATGAAGCAGTAGAACAACTCTCTTGCCTTGTTGTTAAAAGGTTCTGGGTTCAATTCCCAGTTTTCCTGTATTATTTTAGGTGTAACCCCGCCCCTCACCCAGTCACAACTGGGTTGGGCAGCAGCTCCCCATGACCCTCTGGCCGGTGTGGAAAATGGATGGATACTTTATAAGAACCATTTTTATTTAATTGTTTTGATGCCGGTTGCCTTAAATTGTTGATGCTGTTATGGGGTAGAGTGGAAAATAGTTTTAAAAAGAAAACACCTAAAAGGACTTGAGTAAAAACAGTAGTTTCTAGAATGTTCCACCCTCAGTAACGGCGGTCCTGTATGAAGTCGAAGATGCACCACTGATCAGTGTTTCATCCCTGTATTTCTGAAATATTTACTTGTTAATAGGGCTAGACAATAAATCAAAATTTTATATCGTTATTGAAGTTTCTGCCTCTAACCCATGTCAATAAATTCAATCATTTAAAAAATGAAAACATGCGTGAAGGTTGGCAACAGTCATGTCCCATTAAAAAGCTGTCCCACCACGAGTCACGTGTCAACATGACTCAATAAGATACACGTGACAGCCCCATCTAGTGGACAACCTTTGTGTCTATGCATACATGTAGTTATCGTCCATGTAGTTATCGTACACGTAGTTATCGTACACGTAGTTATCCTTCATGTAGTTATCGTACACGTAGTTATCGTACACGTAGTTATCCTTCATGTAGTTATCGTTCATGTAGTTATCGTACACGTAGTTATCGTACACGTAGTTATCGTACACGTAGTTATCGTTCATGTAGTTATCGTACACGTAGTTATCGTACACGTAGTTATCGTACACGTAGTTATCGTACACGTAGTTATCCTTCATGTAGTTATCGTCCATGTAGTTATCGTACACGTAGTTATCGCTCATGTAGTTATCGCTCATGTAGTTATCGCTCATGTAGTTATCGTACACGTAGTTATCGTACACGTAGTTATCCTTCATGTAGTTATCATTCATGTAGTAATCGTACACTTAGTAATTGTACACGTAGTAATCGTACACGTAGTTATCGTACATGTAGTTATCTTTCATGTATTTTTATCGTACATGTATTGTTATCGAAGTGCAATCCTCAACATATGAGGATATTGATTCCACCCAGCCCTACTTGTGAATGAAAACTACAAATTCACAACAGGAGCTTTTTGGATCGGTTCTACAAAAAAATTATCTAAACTTTTTTATGTTTATTTATTCAAAAACAAACACTAAAACTCTGTTCTTTGTTCTTTTCCCCAAAACCCTTTTTCCTTTGTGCTGCTTAGCGTGTAAACGGAAGGAGCAGGACACAGCGAAGGATCGCAACAACACACCAAAGAAGTCGCGGCTCGTCTTTACCGACTTGCAGCGGCGCACCCTGTTGGCCATCTTCAAGGAGAACAAACGGCCATCCAAGGAGATGCAGCTCACAATCTCGCAGCAGCTGGGCCTCGAACTCACCACTGTAAGCAACTTCTTCATGAATGCCCGTCGCCGGAGCCTGGACAAATGGACAGATGACGGAGCCAGCCCTGGGGCACTGTCCTCAGCGTCCAGCACTTGTACCAAAGCATGATGGGAGACAGCGAGGTTAAGAGGAGGGAGGGGAGCAATGGGGAGGGGTCTTCACTGGATTCAGTGGAGACACTGGGATGGATTGGGGGAGTGGGTCGACGTTTCATCCGGTCAAAACGGGGCGGAACACCAAACCTTTTTTTTTCACTGAGGGTGACAAACTGAGAGGGGCTGCTCACTGCCACAACTTGTAGCCAAATCGCCTTTTGCAAAATTATCATACGTCCATAAAGAAAGCTGAAGGGTAAAACCATCTAGAAACCAACAAATCTCACTGGGGGACCTTTGAATCATGGACTTTCACTGCTGATGTCTCCTTTAGGATAACAGGCTGACACTCTAGCCCAAAAACCAAAGACTAGAAGACAATGTATGTTTTCTATTATGCAATATAAGCTAGGAAACAACCAAACATGAAACCAAGGAAAGCTTTATGACTGCAGAATGTGATGGAAGCTCTGGGATATTAACATTTTCTGTGGAAATTTTGGTTTATTCTAGCCCTTAAATATCCAAAGACTCTTCAGTTTGGGGCAGGGTTTTCATTCAGGAGGTTTTCAGAAAACGCACAGCTTACATTTGGAAAACTGTTGGATTTTAAACAGAGACTTTGGGCCAAACACAGGTCATTTCAGGATGCTGAATAGTTTTAATGAATCAGAATTCAAGATGGTTCCCAAACCCTCAATGCCATCATCTATCCTACACTCAATGATTTGACTCTTTAAAGAAGGTAGCATGAGCTTTCGAAGTAAGAAAACGGCAAAATATGCAAGCACAAACATTTGCACCAAAGCACTCATCCGACAGAAATTTAGTACAAGCTTTCTCTGCATATGTAGCGTTCAGTGGAGTATTTTTGTGACATGTGTACGTGAGCACAATCTTGAAGCACATTTTCTTTGCAATAGAACCGGGGCTAACAGCCGAGCCGAGTGGGCTTTGCATCTTAGAAAAACTCAGGATGCCATATTTTCTAAAAAGTGTCTGAAATCCATTCGGCATGTGTCACAACATGGTGTAACGTACAAACACATATATTCATAAAAATACAACTTGATTTTACATAAACAAATGCAACTTTAAAGAGTCATTTCCTGAAAGTATTACCAAAGTCTCCACTGTGACCAAACACAATTCCCCGGGCATTTCTAATCAAAACTCATTCAAGAAGGCAGCCCCTTTTCAGAGCATCCTGGTTTTAGTTGTTGCTCTAGTTTTAGATTTTTAGCGGTAAAATGTGTGATAAATAAACTGATGGATAGTTGGTTAAAAAAATCTGGTAGCCAATCTTCAAAAAACACCATTTGTAAAGGATACATTTAGTTATTTTTCTACAAAATTCCCAATCCTTTGCCAATAGAGTGTTTCTACAAATAAAAATATAACTAGTCTTTCCAACCATTTTAATATGTTAGCATCATGATGAAAAAGTAGTTTTCCTCAGACGGAAAGCCAGGAATTTTTTCTTACCAAAAACCCAATTTTCAAGCTACAGATACTTGGTCAATAATTTAATTTTTTTTTTTCAAAGGTTTAAATTCAGACGTGTTTTTTTCTTTTTATAGAATATTCTTATGATAAAAAATGTTCTGAATAAACTTTTGACTTAAAATATTCCCTAAAGCCAAGATGCTTTTGAAAACATCCAGCTGCCATTAAAACATGACCCAACATTTCCATCACAATTAAATGGTAGAACCAAGAGACCACCTGAACTGCTGGAGGACAAACTTTCTAGGCGAATCAGGGCCTTTGTAATAGTTAAAGAGGACAATCTAAAGACGATGCCTGTAAAGTTTGTCCCTCATCGAGATTCAGCTGTCTCAACGTTGCAAACAAAGGATTTAAATAAATATTCAGCCATAAACTTTAAATAATCCTTGTTTTTTTTTTCTTTATTTGTTAGACTGTAAACTTATGTAAATACCAACGCAGCCAATACACTCAACAACATCACCTCCAGCTCTGCTTTAGCAGTCTTTACCTTCAACTATCACCTCATTAGTCATCTTTCATTCAAGCTATCAAACCAAAAAGAAAATCTAACCAAAGCAAAGGCGTCAGTCAGCAGCCCCTCCTTAGAAAACTCCAGGCTTAGACTTGGCCTGGTTAAAGGCAGCCAAAGGCTTTACGAACATTTTAAACAAAATAAGGACACTTGAGACTTTTTCTATTTATTGACAAATCGAAACCAAAGAAAACCTTTTTCTGCACCTAACTGTTCCAACAAATGGAAAAAAACCTTACTCAAGATGGAAAAGAATTATTCCAAAAAAAGAATAAAAAAGAATGGCAGCAACGATGTCAAGGAAGAAGAGATGGAAGGAAAGGACGACATTGCGGAAGAGGTGAAGTAGCTTTGTTCAGTCTGATGCTGCATCAAGTGGGCTTTAACGGGAAGCAAGCTGGGGGACTGAAAAGGGTAAAAAAAAAAAAAAAGAAAAAACACACGGGAAGGAGGGACGAAACCAAAAATACCGTCACCCATTTTCTTCTCTCCGACTCACCAAAAAGGCAGAACATTAATGTGTCTCTCACAGTTGAAGAGTGTCTTTAACGTGTGCCTATGCAGTTTTTCAAAGAAAAAAATAACAAAATGGAAAAAAAAAACGGTTAAAAGAACAACAGAAACCTCATCAGCTAACAAACCAAAGATTCACCGTTAACTCCGGTAGCAGTTTTCCTCCCCCCCCACCCCCCCAACCGGGGAATTCACACTCCAGGAGGGGACACATCTACAGCGCGATGCTAATGATGCTAATGGTGTGCTGTGGGTATTAATGATGTTAACCTACTAAAACTTTCCATGAGAGCAACAAGATTTGTTTACTGCATTTGTGAAATAGTACAGTTAGCTTTAGCCCAATTAAATTCCATTAAACTCTTCTTTAGAATGTTTCTCCAGTGCTACATGATTAGCCCGTAAGCTAATTAGCTCATTAATATTTATTTTACTGCAAAGCACTTTTATTGCAAAAACATGAACACATTTTAGTGTAATTGGTTTCTACGTATGCATGACAAAATAGCCATGATACGTTTTAATCCAAATCTTTTAGCTAAAGCTTACATCCAACAATTGTCAGCTGTGGAGACAGAAGCTGCTCAAAGCTCTAGGCTTTGATCATATTTGATTTTGGTGAATTAGGAATAACCTTTCAAAAAGGCTTCATCAAAATTAACTTTTCCTTTCATTTTTCTTTTAAATTTCTACAGAATAATACACTGGTAAAGGAGTGACAGTGTTACGCTAACTGACATGCGCAGTGCATACCAAAGATTTCCTGCTGTGCTGGCGGTAGTGTACCGTTACTACCTTTTCCCGTGTTTAATCAGGTTGGACACATTCATTTATTTACCTTCAAGTCTTTAATTCATTCACATTTAAACCTAAACATTAATTTGATGACAGCCAAAGTCAAGTTTGTTTAAGCTTCTTTTTAAAACTACTAACTGTGGCTTCAACAAGTCATCTCCATGCCGTGTTTTTATTCTGCTTAGCAACTGAACCAGGTTCACTTGCTGTGCGGATTGAAGTCACCTGGTTTAGTTGCTGAGCTAAAGAAAAACATGGGGTGTTTCTCAATGCCAAGGAACATTGTCTTGTTGTCTTGACCTCGCCTCGGTAGCCTAGGAGATACGTCATCGGGAGCCGCCAAGACGTGTTCCAATGTTCATGTTCTACCGAGGCGCGCGTTCTCCGTTTGTTAACCGTTTAGCTAGTTGTGCGAGGATACACAGGAGGTGTCTTGTAGCCTAGCCTTGGTCAAAAATTACCCACAGTACACCGCGGTATTTTCAAAAGGACGGCGGATGAGAAGCCGGCAGCTACTTCGGGGAAAATTTTCAAGTTTAACAGTAGGTCGGCTAATTTAAAATGTTTTTTTTAGATCCAAAGAAGTTATCTATGGTTGGTTAGTTGCTTAGTAGTTGCAGCTTTGGTGGCTAGCAGGTAGTAACTCACTTATATTCTTAATTTAATAAACATAAACACAATTTAAAAAGTAAAAGGCTCATTATAAATTTATATTGAAACTAATACTTATAAAATATAGCGTCATCTCCCGTGTCACGTGATGTTACGTGATGGCCGTGGAAGCCGCGGTCACATGATGCAAGTCTGTTCCATTTAATCATTTTCTTTGGCCAAGGAAGGACAGTGTCCTCGTAAGCAAGACGCCTGGCCTCGCAAGACATCGCCTCACATGGCCAGGCGCCTTGACACTGAGAAACACCCATGGCATGGAGATGACGTGTTGTTGCCACAATTCCCCCATCTCTGCTACTAATGGCAAGGCTAGCTGAAAACTACAACAATTGTTATTTACCTGTGAGAAATTTAACAGTAGAAAGCAAAGTCTTAAAAAGCTTTAGACTTTTTTCCCTTAAAATAAGTTGCTCCTCTTTCCTAACTGGGAAAATTCAAAACAACCAACAGCAAACATTTAAAAATGTCTTTAGCACAGCACAGTTTGTTCAAGTTGCCATGCTGGAGAAAAAACCTCCAAAGGGAGTGCCGATCGGACATGAAAATATTAATAGCTCACTCTTCGGGGGGAGGAACGACGCTGATCCTTATGACATGAAACAAAACCAAATAAAACACCAAATCCATAACTGCTGAGAGAAACTGCTAAAAAGTCGGTCAAATAGCTTTATCTTTAGTTTTCTCTCTGTTTTTCTGTATGTAAAGCTTCTAGTCCAAAGAGAAACTCCACCCGCCTGGCTCCGCCATCTTGCTGGCCACGCCCAATGGAGGGGCGTGGATTTTGGCTCAGGGGGGTGGGGGCCATTTTTTCATTCCCACTTGCAGTTCTGTCTAGATGTAAAAGAGGATAAACCTGCCAGATGAAAAATAAAAGGTGACAAAACAGAAGAATACGGAACCAAAAACTGTTCACTTCGGTGAGGTTTTCATCGCTTGTTTTTAAGGTTGTTGTTGTTGTTGTTTTTGACAATTACAAACACTATGGTACTTCCTAGGTTTTTGCAATATGTGATTACTTTTTTACTGTGATATACATTTTTTTTTAAATTGTGAAGTAATTTAAGCGAACAAATTTTGTTGCCAAATCTCCCTCCGTACCCTTTTCCCCTTAATGCCGATTAGCTTTGCCAAAGTTTACATGGTTTGTTCTCTTTTCTTTCTGTTTGATGCCATATTTATTTACGAGGTGTTTTAGAACACACTAGTTTTATACTTCCTGATAATTTAATGTTATTTAATTAGATGTAATTGTTTTTTATTAATATTTATGAGTATTTAAGAATGATAGTTGCATCAAAGATGCAGTGCTTATGCCAAGCCTGTTAATTTATTTTTAGTTAATTTTATGAAGCAAATGAAACGTGGTGTTATGAATGTTTAGATTTACTGTCAGAACAATGTAGGAATGTCCGATTAGACTCGAGTACTTCTGAATGTCAACGCTTGCTTTTAGCCACTCTAGTTTTTCTATTCTGTTTTATTTGATTTACCCTGGTAATGATGAGTCTCCCGATAAGAAGTAATGTTCTGCTGAATTATGAGCAACGCATCTGTTTCTCTTTACTCAATCGGGATTCTTCAGACACAAACTGCTGATTTTGTTTTGTTTTTAGTGCATTTGCATTTTGCCGACCATTGTCGAACAAGCAATGAACTTCTGACTGATGTTGGTGACACTTGATCAGGTGAAAAGGGGCCACATGTTGTTCTAAACTGACCCACCAAAGAGAATTTGGAGAGGCCAATGACCTGTGTTTCCATCCACGCTGCTCATGCGCCGGTTAAAATCGGAACCTTTGGGAAAATCTCTAAAAATCCACAAAGAAATTTGTGAGGAGCTTAAAAGGTAGAGGTCAAATAAAAGCTTGACTTTTAAAACACTCGTGCAGATTAAGCGGGATTGCTTTTGTTTGCGCTGTACGTTATGGTAAACAGGAAGTGATGTATACATCACGTTATAGTCAAACCGGCTGTATGCGACGGCGTGAATGCAGACACACCCACTTGTTTTCAACTGAGGCGTCCCTTAAAGCGAGCTGCTTCCAAGACTGACCTTGTCTGTGTGTAAAAAGTATAAAAAAACAACCCTAACCATCTATTTGAGTAGTGAGAACCAAAGAGGCTACCTCACTGACTTTCCATTTGTCCTTTTAATCGTGTTGATGAAACCAAAGAAACCAAAGATTTGTTTCCTCTGCAGGACGGCCTGCGCACAGTTACAAGCTTTTCTGCTTCTTTTTTTCCCCTCTTTGTGTTTTTTAGGTTTTCTGTCTCGGTTTACTCTTCTAAAATCATAAGCGTGAAGAGCGGCGAGACAGCGGTCACTTCATTAGACTTGAGCCAAAGTATTAAAAGAGAAAAACATCATTTAGTTTGAGAAAAATCTGCAACAAAAGCCAAAACAAGGAAGGTTCTTTAACAAGGAGTCGCTTTGTAGATGTCTGGATGAGACGAGCACTCTTTGTTCGAACCCACACCTTGTTTCTTTACAATCAGCCAGCTTTTCAGACCGTTTTTAATTGGACAAACTGTTTTCTGCTAACTTTGGCTCTGCGTAGCAACCGCTACGATGCCACTAAGCTCAACAGGTTCCCTTTTAGAGGGAACGTCTGGTTGGGAATAAAAAAACAGCTTCACACTCATCTTTCCCAGCTCCTTAAAATTAGCATTAAAGAATTCCCATAATATGCCAACAATGGTTTTTTCTTAAATACAACCCAGCTCCTGTAACAAAAGCTAATTTTACGTTAAATATTTACTGGACCAGATTTTAGGTTTTGGAAAACATCCGAAGGACTCCAGTTTTTTAGATTAGGCAGCATGAATGTCTTCTGTGGCCAGGATGGACTTTTTGTTGGCATTGTTGTGATAGCAGCAGTATTAGCTAGCTTCAACGAGGGTCCAAGGCCTACCTTTTTTTTCTATGAAGGCTGGTGTTGCACTGTATCACACTTTATTTGCTTGCAGAGAAGTCCAACTAGCTGAGATATTGGTAGCAGGGAGGCTACTGCAGGTGTGGTGGTAGCTCCACTGTGGGACCAACTTAGCTGACATGTTTCGATGTTCACTGCCGCCTTCGTCTGAGCAACCCTAAATACTTTACTCGTTTCTGTTTCGATATAAAATACTTGACAAGCAGCACAAATAGTGGCGTTTAGACACGGCGAGGCTTACGCAGCATGAATCGGTGGTTAGGTGTTTGTGTACAGTTGTAGAATAAAATTATTTTTGTGTTCAGGCACCACACAATTAGGGAACATGAATCCTTGGTTAGTTGTGTTTTTGATCAGGTTGCAGAGGAAGAACCAGAGAACCTTTAGTTGAATGGCAACAAAAAGACTAACAACGTTAGATGCAAAAGTCACCCCAACCCAACCCAAGCAAGGCAAGGTTCCATTTTCTAAAACAAAAATGGAACCTTGCCTTGCTTAAAGAGCAAGTCACCCCCTACCAGAGTATTACTCCACTCCCACTTCCTGTTTGACAAATGCAACAGATGCAGTTGCCTAGCAGACCGAGAGGGCGGAGCCACTAACAAATACACAAACAGGCTCACAACGACATTGTGACATCATAGAGTCCTAGAGTACCTCTTAGCCAATAGCAATGGCAGATTTCAATTCAAATGCAGCGCAGAGTTTTTACCTGACAACGGCACAACACTGACAGTTTTAGGCAGAATATTTAAATTTTAACTAAAATGCACTAAAGTGCAAAACTATTGACTACACGCGTCATAGTTTACCAGGGGAAAAAAAAGAAAAGTTGATTTGGGGGTGACTTGCTCTTTAAGAGTCAAAAACTCTAAATTCTGCTTTAAATGTTGTAGACCCGTAAAAACATAAAACATTTTAAAGGTCTGATCTAAATATAAGATCCTTTCTTCCTGTTCAAACTTTCTCAGATTTCATTTCTGCTAGGCTGAACTTTTCTCTGACGTTTTATTATTTTATTTTATTGTACTTTAAACAGCACCTGAAACCAAAATAAACAATCTTACATTCGTTTCTGGAACAATAAATAAATGTGGAGTGAAAAAAGGATTTTTTAACACATAAGCAGCCATAAAACGGTTTTCTGAATTCACTAAAGCAACGTTTTCTGATTGCTACCAAAATCTTGTTCATATAAATAGTAAAGAAACATTTTTACCTTTTTATTACGAATATTTCATATTTTTAAACAAAGTACTAAAGAGTTTTCTCATTACTCTTTACTCACTTCCACTATCATGACAATCATAGTAAAATTATTCCAAACTGCGGGGAAAGGGATGTTTTATTGCAATTAAAACCTATTTTAAGCTGTGAAAATCAGCCGTTTTATGCTGGAGCTGACTTAATTCCTGAAATCAGTATTCAAACAGGTTTTGTTGCAGCTTTTTCTCATTTTTCTTTCCTTTTCTGGCAGTTAAGAAGCAGAAAAAAGCTGTGACTTGTGCGCAGACCTGGCGTTCTTCATCAAACTGTTGCAGAAATACCTCATAGACACTAGTGTTAGACGACGTTCTATTAGTCATAAGTTATTCACTTGTTCTACTTCCTTTTTTAGAAACTTTAACTTTAAGAAACCAATGTGGGGGGAAAGCTTTATACGTTTTAAGTTGTGATGTTTTGTGGTGGTGAAAGATGCGCCAATACCAAAAATACGAACTGCTTGTTGTATTCTCAGCTCTTCTTCTTCTTGATGTATTGATGTTTGTCTCTCTGTCCCACCTGCCACGGACGGAGGAATACATCCTTTAAAATCATTACTTTGGTCTGTTTTTGATTTACATCCCATCATGGATATTTTTTGGGATTGGGAACATCCCTGGAATGATGCCGAAGAGGGTTTTCTTCCCTTTCTTGCATCGCGTCGCTCTGTATTAGCTGGTTTTAGCTAACGCACCGATTCCAAACATTTACCCTTTTTTACTCATTTTCCTGTTTTATTCCCAACGCTATACACCATAAACTCAAACATTTGTTTGTGACCTTTGACCTGCTGAAAGCTTTAACTAAAGTAAGTTGTTAGCATTTATGCTAATAGTTTATGGATAATTGGGAACCAGTTGGCCTTTGAGTGTTTAAAAAAGCAGCCAGACAAAAACATTTAATTTCATTTATTCACTTAAAACAAAAAAATTTTAAGTTCAAATGAGTGAAAACATTTAGTACCAGACATATTTTTATGTTGTTTTTATTGAAGCCGAGTTTGACGATAAAAAAGACATGTGATTAGAGAACTTTACAAATTAAAAACACAAATCCTTCAAAATCCTTGAAAGCTCTAATCGCAAACTCAACGTGTTGGCTGCAAAACAAAGATTTGCCTGATTTGTTTTACTTAAAATAAAACAACTTCACCTTTAAATGAACTAAAAGCCTGATTTACATTTGTCCTCTAGGGGCCAGTAAAGAGCATTTTACTGCAGATAGAGCAGAACAACGGCGCTTTGAACAACAAGAAAAACAAAAACTTTTTTTTATTTGGCAGTTTGAGTCAAACGATAAAAATGTTCTTTTATGTTTTAGTTTAAGTGAATTTAACATTTTTATCAACACGCCGCTGTGAAATAAGTGTTTAAAGTTTCTGTAAAACCGAGATTTCAACCTTAAGATGAACAAACGTGATTTAAGCTCCAAACTTGGAACCAGTGTTGAATTTTATTCAGTGTCACTAAAAAAAAAAAAAAACGATAACTTTTGTTTCAGTTTCTTCTAGATTCCTGATTTGAGCTTGAATTTAATTCAGTAACAGCTTTTATTGTTTATTTTCTTCATATGAAAAAAATTCACTTGTTTTTATATAATTATTGCACTAATTTATCTGAATGAACGTTAAAGTTTGGGAGAACCGAAACCACGAGACTGGCTCAGGTGCAGAATTCCTGTAACATTACATTTTTTAAATGTTCCATTGGAATTTTTATCCTAACCAACTAAACAGAAACAGAAGGGAAAACAGCTTTTAGAACTTAAAAGGAAGTAAATAAACAAAAGAATAAAAGTAGTTTGATTCCGGAAGCAGCGACACCAACAGTCAGAGGTCAGAGGTCAATCTGGCAGATCTGTGATGCTTGTTTTTTGTTTACATCAGTCATCTTAAAAAATAACACCTAAATGTTTACCAAAACTTGTCCTTAGTTCTGCTTCTTAATTCAATTGTTTCAATATTTTTCTACCGATCAAAAGTCATAACTGTTTGTTTTTGTTATTTTAGTTTGGTTTCGAGCAGAAAGGAGAAGTGACTGCAAGCTTGTGTGGAATAAAATGATCAAAGGGAGATATTTGGGATTAATGATGTTCCACTCGATGTATAAAAGAAGAAAAAAATCAATAAAGGAATCACTCTGGTCTTCTCCATGTCAAACCGATTCTCTCTTTATTCCTGCTGCAAAATCCAAACAGATTTTTTATCTTCAGCATTTTCACAAACCCTCCCTGGATGTTGAATGTGACGTTCCCACAATCCCACTGAGCTCCGCATCAGTGACTGTTAGTGAGGCTGACCGGCTCACATGGGGCACAACGTGGACACGTGTCCTACGTGGACGTTCGTGCAAATTGTCTTTCTCCATTTTTCCTCACAGCCGGTCAGAATTGTCTCCTTTGATGTGAAAAAGTCTCACGTGTGAAATGCCAGATTCTCTTCACTTCCTCTCAGGTCCGACACGAGGACATCTCCAACTTCTCCTACAGTTTTTACTAGGGATGCTCCGATCAGGTTTTAATCTGCCGATCACCGATACCGATCAGCCAAGAGGCCGATCAGCCGATTACCGATACCAATTACATAGATTGGCTGTAAATTGTTCATTTAGCTATGGTGGGTTCTAATGCATGTGTTACATATTAATTCAGAAACAACATGGTTTTACTTCACTTCAAATTATGCAATATCAGTAACAATTTATAAGAAATTGAAAACATTAAGGCTCTCTTTAGGCTACAAATAGTGCAAAAAAAGTCAGTATCTCACATCACTGCCTAAATCAAATTAAGTAACCAAGGATACATTCAGATACATCCAGTGAGCTGTTAAGCTCAGCATTGACACAGGACTGACATCTGAGCTCCAAATGTCACTTGTGAAACTCACAGAGAATGAGACGCTTTCTTTAAGGAGTCCCTCGATGAAAGAATACACTGTCTGGTGGAGCTCTGGAAGGGCTACGTCGGCGACATATTTACGTCCCGGTAGCATGTAGCGAGGTTCCAAGTGGGTTAGTAGTCGGCAGAATCCGGCGTCTTCCACAACTGAAAAAGGCTGGTCGTCTAGTCCAATAAACTCGATGATTTTACGGGTAATTTGCTTAGCCTTTTGACTGTCACGCTCATATGGGCGAGTGTTTCCAAGCGTCGGCTGCGTTAGCTGCCGTCTGACTGTGGCTGCATTAGCAGGCTTCTTTTCACGGTCTGCGGTGAGCCTCAAAAACTCACCATGCTCCGCCAAGTGTTTAGTCTTTAAATGTCGGATCAAATTCGTTGTGTTGAATTTTTGTGAAGTGCTTCCTCCGCGGGGTATGTTTTCGTTGCAAGTGTTGCAAGACGCAAACTTAATATCACTCTCGCACACCGTAAAGAAGTTCCACACGGCAGACATGTTTGTCTTTGCGGGTTTGCCGCCACGTGCAAGCGCACTAAGCGGGGAGAAGCGGAAGGGTGAACTACCGGCCGGGAAGAGTAAGCGCCAGTGCCAGATCGGAAATGAAAGGCAGTGATCGGCGATCACAGATCGCACACTTATGCAGGAAAATCGGCCGATAATTATCTGTGGCCGCTCAATCGGAGCAGCCCTAGTTTTTACACATTTCTCAAACTTTCTGACTCATGTAAAACAATCTCAGACAGAATCTGTGACGAGTTCGTGGCTACATTTTCAGAACACATAAAAAATCCTGCCCCATTACCTCGGAATTGCTGTTTTTCTCATAATAGCTAAAATGTTGTCGTTATTTGTTCGCCGACATTCACCCTTCTGTCCCAAACATTTCTAACACTTCTTGACTCAGCTAATCTGCATGTAGACAGGTTGGAGACAACCATGGTGACGGTTCCCATGAGAAATTTGTTAAAACATTTTATTTTCTAATTATTTGAATGGGAGCATTAGCAGGCCCTTTGCTTCCCATAAGGAAGAACTGACATGGCTGGTCAGGCTATATCAGTCGACCTCTACTTAGAACCATGGAAAACAAACTTACACTGAACAAAAATATAAACGCAACACCTTTGTTTTTGCTCCCATTTTTCATGAGATGGACTTAAAGATCTAAAATTCATTCCAGATACACAATATCACCATTTCTCTCAAACATTGTTCACAAATCGTCTAAATGTGTGATAGTGAGCACTTCTGCTTTGCTGAGATAATCCATCCCACCTCACAGATGTGCCACATCAAGATGCTGATCTGGCATCATGAGTAGTGAACAGGTGTACCTTATACTGCCCACAATAAAAGGCCACTCTGGATTGTGCAGTTTTTTGCTTTATTGGGGGTCTGGGGACTCAGAACCGGTCAGTATCTGGTGTGACCACCATTTTCCCCATGCAGTGCAACACATCTTCTTCGCATAGAGTTTATCAGATTGTCAATTGTGGCCTGTGGAATGTTGGTCCACTCCTCTTCAATGGCTGTGCGAAGTTGTTGGATATTAGTGGGAACTGGTACACGCTGTCGTATACGCCGGTCAAACACATCCCAAACATGCTCAACGGGTGACATGACCGGTGAGTATGCTGGCCATGCAAGAACTGGGACATTTTCAGCTTCCAAGAATTGTGTACAGATCCTTGCAACATGGGGCCGTGCATTATCTTGCTGAAACATGAGGTGATGTTCATGGATGTACGGCACAACAATGGGCCTCAGGATCTCATCACGGTATCTCTGTGCATTCAAAATGCCATCAATAAAATGCACCTGTGTTCTTCGTCCATAACAGATGCCTGCCCATACCATAACCCCACCA
Organism: Nothobranchius kuhntae; assembly: GCA_006942095.1. Lineage (NCBI taxonomy): Eukaryota > Metazoa > Chordata > Actinopteri > Cyprinodontiformes > Nothobranchiidae > Nothobranchius > Nothobranchius kuhntae. The sequence continues at coordinate 555,443 of SSNQ01000206.1, read as the reverse complement.
CCACCATGGGCCACTCGATCCACAACATTGACATCAGCAAAGCGCTCACCCACACGACGCCACACACGCTGTCTGCCATCTGCCCTGAACAATGTAAACCGAGATTCATCTGTGAAGAGAACACCTCTCCAACGTGCCAGACGCCATCGAATGTGAGCATTTTCCCACTCAAGTCTGTTACGGCGATGGGCTGGAGTCAGGTCAAGACCCCGACGAGGACGACGAGCATGCAGTTGAGCTTCCCTGAGACGGTTTCTGACAGTTTGTGCAGAAATTGTTTGGTTATGCAAACCAATTGTTTCAGCAGCTGTCTGAGTGGCTGGTCTCAGGCGATCTTGGAGGTGAACCTGCTGGATGTGGAGGTCCTGGGCTGGTGTGGTTACACGTCGTCTGCGGTTGTGAGGCCGGTTGGATGTACTGCCATATTCTTTGAAATGCCTTTGGAGACGGCTTGTGGTGGAGAAATGAACATTCAATGCACGAGCAACAGATCTGGTTGACATTCCTGCTGTCAGCATGCCAATTGCACACTCCCTCAATGCTTGTGGCATCTGTGGCATTTTGCTGTGAGACAAAACTGCACATTCCAGGGTGGCCTTTTATTGTGGGCAGTCTAAAGTACACCTGTGCACTATTCGTGATGTCAGATCAGCATCTTGATGTGGCACACCTGTGAGGTGGGATGGATTATCTCAACAAAGCAGAAGTGCTCACTATCACACATTTAGACAGATTTGTGAACAATGTTTGAGAGAGATGGTGATATTGTGTATCTGGAATGAATTTTAGATCTTTAAGTCCATCTCATGAAAAATGGGAGCAAAAACAAAAGTGTTGCATTTATATTTTTGTTCAGTGTATTTGAGAGGGTGTGGCCAAACTGCCTTCACAAAAATGTGTCTGTGATGCCATCGTCCATCTGAACCAGACAGAAAACCATTTGTAAGAATGGCGAATTCTATCAGGACCTTGTGTCTCTGACTAGTCTCCAGCAGTGAGACGTTGACTTCAGGTGAACCTTTGTAGAAAATCGACCTAAAGACTAAAGCATGAAAATGTCAAACCCGGAATGTTCTAAAAAATCCAAAATACTTCCATCAGAACACTTCTAGATTCCGTACCCCCCCCCCCCCCCCCCCACACACACACACACAGTTAATGGAGACTAACGTTTTCCCACGCCAAGTCCTCCTTATCAGGCATCTGACCTGCTAGTAATAGAAAGACAATGTCATCAGATTAACGGGCAGAGGAAGGACCACCGTTTCCACGGCAACGGGCAGAAGAAGATGACCAGGAGGATGGGATGGAGTGATTAAAAGTGGAGAGATGGGAGGAGGGGAGGACTAGGTGGGTTAAAGGGGAGAAGTGACAAGGTGGATTGATGGGAGGAGATGGATGCTGGAATGATTACAGGAGGAGAAGATGGAGCAACCCGGAGCAGAAAAGAGCTGATGCAGGCGGCAGGAACACAAAAATAACCCGATAACGGTGTGGCAGGAGTCAACACGAAGAGCAGACCTAGCCAACATGAGGGTTCAGTGATTACACGCTCCTTTATATAACCAAGTTAAGTAAAACATCTGTTAATGAACAACAAAACTGCTGTAGTTAAACATTCGGCTGGAACCTCCCTGAACCTGTGTGTGCGTTACGTTTGGGAAGCCTTCCGAATCTTAAGCCTCCTTTCCCGTTTACATCCATTGCGTTCCTCATTTTTTTCCATCCTCGTTCTTCCTCTGTAATTTTTTCCTCTAATTCCTCTTTTACCTGGCCCCCTGCCTCGTCGCTCCGTCTCTTTCTTTGTAGAAATCAATGGTTATTCTCTCTGTAGGAGGTCACAGGGTTGCAGGTGTTGGCATCCCAGCTTTTCAATTACCAGCAGCCTGCAGTTTCCAAAACACACACACACACACACTTTTCATCCCCCCCTACTCCCCAAGCTGACAGGCGATGGCCACAGAATAGTGATTTTAAAATAAAAGAAGAGTCGTTTGGACGTAGAGAAGAGAAAACAGCAAGAAGAAGCTGGCTCAAAGGGAGACGGCGGGACACAAAGGTGCCGGAACAAGGACGAGGAGCTCTTCTGGACTTCCAACATGCCATCAGTCATGCTTCACATGAAGGAGATTGTAATGGACTCATGGCACAGATGCTGCCCCAGCAGGACCCGACTCGGACCCGGGTTGTACTCGCCTCGGATTAGCATCCGTTCAGGTCAGGAAGGTTACCCTCTGATAATTAACTGGTGATTGTTGAAAACACCCAGAGGAGCATTTATGCACACTTAAGTGTTATTCTGGTGACTCCTCTAGAACCCCCAAACAAACAACCCCATTATCAGAATGAACGAGTCTTTCCTACAGGATTTAAATGATTCCTCCTTTTTCCATGTTTCTTCTTTTCTAATCAAATCTCTTTATGGTGATTTAAAAGTCTGAATTTTTGTTTCCTGTAAAGTCTAGGACGTCAAACAGCAGCAGGTAAAACAAAACAAAAAATAAATCAGATGGTCTGTACCAGTCATTCACCCACGCACTTTCACACTCTGATGCTGATGAGCTGCAGCCACAGCCGCCCTGGGACACGCTGACAGAGGCAAGGCTGCCGTAACCAGGTGCCACCAGCCCCTCCGATCACCACCACCAGGCAAGGCAGGTGACGTGACTTGCCCAAGGACACAATGACTGCGACAGACAGGGCTCGAGCCTGCAACCCTCCGGTTCCGAGGATGGCCCTCACCCCTTCTTTCCACCAGAGCTGTCAGCAGCACGTCATAGCTGCTGACAGGAACCACTGTGGTCAACAGAACCTTTTCCACCGGAGCCGTCAGCAGCTCGAGTCGGCCGCGTCTCAGGAGCAGCATGTCGCGGCCCTTAACGCCGGGGACACACCGACCGCAGAAGTGCCGCAAAAATGGGGCCGCCTTCATTCGGCGCTGTAGCGTTAGGAAGTATAATGGTCTGCCCTTAACAGCTGTCCCTTCACACAGTAACACCGCCAAGGTCGGACGCTTGGTTCAGTATGTTTACATTCCAGGAGAAGAGACAGAAGAACAGAAGAAGAACGCTTTTCATGGGTTAATCAAAGTACTTCATTTGTGATAAGCTAATCAAAGCATATGTTGATCATTAATAATCAGGTGAATGATCTGTGAAATAAAGATGTCATGAGTTATGTGTTTAAATGAATAAACAGGGCTGCCCAGACACACTGATATGCATTACCATGGAAACACATGACACATTGTTTTCAACCAATCAGAACTTTCGTCTGTGGTAGGGCAGAATCTGGTTTGTTTATGAAAGTAGTCCAATCCGGTTTACTAAGATTCTCAAACAACGGAGAGATATAAAAAGAAGGCAACGCCATTTTAAGTCAGTTCCACGTTACGTTCCACTTTCAGCAGTTACATGTTGAACTCAGCTCCAGGACATCCGAGTTCCTAAGGATTTCCATTGTCATCATTAAGAAGTGCAGACTGGCCAGATGTACTTCCTACTTTGAGCTGAAATCTGTCAAGCTGGAGATTTTCCGTCGTTTTTACCAACGAGACAACGTTCTTTCAAAATAAGAGTGAACTTGCTGACGCCTGCCAACCACTAACGGAGTTATCCTCAGACGGGTGTTGTGTGCTGTGACCGCTGTTTCACCAGCTCCAGTACAACCGAGGTCTTGGAACCTGGCAATTCCTGATCTACACGGGAGACTCCATCTAAGGTACGGCAAAATGGCGGCTCATGTCATCAGCTCCTGAAGCCTCGTGGTAGCCTAGTCAAAACAACCAGATTCGCTACATCAGCCTAGAGATTCTGAACAAACACACACACACACACACACACACCAACCCGAACCATCTACATCCACATGCATCCATCATTGAGATAGTCCTGGTAGATTGTAAGAATTTATAATTATAGAAATTAAAGATTCTTAAACGATCCCAACTTTCTCTCTTTCTTGTCTCTCAGTCAATACAAAGTGTTTAAGTAAACTCCCTGATGATAAAAACAGCCTCTTCTGATTGATTACTTAGATTGTATAAATATACAAAATAAGGTAATTAAATTATTTAATTACAGTATATAAATATACAAACTTCAAATCACAACAGCGCCCTTGTTAAGCTATTCTATAGACCACATGGGCCGCCGAAGCGCCGTGAATCGCCTCGCGCCGGCGCTCCAGCCTGCGCCGTGCAGCGATCGTTTCGGCGTCTGCTCTATTTTTTCGCAAGCCGCGGGTGAATCGCGTCAATTCCGGCAGGAAGTCAAACCTCGACATAAGAGGCAGGCCGGTAAATTTAACAAAATAAAGCATTTCAAAATAAAATTCCGTAATAGTCAAATGTGTTCGTAATCAGACACTGAAGAAAAACCACACGAACACACACACACACACACATACACACACATCGAACTTGTGTGCGTGTGTGACCAAGTGAAGAGGGTGTGGTTTGGGGTGTCTTTTTTCCGGAGCAAACAGGACAGAGAGGCAGAAAGTCTGAGGCAAGCAGTTAAGATGGATGACTTTAAATTAATTATGGAAGTTGAGAAACACAAGGAGCTGTACAACCCCGAAAAACATGATTATTTACGTACCCATGTCGGAAGAAACTGCTAGGATACAGCTGCAGAATTGGAGCGGGTTCCAAGAGATTCAACTGGCAGAAACAACTCATACCATAGGTTCACACACACACACACACACACACATACACACACACACACACACACACACACACACACGTAGAGGAAAAGAGCTGAGAAAAGGTAGAGAGGAAATGGAGGACAACAAGTGGTTAAAAGAAAAACTACAGCTGAGCCGAGGCGCACCGCGACTGGAGCGAGTCTGATCTGAACTGAGGAGCGGCGAGCAGCGGCCGAATTTCGTGAGCGATTCGCTTCTCGGCGCTTCGCGGCGCTTCCGCGGCGCTTTCGCGGCCAGTGTGTCCTCGGCGTACGCGCCGGTTCTATTTTCTACGCGCGACGTCTCTGAAACGGGTCAAGTTCGACATTTTTGGGGAAGGAAAGACAGGAAATCGAAGCGGAAACGGAGCGAAGCTCCCGACATTTTCAGAATAAAGAAACGTACTTTCTTCCGGTTGCTTTACTTTTAAAAAAGTTACTAACTGTGCCGCCCCGTGAGAAGTTATCACCTAGCTAGCGGTCTCCTTTGTTTTTCAGGTCCGTATTGGCGATTATAAAACGGACAGAACATAAAACACAAACCTTTTGGAGCCATGTTGTAGTTTCCTCCTGCTTCTGTCGGTGACGGCTGTTCCCCGGTCTCGTGGGAAGGGCCAAGCAGCAGAGCAAGTCATGCTGCTGCTGCTGACGGCTCCGGTGGAAAGAAGGGGTCTCTCTCCCCTACTCAACTACGTTCTCTCTCTCTCTCTATCCCGGGCTCACCTACGGTGCATTATTATCGGCTCTAGCAGCGCTGTGTGTGGGAACATAAAACAGGGAAATAACCTGAACATGCAGATCTGGCAGCTGTGGAGCTGGGCTCGGCTCTGGACGGTATCCCCACGCGCTGGCTTTTGCCGCCGCCATAACACAGGCGGAAAAACCCCCGGATGTAAAAAAAAAAAAAAAAAANGATACAGCTGCAGAATTGGAGCGGGTTCCAAGAGATTCAACTGGCAGAAACAACTCATACCATAGGCTCACACACACACACACACACACACACACACACACACACACACACACACACACACACACACACACACACACACACACATAGAGGAAAAGAGCTGAGAAAAGGTAGAGAGGAAATGGAGGACAACAAGTGGTTAAAAGAAAAACTACAGCTGAGCCGAGGCGCACCGCGACTGGGGCGCGTCTGATCTGAACTGAGGAGCGGCGAGCAGCGGCCGAATTTCGTGAGCGATTCGCTTCTCGGCGCTTCGCGGGGCTTCCGCGGCCGGTGTGTCCCCGGCGTACGTGCTGGTTCTATTTTCTACGCGCGACGCCTCTGAAACGGGTCAAGTTCGACATTTTTGGGGAAGGAAAGACAGGAAATCGACGCGGACACGGAGCGAAGCTCCCGAGATTTTCAGAATAAAGAAACGTACTTTCTTCTGGTTGCTTTACTTTTTAAAAAGTTACTGTCGCCCCATGAGAAGTTACCACCTAGCTAGCGGTCTCCTTTGTTTTTCAGGTCCGTATTGGCGATTATAAAACGGACAGAACATAAAACACAAACCTTTTGGAGCCATGTTGTAGTTTCCTCCTGCTTCTGTCGGTGACGGCTGTTCCCCTGTCTTGTTGGAAGGGCCACGCAGCAGAGCAAGTCATGCTGCTGCTGCTGACGGCTCCGGTGGAAAGAAGGGGTCTCTCTCTCTCTCCCCTACTCAACTACGTTCTCTCTCTCTCTCTGTCCCGGGCTCACCTACGGTGCATTATTATCGGCTCTAGCAGCGCTGTGTGTGGGAACATAAAACAGGGAAATGACCTGAACATGCAGATCTGGCAGCTGTGGAGCTGGGCTCGGCTCTGGACGGTATCCCCACGCGCTGGCTTTTGCCGCCGCCATAACACAGGCGGAAAAACCCCCGGATGTAAAAAAAAAAAAAAAAAAGTTACACACCTGATCCTGGATCAGTCAAACCCGCTAAAACCGCAGCTTTGATGGTCACGTGATCGTGCTGTTTGAAATCGCAATTTCGGTCCAAAAACGATTGATTGTTCAGCACTTTAGTGAGTAGTTTTATATATTTTTTCTGCCTGCTTGAATTTTTGTTGCTGGTTTAAAAAAAACAGGAATGTGACTCAAAATTACAATTTTTTAAAAGATTAAAAATAGTAATAATAATAATAAATAAATAAATAACAAATCTTTTTTATTTATCTGCCCATAAACTACTATTTTGTAAGGAGGCACATGGATAAGAAACATGTAAATAGTACAAATTTATTAAAAACCACATTATTCACATGCACCTTCTCCTAACTGATCCCGCAAATCTCAGCTGGCATGCTCTTTTCCGCACAACGCCTGTTAAAGTGTGCCGCACCAAAAAACAATTCACCAGCCACCACTGCTTCCAACCTGGTCCAGATGGAGCCGATGCTAGTGTGTAAGTGCCATAAGGTACAGGTAAGGACGTCTGACTTTAGATGGACCTCTAACACCACCAGCATCATTTGAAAGCCTCAGTTATGAGTCTGTTTCATGAATACGCCAAACGGTGCTGGCCTCAGCTCTGCTTTTGCACCGGTGTGTGCTAGACCTCATCCACAGACTGGTCTGGGACCTGCTCTGAGGAGAACAAGAGGAGTGGTCAGATCTGCACAGGAAACAACTAACCACAGCTTCTCTATAGGACGTTTACACCGGCAGACACCCGCCCAGGCCATGAATCCGGGTTGGGAAGCTTTGACAACGACACTGAGGAACAGATTCTTCACTGAGGCCATTTTTAGGTGTCTCCAACATGATGCAGAAAATTTTACAATTTCTTTTGTTCCATAACAGCAGCAGAAGTTATTTATTAATATGAGACCATTTGTTGTGAATTTAATTATTGGAAGGAAAAACTAAAGGGAGCTTCTGTTAAAAGCGAAGTTCAGAAAGTTCTTGATTTATATTTTGATGTTGATGATGCAGATATCATCAGCTCACACGATGGGATTACTGCTGTATTCATCTAAATATCTGTCTTAATCCGGAAGGGATTTTGTTTGTTTGTTTGTTTTTAAATACCAGAGTAATCTAGTTAAGACCTAAAAACTACATGCTCTGGGGAGACTTTCACTAAAGTGCAGCTTCTACACCAGGAAGTTCAAACATTTCTTTGAATAATATTTTAATGTAATTTCTCTTTTCTTTTGCAAAGGATCAATTAATCAATCAATTAATCAATTAATCAATTTCCCTCTGGGATTAATAAAGTATTTTTGAATTGAAATGGATGGAGACAAATGTTTCTGTGGATCAATAGATTCAGTTTCAGACTGATGTGCCTCCTAATCCTGATTTGTCGCAGACAATAAAAGTTGCTAAAAGGGGTGAGGAGAAAAAAATGATAAAAGGGAAGCGAAGATCAGACGCAAAAAGGGAAAGAGGGAAGGTGGCGGACCGATAGAAATAGAAACATTGAGATTGAGAGAAGCTTAAACATCTCAGGAGATAAAAGAGGAAAAGAAGGATGGAGAGAAAAGAAGGAGCAAACAAAAGGAGCTTTATGAGGAGTAAATTCATTGTAGGAAGAGATTAAATCACCCAGAAACACGGAGACACCAAGGTGGAGAGACGATAGAAAGTCTAAGAGAAAAGAACATGAGATGAAGAGATATGACTGAGAGGGGAAAAAAGAACAAAAATGAAATGAAAGATTGTTGCTGGCTCAGATGCAGGGGGGGAGGGGGAGGAGAGAAAGGGGGGAGGGTGGCCGCTCAGCCTGCCGCCCTCGGGGGTTATTGGGTCGTGGACAGCCAATCTCTCTCAGCTTAATCAACAGCAGCAGAGGTGATTGCAACACCGCAGGGGACTGCTGGGAAAAAAAGATGGAGGGAGGGGGGGAGGATGAGTTGGAATGAATGGGTAGGTCTGGGGGGGAGTCAAAGATTAGAAAAAAACACAGGAAAATTGGGGGTGAGGATGGAGAGAGATGGGCAGTAGGAAAGGAAGACGGGAGATTGGAAAAGATAAAGAGAAACCAGAAGAGGGAGGGAAATTATGGGATGGCAGGGGGGAAAAAGTGATCTAATGAAGAAAGATGGGTGAAGGAAAGGAGGGACGAGGACAAAAGGTGTAAAAAACAGACAAAAGAGGGCAAAAGTGATGAGATGCAGAAAATCTGGTAGGAATGATTCAGTCAGACGGGCTGGGAATGAGAGAACGCGTCAGGAAAACAGGAAATCAAAGATGTAAAATCCTGTTTATACTTAATAGATATATTTATAATCCTTTTAACCAAGCTTCAGCTTTAATTCAAGACCTTCTGGCTCCACTTCCTCACAGAATAAAAGGAATACATGTCCTGCTCCAACTTTCATGTTTTAACCCATGCTGATGACAAATGATGGATTTAGAGTTGTTTTCATCTAATCTTAAAGATAATCAGTGTTGGACGGCGGTGTTATGTGTAGGGCAGCTTATCGTCAAGTCTAAGTCAAAAAGAGAAGAATTCCATCTGACATGAAGACAACCTGATAGAAAACAGCATGTTTAAACACAAAAAGAACAGTAATCCATCACAACGCTTCAGTAACCATCCAATGGTCACAGCTATATTTATTTTCAGCTGGTTTTTCATTGAATACTCAGAAAAACATGGCACCACATCCTTCACACTAATTAAAAATATTCTGTCACAACTTGTTGCCAAACAGTCACAAGAACACCACGTCATCGTTGTAAAAGGGCTCATTTAGCCCAGAAAGCCCCGTTAGACGTAATCTGTTCAGCAACAGCGGTGCTAAACATGACTGAAGGGAGGAGTGGACACTGAACCCAAACAGAAGTTAGCCCTCTCCATTAGCCGGTCCTTCTGCTGAAACCAGCCCAGGTCACTGAAAAACTTCCATTTTGCTGCTTTTCCTACTGGATCTAGATATCCTTTAATTTACCCTCTCCAACTTCTCTTCTTCCAACTTTCCCTCCATAAACATCGAGAATAACAGGTGAAAACGCAATAATCCACCTAGTTTATGCTAATCTTGCAAGCCATTGTAGCTACTCTTTTAGCGCCAATCATGTCCTTTGTAAATTACTGTTCATCTACCCTGATTGGCTGAATCTTGTGGCATTGGGGTGTGGTAAAACACCTGTTGATCACTAATATAAGCTGTGATAATCAAATACGTAGATGTGACGTGGAACGGGGCTTGTGTAGTAGTGATCCGCCATCTTGGATGGGTCCCTAATCGCACCAAGTGAAAACACTTTTTATTATGACTTTTAACAAAATCATACAAATGGTGTAGCGTGATAATTAATATATAAATGTTCAAGTATTTTTCAATTCAAGTTTATTTATATAGCGCCAAATCACGACAAGTCGTCTCAAGGTACTTCACATAATAAACATTCCAATACAGGTCTCATTAAGCCAATCAGAAAAAAAGTTTCCTATAAAAGGAACCCAGCAAATTGCATCAAGTCACTGACTAGTGTCAGAGTCTTTACAGCAATCCTCATACTAAGCAAGCATATAGCGACAGTGGAGAGGAAAACTCCCTTTTAACAGGAAGAAACCTCCAGAGGATCCTGGCTCAGTATAAGCAGCCATCCTCCACGACTCACTGGGGATCGAGAAGACAGAGCACACACACACACACCCCAATAGTGTTTCTATGGTTACGTTGTGATTTCTTAGTAAATATTCTATTTGATGAGAGACAAACTTCATTGTATTTATCCTAGTGAATCTATAATTAAACGGGTAAACTAGTAGTAGCACATCCAACGTCAAAGAGAGTAAAAAGTTATTATCAGGAGAGGGAGAATGTTTAAGTGGTTAGCAGCAGTGTGCTAGCCGATGGCCCCCTCCATGAGGCCACCACAGCTCAGCAGAACATCGTTGTAGCTTCTTCTGGGGAGAAAAACACTTAGAGAAAAAATAAAGTTAACAGCTGAAATAGCAGGAAATAATACAGTTAAAGAGCAGACTGTAGAAGAAAGAAAAATAATAAAATAAAATAAATTAAGATATAAAACCACAACAGGTAGCTAGAAAAGTGGGATCTGTTTTCAACAGTGTGCCAGTTGTTGCAGCCACAGAAAAAAAAACAGGCAGTTGCCCACCCTGTGTTGACTCCAGTTGGTTAGGAGAGTGAGGAACCCACCCAATATGGCAGCCAATAGGGTGTGTGTATATATATTCATGTCTATGTTGATTAGCCCTTTTGGAAAGAATGTGTAGCTTTCCAGTGACTGCTTGGTACCCGTTGTATTGTAAGTCTAACTAAATGTTATATGTTTAATATTTTAATTGTAAACCCTTGGCCCTACTAGTTTATGTTTATGTATTTAGCAGACGCTTTTGTCCAAAGCGACTTACAAGTGATAATCGGCATTTTGGCCTTGAGGCTAACAACAACAACAACAACAACATTGACATCAGTCATGGAGAGGAGGGAACAAGGAGTGGACGGTAGAGGGGGGGACGGGTGCAGGGAGGGTGCTAGTTTAAAAGATGCTCTCTGAAGAGCAGGGTCTTCAGGTGAAAATTGAAAAGGAGGCCGCTGTTCTGGTAGTGCTTGGAAGGTCATTCCACATTTGTGGAACGATGCACGAGAAGAGTCTGGATTGTCCCGAGCGTGGTGTAGGCACTGCTAGCCGACCATCCTGTGTGTACTAGTGCACTTATACCAGTGGTTCCTGAAGATATTGTCATGAACATTTTCACATCAATACAAAATCTCACTTAATGTGTTAATGCTCAAAGTATGAGTTATAATATTAATATCGATGGTTATAACCAACAAACTTCCAGCTACTGAAAAAAACAGTTTCAGCCCAATACCTGTAAAACTGATTTAAACACGTTTCTCTGTTTACAAATGTTGATTACCTGTGTCGGCCATCTTGAATCAAAGTCACGGATAGCATTTATTCGTGGTTCATGTGAACACAGGAGTTGGAACCAAACCAAGCATTTTTTATATTTTATTCTGAAGGAAGACACGTGTGACTGACACCATGTTCTCAAATGTATACAAAAGCAGTTGAAAGACACGATCGTACACAGGGGCGTGAAACAAAAAACTTCCAAAATAAATAAATCTACACATTTAAAAACTTAAGTTACACTTTTTTTTGCAGCGTTTTTCTTGTTTGTGGGACTAAATCAGCATTTTTAGTTCAACACACGTCTCCGGTTCAACAGCAGAGCTGTCAAACCAGCTGGTAAATAAAATCAAACGAATTTGCCTTTCTGCTGTGACCCGAACACTAGAGGTCATGCTAAATAAAGTATTGGAGAAATTTTGAGTTTTAAACAACTAAATAAATATATGTACATCTATGAACTCAATTAAAGAGAAAAAGGTCTCATCTTGAACTAAAACAACCAATAATAAACAATAAACTTTTAGACAGAGCGAGCTTTAATTCAAATTCAGCCAAACTGTAGTTTTTATTATAAATGTCCAACGCTGACTCCGTGCATCTTTTCTGCTATGTTTGAAATTCCATTTCAGAAAAAAGCTTCATTTAAGACACTGATCTATGAATAATTTAAGCATATAAAAGGCACCTAAACTCAAGGGGTGAGCCAGTCTCATGCATTAACCGACCCAGACCTGTCTGCCGGTGGAAGATCGTGAAAAGTAACGCAGTTTGTTCCAGAGAAAATAAAGTGCAATTCTCTCTGAGTTACATCGTGGAAGATTAAACGATGGGCGAAGCGAGAACTGTAGTACAGCTCTGCTAACGGTTAGCGGCTGCCGCAACGTGTCGCCATCTTCTAAAACTGAGGGTGAAGAAAACATTTTATTGGTTTGTAAATGTTAAAATGTTTTAGGTTGACTTGCTGTTGGTAACCATTAGCAACCACACAAAGCACTAGCAAAGTGTGTGTGCAGTTAGCAAATGCTGCCACCTTAAAGTTAGCATCACAGGAAAATAGCGGTTTCGAGGTTAACGTATAAAAATGAATTCAGCTTACAAGCACAGGTAGCTTTGTTTATTATCAAGAATGCTAACAGCCTCTTGGCTAATCTGTTTTATACATTAGAACGATGCTACATGCTAGTTAGCTCACCTGCTAACCACCTCAACCCCTTTTCCAAGCAAAACCTCAGTTAGCTTGCCTCGTTAGCTGAAGCTTCGTGGTTCTACCGGGGCTCAGGTCACAGCAGGACGAGTCCAGTGGTTCTGATCCTTCAGTGTAAAAACGAAGGCACGTTTTCTGTTCGGTCAGCCGTTACAAAAACAGATCAGAAATGAAAAACTGCCCCTTCTGTCTTCACTCAGAGTGAATCAGGCAGCAGATGAGGCTCAACTTGTGAGATTAATCCAGCTGAAGGACGTTCTGGATTCTTTAGAACCGTCGACAGAACCAAGCAGCTGGAGTTTGTGAGTGGATGAAACGGTGTGAGAATACTGCGCTCGGATGACGAATCAGAGGAAACCAAACATAGAAATGGCATCAAGACTCTAACTGCTTCTCTAAACTCCAGTTTCTACACATTCAGCGTTTTCCAGACCGATGGAAGAATTTGCGTGACTCGAATGTGACGTTTACGGGTTTTTGTCCAGCAGAGACGAGAAACCTGGATAAAAGAAGCAAGTTTTCATGAGTTTGATTTGCTCTGGTCTTTGTTGTAGAAGACCTCGGTTGGTGCGGTTCTTGGTGAGTTTATTTTGGGAATCCGAGAATGAATTCACCACGGCTCACCAGAAGAAAGCTAGACGCGTCTCTGATGCTTCAAAGGCCAGCGAGTGGAATGTGAGCACAGAAAATTCAAATGAAAAGCTGAAAAGAAAAAAAGAGACTTCAACCAAGAAGAACCTGCAGGACAGACGGAGATGCAGAAGTCACGTCCTCCATGTTTGTGTTTTCTGAGCTTTCGACACCCTTGCTGAGAAGATAGTACACGTTAGAAGGTGCAGAAGGCCTTCGGCTCCAGAGTTTTGTTTTTTTTAAAAGGGCCTCGTGGTGTGTAGGTGTCCATGTGAGCACCGGCTTCTGTCAGAGTTTCTGGCTGGAGAAGAAGGCCTTGGTCTCTCCGCAGGTGGGGTTGGTGCAGAGCGGGCAGCGGAGGGTCAGCTGACGCGAACACGGCTCGTTGGACTTCAGGTGGGACTGGACCAGGTCCGCCAGCGCCTGAAAGAAACAGGTACCAGAACGAACAAAGAGCTGAGACAGATATACAGATATAAGCTACATCCTGTTCAGATACTTTACAATAAAAGCCTCCAAACAGATTTAGGCTTAAAGAGCAAGTCACCCCCTACCAGAGTATTACTCCACTCCCACTTCCTGTTTGAAAAATGCAACAAATGCTGTTGCCTAGCAGACCGAGAGGGCGGAGCCGGTAACAAATACACACACACACACACACACACACACACACACAGGTTCACAATGACATTGTGACATCATATGGTACCAGCTAACGTTCTAGGGTACCTCTTAGCCAATAGCGATGGCAGATTTAAATTCAAATGCGGTGCAGAGTTTTTACCTGACGACAGCACAACACTGACAGTTTTAGGCAGAATATTTAAATTTTAACTAAAATGCACTAAAGTGCAAAACTACTGACTACACGTGTCTGCAGCACGATTAGACACACATTTAGTTTATCAGAAAAAAAAGTTGATTTGGGGGTGACTTGCTCTTTAAGAGCCACAGTTTGCTCAAGAGCACTAATGTGATTTAGCCTGGTTTATTTTCTCATGTTGTTGTTTAGCTTGAATAATGTTTCGACTGTGATCATCAACAGGTTCTGATATTATCTGAAGTTTGAAATATTCAGAGTTCATATTTTAAGGAGGCTGCAGTTACCGGGTATCCGTCAACAGGTGGCAGAGTTGAGCCGTTGAGTGATGAACAGAGTGCTGCTTAAAGGTGCGGTTGACTGAAAAAACATTATTTATTATGTCTGATTATTTACTTTGTGAAGTGCCTTGAGACGACTCTTGTCTTTTTGGTGCTTTATAAATAAACTGAATTCTAACGGGTCACTCTGGGTGTTTCATGCAGGCTGAACATGAAGATAGTCTCCTACACCTATCTGCTGCATTAGCATCTGATAGAAAACAGACGGTGAAACTCTGGGATTAGAAAAGCCTCACACGTCTATGTCACACTGTGAATTTGCATTCGTGGCCTCGCCCATCTTGGCTCGCGCCCGCCCACAGGTGGCCTTTTTAAAAACGTTTGCAGCGAGGAGAGAGAGCGGAGAGTGTCTTGGTGGTAGTGACTTAGCAACATGGCTGAACGCGTTCTGTTGAATCAGAAGAGAGGTGTGTGTGTGTACATCGTTATTAATAAGTAATCCTGCTGCTCTCAGCCCACCTCTGCACCAGCAAACGTCTGCATCTCAGAACAGGAGCATCATAGTTTTTCTAATGACTCATAAGCAAGCCCCCACAATGTGGCTCCAAAATTGAATCAAACCCGGAAGTACCAAAAATTGCAGTTCCACCCTCATCCACTAGGGGCTGGTGTCAGAAACGAGCAAATCCTCATTGACTCCCATGTTAAAAATACCAATTTCACAGCAGAAATAAACATGTTTACAGCCTGGTACCAGAACATGTTTTAGGTTTAAATGATCTAGTTTACACTCATGACAACTCTGAGGGGGGTGCATGTTTTTCTCACTCTTCTGTTTAAGTGTATTAAAAGCCTAAAATTCTGTATAATTAATGAGCATCAGACCCACGTGACCACAGAGCTAGCTCCGGGGAAAGGCCTCAGTAGAGCCTCGGTCTGGCTTGGAAACTGCTCCGGCATTTTCAGTCTCTGTGTGTGTGTATTCTTTTTTGGATATTATTTGTGCAATTGTTGGACAAAATGACTTGATGTGGCATTAATTGCACTAATAGAGCGTCCAAGGAGTCTCCACTTCATTTTTTTTCGGTGAGTAAAATTATATTTATGTATTTTAGGTCACTGCCGAGCTGAGCTTAGATTTTAACATGTACTGTTTAACCATGAAATGTAAAAGTAATAGGGTAAAACCCAGTGCATTTAACATAATGCTGCACTTTAGAAAATGGGTTGAAATATAACATGTTGGTGGAGCTGGGTTCCCACTATCGGCTTGTGGAGCTCTCGGGAGACTGATGTTTTCCACCCGGTTCTCCCCTTCCTGTCTGATCGCAGCTTCTGTTTGATGCGCGGGCTGACGGCTTGTGGAGCTCTGGGATGGAAACCTTTCCACCCGGTTCTCCCCAGCGGCAGCTCTGCGCATCTCAGATTGCAGCGGCGCTTGTCTGCTGTACGGCTGCCGGCTTGTGGAGGTCTCGGAGACCTCTGTGTTCCACCCGGTTTTACCCAGCGGTCAGCCCGGTGTATCTGACTCAGAAGCTCTGGTGTTGTGCACAGTTAACTCCGGTTGTAGCTAGGTTGCTACCTCCGTTAGCTTAGCTCCCACCTCCACGTTAGCTTTGGGTTAGCTTCAGGTTAGCTTGTAGCTAGTTCAACCGGGTGTCGTCAGTTGATCCCAGCCTTACAGCCCCACCCTCAGCTCCTCCTCTCTTCCCTTTTATGGAATTGTCTGGGCTTGACGGAACCTGTGACACGGTCAAAATGGCGGTGGTAGCCACCTCCCATTTGGCCTCAAAAACGTGATATTGGAGTCTATGGAAAGGAGATGTCCAGTATATTTATGTCGATGCTCATAAGACTAACGAGTAAACCACACCTTTATAAAAACGAGAACTGCTGCTACGGAGGACTGGATGTCCAATCAGAGAGCGAGTACACGTGAAGCAGCATTGCTGTGAGCGCGCCAGGGCTTAAAACCTAAAATAATAACCGTGTTATTCTGACTCATCGGACCTGATGCAGGCTGGACCGGCACCACGTGTTAATGCTCGACTGTGGTAAAGTTCCCGTTTGTGTTCTTTTAGGTGCATTTACACTCTGGTGTGCTCGTCCGAGGCCGGGTGGGGTCACTGTCTTCTCGTTTCGCCAGTGGAGCCAACTGCTTTTTTTTGGCCCTGCTACCCTGCGGCTCGCTTCGTGCTGAGCCGTCCACAAACGCCCACCTAAGGGATGGCCGGCTGAAGTTACGTCACTATAACCCCTAACTGCTAGTGATAGAACCAGCCAGCAGCGGATTCCTGCATTAGCCATTCATTAGTAATCTGGATGCAGCATCTCTGCAGCTCTGAGCAGCTGGAGCTGCTGCCTCTACAGGAGCGTTCTTGGAAGGGAGGGGAACCCTCAGGAGCACCACAGCTTCAGGAGGAAGCTGTGGTGCTTCATGCCAGCGTCTCCAAAAGCAACACGGCTCACGCCCACTTGTGTTTAACTTTTGGCGCTCAGGCAGAGCTGCAGAGAAGCCGTCTCCAGCCCATGCCGAGCTAATGGGCTGCTAGCTTCTGTTAGCTGGAACAGGCTTCCTGCACCTTTACAAAAATCTAAATCAATCACTCGACACGAGCAGTGCACAAACGCTCAACATGATTCTATTACTTCTGTGTTGTCTAAAAGTTGATCCTTGTAGGTTTAAAACTCATTTCTGTCCGAGTTTCAGCTTAATACAAACCAGACCTCGAGTCTATCTGGATAAAAGTGATTTGCTAACGTTTGCTAAACCAGAGGAACCGTTATTAACAACCAGAGCTTTTCCTGATCATTGTGTTTTTCTTCATCTTCCAGCTGCTGCAGCTCTCTGAGAAACTAAAACACACCAAGGAAACCATTCTTCAGTAACTACCAACTAATCATCCTCCGGTATTGATTTCCTCACACAGACACTCAGAGACCAGGCGAGGGGTCTCCGAGCGCAGCGGGTCTGACCAGCCAGCCAGCCGGGCGGTTCGGTTCTACTGTAGTCAGCTCTAAAGGTTCCCATTGATCCGGCCTTTCCTTTAATAAACCCACACACACACACACACACACACACACGTATAAACACACACACATACACAGACACACACGTATAAACACACACACATGTATATATACACACACACACACACACACAAACGCATGTACACACACACACGTATACACACACACGCATATACACACACATGCATGTTATACACACACATGCATACACACACAAACGTATAAACACAGACATGCATGTATACACACACACACACACACATATACACACACACGTGCGCACACACACAAATGCATGTAGACACACACACATGCATGTACACACACACACAAATGCATGTATACAGATACACACACACACACACACAAATGCATGTATACAGATACACGTCACACACACACAAATGCATGTAGACACACACACACATGCATGTACACACACACACACACACACACAAATGCATGTAGACACACACACATGCATGTATACACACACACACATGCATGTATACAGATACACACACACACACACAAATGCATGTATACAGATACACGTCACACACACACACACACACACACACACACGTATATACACACACACACACACACACACACACACACACACACACACACACAAACGCATGTATACACATACACACACACACACACACACACACACAAATGCATGTAGACACACACACATGCATGTACACACACACACAAATGCATGTATACAGATACACACACACACACACACACACACACACACACACGCATGTATACGCATGTATACAGATACACACACACACACACACATGCATGTATACAGATACACGTCACACACACACAAATGCATGTAGACACACACAAATGCATGTACACACATTCACATGTATGTACACACACACACACACACACACAAATGCATGTAGACACACACACATGCATGTACACACACACACAAATGCATGTATACAGATACACAGACACACACACACACACACAAACACAAACGCATGTATACACACACACACACACACACACACACACACACACACACAAACACAAACGCATGTATACACACATGCATACACACACATTAACATGTATACACACACACACTTTTTGTTTTTTTATAAATTTGTACTCAAACGTGAGACTGGATTGAAAAATCGAAGCAAAAGCAGAAGAACAACAAAAAAACACAATTATTAGTTCTAAACCTTTAAGAATCGTGTTTAAATAATAAATTATAATCTGCCAACATCTGGATCACACTGGGATCAGTGACGTTTCTGTGGACAGGAAATGGGGAAGCGGATGAAGCTTTTCAAAATAAAATCCTCCTCAGAGTCAATTTAAAGGGATTTGTGTGGACCTGTGATGAGCGACTCCCATCTCACCCAGTAGAACCTTTACTAGACCAACCTAACTAATGTTTGTACCTTCATGAAGAGCGGGTTCCCATTCAGAGACTCGGCTCTCCTGATGTTCTCCACGCCACACTGAAACAAAAACACAGCAGAGGTCTGAGAGAGTCTCACGTTTGCAGGCGTCGCTCTAAAACAGACCTGAACACGTTTATTCTGTTCGTCCCGTTCTACTGCTGGTCGGCTGCCTCCGTATCCTTCAGTCGTGCTTCATAAATAAATCTGATCCTGCTTTCAGGCTTGAATCCATTCAGCTAAAACATGAAATTCCTGTTTTGGTCCATCTTTCCTGATCCCAGCTGAACCACCTTCTTGACTTCTTGATAAAAAAGTTTGATGGTTTCAGTTGAACAGAGTTCTGATGAACGTTTATGTTTATTACTGATCTCCACCTTCCAGAACTCCGGACCGAACATTTCTCCGAGCCTGGACACTCGATGGGAAAATCTCCTTTTGTTGGTTCCAGCTGCTCAACTCGGCCCGCAGCTCTTACTGGCTGCAAACGGACCTCACGGTTCTGGTGGTTCCGTCTCTGAGAAGACCTCAGAGGAAGAACTCAGATAAAGTGGCTAATGATGGAACTGGCCTGGCCCACTCAGAACGCCACCAGAACCAAACCGAGGGCGGGTTTCCTCACCTCCTCTCCCAGAACCTGAGCGTACTCGATGTCCAGCTCGTGAAGCGTCTCGATGTGGTCCGACGTGAAGGCGATGGGAACCAGCAGCAGGTTCTTCTTCCCTCGTTCACACAGGCCTTTGATCACCTCGTCGGTCTGCGGGCCGAGCCACGGCATGGGTCCCACCTGCAGGACCAAACACAGACACTCAGGTTCTGGTCCGAGTCCTAACATCGACCCTGATAGATGAGATGCTGCTCATTTAGCTACACCGCCTCTAGGGGGAGCTGCAGGACCGTGGGCTGCTGCGTGGTGGTATTAAAGTTAAAGTCCCATTAGTTATCACACACACTGATGTGTGTGCGAAATTTGTTCTCCGCATTTGACCCATCCCCTGGGGGAGCGGTGAGCTGCAGACACAGCCGCGCTCGGGAACTATTTGGTGGTTTAACCCCCCAATCCAACCCCTTAATGCTGAGTGTCAAGCAGGGAGGCACTGGGTCCCATTTTTTCGAAGTCTTTGGTCTGACCCGACCAGGAGTCGAACCCTGATCTCCCAGTCTCAGGGCGGACACTCTACCACTAGGCCACTAATAAAGGTGTATGTACACACACATGCATATACACACATTGACATATTTTACGTGTCATCTCTTTCCTTTCCATCTTTGACCTGCATTTAATAATCCAGTCACACTTTTATCAAATAAAACCCAGATTCTTCCCTAAAGTCTGATGACTGAATCAGATGAGCAGAAATCTGGACCGGAGCCACTGGATCTGGACCGGAACAGCAGCAGGAATTATTAAGCATTTGGCGCCCTCTTGTGGATGAAACCATTACTGCAGGTCTGTGGAAGCTCTTGGTGTGCGTGCGTGCGTGCGTGCGTGTGTGTGTGTGTGTGTGTGTGTGTGTGAGACTCACCCTGGACTGCCACACCAGTCTATATGGGTTACAGTCTCCCAGGCTCTCCATCACTCTCTGAACCGTGGCCCCCACCTCCTGAGGGTACGGGTCACCTCTGTTCACGACCTGCGGGGGTCAAACAGGACGAGTCGTGGGACAAACACCAACAAGTCACACGACTAACTTCAGTTTATAATAATAGTCACATCAGGAGTTCGTGAATCATCCGATTCTCAGCTGATCAGAGACAAACACATGACATCACTGATGTTAACGAATCAGGATGGAGACCCGCAGTCA
>SSNQ01000206.1:518326-534651 GCA_006942095.1 Nothobranchius kuhntae | reverse complement strand
CAGCATGGTATCTCACAATAATAAAAACAAAATGAATATTCTTATTATTAAAAATAATTAGAATAATAACCCTGAAACACTTTGTTTTAAAGTCTAAAAGACCAGAGAGTCAGAATCCTAAATGTGAAAATTAAAGTTACTTTAATTTCAGAAGTAAGACTTTAAATCTCTCTCTCTCACACACACACACACACACACACACACACACACACACTTATTACTATTTGAAAATAAATAACTGCCATAATTATATGAATGCCTTTAACTTTAAAAGTTACAAATATGATTTGAAAAGTCATAATTAACATTTTCAATGTCGGAACGAGACTTTATGGCAGAGTTTTGACTAAAATTGACTTTAATTCTCACAAAAATCACATAAAGCCGCATAAACACAGACTTCAGAAGCCGTTATGTCTGCTGGTGGAGATTTTGAACGCTGTAGTTGTGACTTTGATCTGGTCCGAATTACGACTCATCTCAGGGTCAGAATTGTGACTTAAAATCTTTAAAATAATTTGAAATTCATTTTCTTATAAAAGGTTTTCTGGGCACGTCCAACCGGGAGGAGACCTAAAGGAAGACCCAGGATTCCCCCGGAGGGGCTGGCCCAAGTGGCCGGGGAGAGGGAAGTCTTGCTTAGGCCGCTGCCCCCGGGGCCGGACCGGATAAGCAGCTGAACATGGACGGATGGATTTTGTTATGAAGTCATCATTTCATGATTTAGAACTGCATTATTCTTTAGTGTAGTAATGGTCTGTACCAACGGGACTCAAACCATCAGCCCGAGCGGGGGTGGGGGGGCCTACTTACCGCCATGGGCAGCGAGTGAGCGGAGAACAGGATGACCACGTCGTCTCGTTTATCTGCAGGAAACTTCAGCAGCTCGTTTCTGACGTGCTCGGCGAAACACTGAAAACACAAAAACAAACATGTCTGCCTCCTTCTTCCTCATGTGGCCACCGAGCACCAGCTGGACCCGTTACTGTTGGGACTGAGCTTCTGTAAGGAAGCCTGCAAGACTCCGTCGGGTTCATATCGGAGCTTCTAGCATCAATGAGGAGTGAATAATTATCTCGTCCTACTTCACCTTGTACATTTTCAAACAAACTCAGAGATGTTTTGCAGGTTTTTGTTGCACCTGGAAGCGATCACCTAGGTTATTTAGAACGGACACAAAAACAAAAGCTGATGTAAGGATGGGATAAGAAGCATTATTCCAACCTCCACCAGTAGGGGGTGTGTGGGCCAGCGGTCGATCACGCTCCAGCGCATCTTTGGCCGGTCTCCTCGGTTGCTATAGTAACGGTAGATGGCATTCAGACTGCTGCCTGTTCACACAAAACACATTCATGTCGTTTTAAACAACAAAGCTGAACACGTGTGAGTTTTCCCTAAAACAAGGTTCTGGTTCAACACGATGAAGCAGTTTTGGATTCGACTTTAGATCTGGGTCATGAATAACAGCATCGTATGGCGATGCTCAGGGTTCGCTAACATAGCGCTATGCTAGCTCCTGCTTGCTATCACAGATGTTCCACGAAGACATTTTTACAGTCATCTTTTAACTCATTCACTGCCAGCGTTTCTCACCATTTTTACTGTTTTTTTAAGAGTGACAGAACGTTGCGCGCTAGGATGATGTCGACACCAAAACAACCAAAACAAAGCGGAGACTCACCTCTTACATCAGGAAGAATCCATGTGTTTCGAGCGTTTTTCGGTTCTTTCATAATCCGTTGTTGAATTGTGATCGGCAGCAGCTTTTCCGGTTCGCGCCTCACTTTTTTACAGCAGCGGCCCAAAATGATCTCCTAACACGTGGATGTTCTGCTTCCTGATCACGTGACGTACGCGAATGAAGATCGGCTTCAGAGCTAAGATGTTTGTTCTCACGGTGCGGGGGCTCGTCCGACGCCCGCAAAGTAAAACCATGCAAATGACGACTTTAGTCGTCAATGGCAGTGAATGAGTTAAAGAGCAAGTCACCCCAAATCTACTTTTTGTCTGATAAACCATACAAATGCGTGTCTAATCGTGCTGCAGACACGTGTAGTCAATAGGTTTGCACTTCAGTGCATTTTAGTTAAAATTTTAATTTTCTGCCTAAAACTGTCAGTGCTGTGCCGTTGTCAGGTAAAAACTCTGCACTGCATTTGAATTTAAATCTGCCATCGCTATTGGCTAAGAAGTACCCTAGAATGTTAGCTGGTACCATATGATGTCACAATGTTGTTGTGAGCCTGTGTGTGTGTACTTGTTGGTGGCTCCTAGGGCTGTAGCGAAGCCTTGATGACGTTGACGGCTCGATTCTAAAAATTCGTCGACGTCAGATCCGGTAGTCGACGCACCACGCCCACTTGTTGCATCCCCAGGAGTTTGTAAATAGAGGAGGAATCTGCCTGTTTTTCCTCTAGTTCGCCCTCTTCCCCGCCTTCACTAACATCTCCGCCAAATACTGAAGACCCGAAACAATGTCCGTCCTCTACTAGATTCCTTTCCTGTTTTGCCCGCCTTCGTCTCCCGGCAACGGACAACAACTTCCGGGGTCACATGCACTGCTTCGTCTCTATCGCAGATGTAGAAAACCACCGGGAGCGTTTCTCCCTTCATAAAGGAGCTTCTTTCAGACATTAGGAGAGCTGTTTAGGTGGTAGTAGTCTCTCCTCCGTGCTGGTCTGTTTGCTGCTGGGTGTTTTTGTTTTATTTAAACTTGGTAACTTGAACTTAACGTTGGTAAAGCTACTGTTAGCATCTTCGCTAACAGCTTCTTGCGTTTGGATAAGCTGTTATGTTTTGGTTTAGAGTTCATATTTTTTGTGGTGCAGATCTTCCTTTTATTACATTTAGAGTGTTGTGGGTTTTCGGTTTAGTTTAAAATATCACCTTGAGTTTGGTTTAACCTCCCAGTTTAGAGTTTGGACCTTTGAAGATCCTTAGTTTGGTCCAGAACCCTGTAATCTTTGCCCAGCGGGACATCCCTACTTATTTGTACTTTTGTTTTAATTCCCCACAGGCAGAATTAGTTTTATTATTCCCAACCTGTGGATGGAAAGATTTATGTTTTTTTGTAGTTGTAAATAAACCTGATCATCATTTTAACTTTTAAATCCCGTTATTGTCCCTTCCTTTTTGCACACGAGCCAAACTCCCCAGGAAGGGTCGTAACACCACTCGCCTCACGCTCATAAGTGACCAAAACAAAGCAGCATGGAGACACTCCATCTCCAACCACCTCTCAGTCAGCAGCCTGCACTCCCAAGTTCTACACGTCACCAGAACATAACCAACCAGCACAATAAAAGCAGTGTTATACAAAATAGAAGGCCTGTAGTGTTTATTCTCTTACAGTAAGAATTTATCCATTTTTTGGAGGAATTTATTTGAGATTTTCTTGTTTTTATTCATTGTGCAATAGAAAAATAATCGCTAGATTAATCATCTAAACAGTCATTAGAATAGTCGACTATTCGATAAAATAATCGTCAGAATAATCGTTTTAAAAATAATCGTTTACCCCCAGCCCTAGTGGCTCCGCCCTCTCGGTCTGCTAGGCAACACTATTTGTCGCATTTTTCAAACAGGAAGTGGGAGTTGAGTAAGAATCTGGTAGGGGGTGACTTACTCTTTAAGTTAATCCTGTTCATTCTAAATCTTTCAAGTACATCGCTATCGGCCCTCAGATCCATAGCGGGTGCATTTCTAAACACGATTTCTCATCAATGGTCCGTTGACATCTGGCCTAGTTTCCTGTTATCGTTAAAACGACTTAGCGCCTCGTCAACGAGAGGCGGAGAGACGCCCGTCTGCTTTGAGCTCCCTGTTTTTTAATGTCTGTGCCAAACGCAGGAGGAAAATCAGAAACGATGACATTACTTTTCAGTTTTTAGACACAAACATCTTTCCTTCTTTCAAAGGTTTGATTCAATCCCAGACTGGATTTTCAACATTTCAATGGATGCTTCCAGAGATTAACAGTAAAAATACACATTGTCTCTTTAAGCTTGTTCCTGTAAGCTAACGTTGTCTGATCTATGGTCCGCGTGTTGTCGAAGCTGCCCTGCTCTACCTGCGGCACGTCCGACTCACCTGTGGTGGAGCAGCTGTACTGAGGATACTGAGTAAAGGCCACCGCCCGCTCCACTCCGTCCTTCTCCATCTCCTCGATGGCTTCCTCCGTCAGCGGGTTCACGTACCGGAAACCGATGTAGAACTTGTGAGGAGCTGAACAAGAAGAAACAATCTGTAAACAAACAGCAGACAAGTCCTGGTCCGGTCCCGGTTCTTCAGATGCCGCGGAGTCACAGGCAAGAATCCCGTTTCCTGCCAAACTAATTCGGTTTTTGATTTTTCATTCATCAAACTTAAAGAGCAAGTCACCCCCAAATCAACTTTTTTTTGCTCATTAACTATATAAACGAGTGTCTGATCGTGCTGCAGACACGTGAAGTCAATAGTTTGGCACTTCAGTGCATCTTAGTTCAAATTTAAATATTCTGCCTAAAACTGCCCGTGCTGCGCCCTCTTCAGGTAAAAACTCTGCACTGCGCATGAATCTAAATCTGCCATCGCAATTGGCTAAAAGGTACACTATGAGGTTAGTTGGTACATTATGATGTCACAATGTTGTTGTGAGCATGTATGTGTATATGTGTATTTGTTAGTGGCTCCGCCTTCTCGGTCTGCCAGGCAACCGCATTTGTTGCATTTTTCAAACAGGAAGTGGGAGTGGAGTAGGGGGTGACTTGCTCTTTAAGAGCAGGAACCAGATGTGCCTGTGTGACCAGCTGCTGGCGACAAACAGCCTACAGGACATGTTTAACACCAGTATCTCACTGGGCTGCAGCTTTCCAAAACAGCATTCCCGAGAGTTTTCCGTCTCCGTCAGAGCCTCAGTATCCAACTCTATCCGGTTTGAGAAATTCACCGATAAAGTTTTGTCTGTAAACAGCCTCAGAACTTCCACAAGTCTCTAGAACCGGACTGGAACCCGTCCCAGTTTGATCTCCGAGTCAGGAAGTGGAGAAACTCTGGGAAGAGTCGGAGAGCAGGGATCTGACATTTAGGGGGCAGTTCATAACAAACAAAACAATAAAGTTACGTTTAATGAAGAGTCATCAGCACCAATCCGACATTATTCCAAGTCTGAACCCAGTTTGTGTCACAGATTCTGGTTTTAACTCTCTGTTGAGCACTGGCGAAACTGGCTCATCCCTTGAGTTACGGAGCCTTTTTATGACGTGACTGCAGCCGGAGTCCAGAGGAAAAACCCTGAGAGTTCTGGAGGACGGCTGATCCGGATTCTCCTCATGTCATCCCAAACGGATCAAATAACAACAATAAGAATCACGATGGGATGCTTTCCAGAGTCTTGCTGTTCTGGATCGGCGGTTCTGGAGCTCGTGCGTTCGGTTTGTTATCAGAGAGGCGTGTCGAAGGCGTGTGAGGAGACACGCCTCTTCAGCCTTATCTTCAGCTCGCAGCAGCAAACCGTTTCATCAGATCTAAAGGAGCAGGATCCAGAACCGAGCCTGACACACACACACACACACATCTTCTGTTCTCCTGTAGCTCACAGGTAGCAGCTCACCTGTGTCTGGGCTCATGTCGTCCAGCAGCTTCACCATGCCCTCCCCCTGCATGGAGGTCCAGTGCTTTATGGGGGAGCCTCCTCCGATCTTACTGTACTGCTCCTGGATCTTCGGCGTGCGCCGCTTAGCGATGAACGGTCCGAGCTTGCTGTGGAGAACATAACGTCAGTGAACAGAACCAGACCAAACAAGCACAGCTGCTCCTAATCTGGTGCGCGTGTGTGTGTGTGTTCCTACTTCTGCACAGGAAGTTTCATCAGGTCTGTGTCCATAAAGAGCCGCAGCAGGAAGTCGTGAACGTCTTCCAGCTTCTCAGGTCCTCCCATGTTCAGCATCAGGATCCCAGTTTTAGGTTTCCTGCAACTCAGCAGCTGGAATATTATTACTTTGTGTGTGTGTGTGTGTGTGTGTGTGTGTGTGTGTGTGTGTGTGTGTGTGTGTGTGTGTGTGTGTGTGTGTGTGTGTTCTACCTGCTGTCTTGTATCTCTGGAGCAGCACGCTGTGCTAAAGCAGCAGCAGTGGAGCGTCTCCTCACACTCAGGCCGACGCTGCTCCTAGCAACTGAAATACATTCACTCGTTCATCTCTCCTCATTTCACTTAACTAAAATTCTCTGTTAAGGTTAAAAACCTAATTTGTGAAAAAAATATATAGAAAAAGGTAAAAGAAAATTAAATCTTTATCGTGTTTTCTGCAGAAAAATGAAATAAAATTCTGGAAATGCATTTGAAGTTACGGAGTTTGACGGCGAAGCGATTTAACACATTTAAAGCATAAAAGCTTAGAAATATGTTATTTATCTCCAAATCACCACCCTAAACTTTACATGTACAAATAAAAGGCCTTAAACGAAGATATAAATACAAACACTAAATCGGGTTTGAATTTCTATCTTTTATTGTTTAATAAAGTATGAAACTGTAAATGCCATCATCACATACAAGATTTATAAAGCAGCCATGAATTAGAAATGCGTCTTGATTTTTTATCATTGTTTATATTTTTTTAATAAACTCTAACATTGTCCCAGATGACTGATATCTGTGTGCGCGTGTTTGTTTGTTTGTTTGTTTGTTTCTTCTGATCAAAACAAGCTTCAACTTTCATAACCAGCGCTGCAGTGCGCCTAAGGGCCGCCAGGGGGCCTCCTCTGTTACGCAAGTTCAAAACTCTGCAGTTGTGTAACAACGCGTGAAATGTTCGATTCTTTTCTTTCCCGCCGTGAAAATATAAACGGAAACGCGGAGAGGCTTACCGGCACTAAATTCACCACCGGCAAGGGATAAGATGGTTATGTAACACGGACCTTCAACTGTAATCGACTGCTGGCTGAACTCCACAACACCGGAAACCACACCGGAAACACTCACGTTCAGTCACAAAAATGTACAATAAAGGTCGTTATAAAGAAAAAAGGTGAAAATTAGACGAGTAAAATAAAAATAAAAAGCTCTGTTTGGGTCATTTTCGGCGAAAGTTAAAAAGCAGTAATCCTACACCCTAACAAGATCAATAAAACATTACAATTACAATAAATAACAGGAAGCTGTTTAGATTCAGTTTCTTTCAACTTTACGTGCTAGCGTGACGGTCAATGTCAGCGTTCGGTTGTAAGCCTGAAACACGAGATAAACCACTAAACCGCCTCTGTGAGACGGCGCGCTGCAGTTGGTTCTCTCCCAGAAACCATCGGATGAATCTACGGTGCTATTCCGTTTCCGTCCGGCTAGCAAGCTGCGGTCATGACTTACACTGAATCCAGCGGCCGGCGCTGCCCAGGACCGCCATCCCGTTAGAAGCTGCGGGTGTGCGGAGCAGAAAACTGTTGACCGGTCTCCGGGAGCGCTACCACTCTGAACAGGCTGAGTCAGGTCCGTCCGCGGAGGAAGATTCCTTCAGCTACCACCTGCTTGCTGGATGCGCTCACTTCCATCAAGTTCCGGATGTTTACAAGAGCACTTCCGGTTTCAGATTTAAAAATAAAAGCTATGACAACTGCACTTTCTAAACAGATTTGAACGTTTCCTTTGAAATTTAAAAACTGAAAGGCATTTGACCTTTATGAGTTAAACTGTGTTTTCTTTTGTGTACAACTAACTTCAAATACTCAGCCACTTCTTGAAATTAACTAATTTCCCTAAAGCCACTGTTTTCCTTTTGTTATAAAAGAAGAAAATGTATTTTTAAAGCATTTGCTTAAACTTTCTGATATTTTTAACAAACAGCATTGTTTGTGTCATTCACCTACATTTTCTTAAATAAATACAAATATTGGAAACTATTCTCAGTGTTTGCCCCTAAACTGTGCTACCCTACCAATCACACCTGCATATCAGTCTGGCCCAATCACTTGCTGTTTAAATGTCATTTGAAAACTCACTTTTATTCATTGACCTTGTGTAACAAATGATGCTAAGTCTGGTGTCCTTTCTCTTTTGTTTGCCCTGCTGGTTTGATGTTTTAGACCTTTGCCATTTTATCTGTTTTATATTTTTATGTTTGCTCACTTGTTTTTACAAACTCTGTTCAGCTCTTTGGTCAGTTTTCACACTGTTTTTAAATGTGTGGTAAATATGAAATTGGCATGGGAATGATATGTCTAATAGTCATTTATGATCAAAAACAGATTAAACTTCTGAAACACTGAAAAAACGCGGCCCTTGTTAGGCTCTTATTGTGAAGTCGTAGTTTAATTTCCGGTACAGCCCTCCTTATCGTTAGTTTGACGTCCGCAGTATTTTATCAGTGCAGCGTCACATGTACGTTAGCCTCAGATGACCCCGCCCACACGTGCTGATCACGCCCACATTCGCTTAAAGCAGGGGTGTCAAACTCATTTTAGCTCTGGGGCCACATTGAGGAAAATCTTGTTCCAAGTGGGCCAGACCAGTATATTAAAACCTGCTTCTCCCAGTCATTGAGGGCGCACCATCTGTAGCGAGGCTTACAGCGCGGGACCATTGCACTCCGACCCTGTCCAGCGCTCCAACAAGTGCGGTGAAAATATCAGCTGCTGTTGTTGCATCCGTCATGGGCACCAGCTCAACAAACTCCTCTGTGACGGTCAACGTGTCATCAACTCCACGGATGAAAATCGCCAGTTGAGCAACATCTGTAATGTCCGTGCTTTCATTAATAGCAACTGAAAAAGCATTAAAGGACTTTACTTTTTCCTTCAATTGGCTGTCCAAATCCGCTGAAATATCAGAAATCCTGTCTGGAATTGTGTTTCTGGTCAGGCTGATATTTGCAAAAGCTTGGCGCTTTTCAGGGCACACAATCTCCGCTGCCTTCATCATGCACGTTTTTACAAATTCCCATAAGGGAATGTCCATTTTTCTTGGAACAACCTGCACCCTGTGTCCACTTTTCTCCTTTTTGACAGACATCTTGGGCTGAAGCACAAAATGTAGACGCCGGATTAGATATCGGGGCCAAAACCAAGTAGCTCGTCAGAACACCTGTTGCACTTGGTTGACGTACTTGCTCTGGCTGAGGATAAACGGCTTGCTTGCTTAACACAATGCCTATTACACCATCTAGTGAACGTATTGGGAACAGCAGTTCTTTTAATTTAAAAATTAGAGTTTATTTTCACTCTACATTGTAAAGTATGAAAATAAAGTTTATACAACCATCTCGCGGGCCAGATTTAACCCATTTGTGGGCCGAATCCGGCCCGTGGGCCGTATATNGGAGGCAGAGCAGCAGAGAGCACAGGAGAGAAGGAAGAACTTTGACAGCTTTTTACTTTGCTAGAAAAAAATGGTTAAGGAAGATTAAACATGTACATGTAAAAGAAATATCTAAATAAAATCAGTTCTGCATTAAACTCTTGAATTTTATTTTTGTTTACAAATGAGAATTGTTTACTAGAGGGTATCCGCTGGGTCTTGAAAAGTCTTAAAAGGTGATAAATCGGTTTTGGTCAAATTAAGACCCTTAGAAAGTATTAAAAACTATTATCACATCTTTGCTCAGGCTCAGCTAGTCTAAAGTATTTTCTCTGAATTAGCTCTCCAACAGTCAAGGAAATGATTAACCCCCAGAGACCCACGGTTGTAATATTACAACATCAGATTTAAGTCTACAAGAATAAACCTTCCCCATTTTTTTTTCTTTTTAAAACCACATTTACATTGCTAATAGGTCCTATTGTTCAGTTCTGCAACACTATTGGCTGTTAAAATGTGTAAATAGGCCCGTTTATCTGGCCTCCTAGAACAACATGTGAAAGGTTAAAAAAATATTTTGCAGTTGTTTTCTAAATTTGGGTTTCTGGGGGTTAAAAAGCTAAATAAAACGTCGAGCTCCATCGTTTAAAGTTCCTTCTCCCTTCTGCCCAGCGGTTCCACGGTTGCTAGGCGACGGAACGTTCGCCGAGGGAGTTCATGAAGGCTAGGCCTGTCCAAATTCACAGCCGTTAACATCCGGTCTACCCGGCCGACGGAGGACGCAGCCCACGTCGGCCGGGTGGGCTGGGTCCTTCGAAGGATGCAGACCCTGAATTGAGACACAGCCTTGACACCCCTGGCTTAAAGTCTGGGAAATCATTTTTCGGGTGTCACATACCCCCAAATCCCTAAAATGCATAGAAAACTATACTATCACCATTACAGTTCTTCTATCCATATATCTATATTTTCCTTTGATCCATTCCTTACACTACCCTGCATTTACCCGGGCTTGGGACACTGGCTTGTTCCCTACTGGGGCTGCATTAATCAATCAATCAATCAATCAATCAATCAATCAATCAATCAATCTATCTATCTATCTATCTATCTATCTATCTATCTATCTATCTATCTATTAATTTTTTAATGTTTTATCTTTTTCATGTCTTTAATCTATTTTATTTATCTCATCTGTCTATCCTTCCATTTTCATTTTATTTTTTTAGAATTGTTGTTTTTATTTCTTTATGGCTTCTATCAGTCATTGCAGCATCAGCCGTCTGCTTTTCTGTGCTAAAGTCCTAACAAGTCCATCCGTATCTAGGCCTGTTGTGGCCTTCCCGTGAGCCAGAATGACTACATTTATTTTTCTCTGGTGTAGCGTCGTACGGCGGAACGGGCTGAGGACACGAGACAATGTGGAGAACGAGCTCTCGCACGATGCTACTGATATTCCAATCACAAGGGAGGTCACATTCATGCGATGGAGCTGAGGAAAGGCATTCTTATACCCGTGTAGATATTTGCAAATGGGGGAGAGGTCTACAAACTCTACACTGTTGTCATCATCAGTCTTTTTTAACTCTTTCTCCGACATTATTTTGACCCTTTTTCATCAGATCTTTTCAAATTTGGGATTTCTACATGTCATCGCATTTGGGGGGCAGTGTCACTATTTTTAGGGGGGCATTGCCCCTCCTTGCCCATGCCTACATCCGGACCCACTTTAAAAACACTGTTTAAAGGCGGTAAAGAAAAGGAAAAGACTCTTTTATTTTATTCTGTTATTTCTGTTATGTTATTTTGTGACTCTGACGTCACCTGTGCGTGAGTGAGATCAGGTGACTGACCCAGGAACAACCTGCTCAGGACTCGGCTGGGTCCTTCAGGTGAACTTTAGCAAAAATCAAACAAAACAAACTCCTGAATATTCTATATTTATAAGATACACATTAAATCTGAGGTAAATTAGACAATAGTTGTCTATAAATAAAGCTGAATAGGTTTTCTATCATCTTCAAACTGCTTCATAAAGAGAGAAAAGGTATGGATCATCAGTTTTTCTGAAACATGCACCTTGGTAAATATGTGAAGTTTGCAGTTAAAACAATAAATGGTTAAAATTAAGGTAAAACCTGGAGTCGTTTGTCCAGAAATAAACAGATGGGCCGAGGATGGATGAATGATATTCAATGGCACATACTGAAATTTTAAGATATTCTTCCTGATCACAGGAAGGATGTTGGGGACGGTTTTGCAGGAATAATAAAAAAAATCCTGCTTGGCTGTTTAAAATAGTTTCAGGTATAAATAAAAAAGTGACCTTTTGATTGAAGAACCCAAATAAACACGAGTTTTATTACCCGGAAGGACCTGCTGGGGACATTTTACTTTGTTTCCTTTGTCCTTTTCGAGTTGTCTCGTCAGGCGGAGGCTGAATTTAAAAAGCAAAAGTAAACCCCAAAAGCCAGAAATAGGAAGTTCTGGTTCTGAGTTCAGGTCAGAACCATCCAAACCAGCATCAGAACTTTGAGAGGAGAGCAAATTCATTTACTTCCTTCTAACAGACATGTGCCATCAGCTGTTTGAGCTGCAGTGCATTGTGGGTAAACCGTTGTTAGCGACATCTGAATGTTGGTTTAGATGAGAATTCACCAACTCCAGCTGAGCTGCTGTGGCGTTTCAGAGAAAAGGTCATTTCTGGTTTGTTTGTTTTTTAGAATTTAAATTCCAAGACCTCCCTGATGAATCTGGATCCATTCGTCCATCGAACGGTTCCGGTAAAGAACCGCAGAACCGAAAACATTCACCACTTTCATCTGGATCCTTTTAGTCCTTAGACCATACATATTTTGTTAGATTATTTGTTTTTCTAATATTTTATATAAAAATTTGTAATACTTTTGGAATCATTTATTGAAAAAAAATAAAATCAAAACACAAACGTGGGCTGCATGGTGGCGCAGTGGTTAGCACTGTTGCCTCGCAGCACGAAGGTTGCAGGTTCGAAACTCGGCTGTGGCCTTTCTGCGTGGAGTTGCGTGTTCTCCCCATGCATGCGTGGGTTTCCTCCAGGTACTCCGCTTTCCCCCACAGATCACAACATGCCCTATAGGCTATAAATTGTAAGTCGCTTTGGATAAAAGCGTCTGCTAAATAAATAAACATAAACATAAAGGTGTCCATATGTGCTCTTGGCACCAGGTTACCTTAGGCCGCAGCTCGATGATGGCCGCACGTCTTGGACACTCGGGTGAAGGAAAGGGCGGAGCTGTCAACTGACCACTACCTGGTGGTGAGTTGGCTCAGATGGTGGGGGAGGATGCCGGTCAGACCAGGCGGGCCCAAACGTATTGCGAGGGTCTGCTGGGAACGTCTGGCAGAGTATCCTGCCAGAAGGAGCTTCAATTCCCACCTCCGACAGAACTTCCAAAATGTTACAGGGGAGACGGGGGACATTGAGTCTGAATGGACCCTGTTCCGTGCCTCCATTGTTGAGGCGGCCGACCGGAGCTGTGGTCGCAGGATCGTCGGTGCCTGTCGTGGTGGAAACCCCCGAACCCGCTGGTGGACACTGGTGGTAAGGGATGCTGTCAAGCTGAAGAAAGAGTCCTATCAGGTCTTTTTGGCCTGTGGGACTCCAGAGGCAGCTGGCGGGTACCGGCAGTCCAAGCGGAACGTGGCTCGGGTGGTCGCCAAGGCAAAAACCCATGAGTGGGAGGAGTTCGGTGAGACCATAGAGCAAGACTTCCTTACGGCTTCAAGGAGATTCTGGTCCACCATCCGGCGCCTCAGTGGGGGAAAGCAGTGCGCTACCAACACTATCTATAGTGGGGACGGTATGCTGCTGACCTCTACTCAGGATGTTGTGGATCGGTGGGCAGAATACTTTGAAGACCTCCTCAATCCCACCAACACGTCTTCCAGTGAGGAAGCAGAGTCTGGGGACTTTGGGTTGGCCTCTCAAATCTCTGGTGCTGAGGTCACTGAGGTGGTTAAAAAGCTCCTCTGTGGCAAGGCTCCAGGGGTGGATGAGATCCGCCAGGAGTTCCTTAAGACTCTGGATGTTGTGGGGCTGTGTTGGCTGACGCGGCTCTGCAGTGTCGCATGGACATCAGGGACAGTCCCACTGGACTGGCAGACCGGGGTGGTGGTCCCCTTATTTAAAAAGGGGACCGCAGGGTGTGTTCCAACTACAGGGGGATCACACTCCTGAGCCTTCCTGGTAAGGTCTATTCAGGGGTTCTGGAGAGGAGGGTCCGTCGGATTGTTGAACCTCAGATTCAGGAGGAGCAACGTGGTTTTCGTCCTGGCCGTGAAACACTGGACCAGCTCTTTACCCTTAGGGGGATCCTGGAGGGTGTGTAGGAATTTGCCCAACCAGTCTACATGTGTTTTGTGGATTTGGAGAAGGCGTTTGACCGCGTACCTCGGGGGGCGCTGTGGGGATACTCCGGGAGTACGGGGTACCAGGCCCTCTGATACGGGCTGTTAGGTCCCTGTGTGACCGGTGTCAGAGCTTGGTCCACATTGCCGGCAGTAAGTCGGGCTCGTTCCCAGTGAGAGTTGGACTCCGCCAAGGCTGCCCTTTGTCACCGATTCTGTTCATAACCTTTATGGACAGGATTTCTAGGCGCAGCCAAGGTGTGGAGGGCATCCGTTTTGGTGGCCTGAGGATCAGGTCTCTGCTTTTTGCAGATGATGTGGTCCTGTTGGCTTCATCAGAACGTGATCTTCAGCTTTCGCTGGAGCGGTTTGCAGCCGAGTGTGAAACAGCTGGGATGAGAATCAGCTCCTCTAACCCCGGGTTTCCACGGGAGCCGTCAGCAGCACGTTACTGCAGCAGCACGTCTTGCTCGCGTAAGCTGCTGCTTGGCCCTTCCCACGAGACGCGAAGCAGCAGGGGAGCAGCTGTCACCGACAGAGCAGGAAGTCACACGAGTGACTTCATCAGTAAACACAACAACAAGCAGGAGAAAACTACAACATGGTTTGTGTTTTATGTTCTGTCCGTTTTATAATCGCCAATACGGACCTGAAAAACAAAGGAGACCGCTAGCTAGGTGATAACTTCTCACGGGGATGCACAGTTAGTAACCTTTTTTAAAAGTAAAGCAACCGGAAGGCAGTACGTTCTTTATTCTGACAATCTCGGGAGATTCTCTCCATTTCCGCGTCCGATTTCCTGTCTTTCCTTCCCCAAAAATGTCGAACTTGACCCGTTTCAGAGGCGTCGGGCGTAGAAAATAGAACCGGCGCGTAAAGGCCGCGACATGCTGCTCCTGAGACGCGGCCGACTCGCGCTGCTGACGGCTCCAGTGGAAAAGGTTCTGTTGACCACAGCGGTTCCTATCAGCAGCTATGACGTGCTGCTGCAGTAACGTGCTGCTGACGGCTCCCGTGGAAAGCCGGGGTAAATCTGAGACCATGGTCTTGATTCGGAAAAGGGTAGAAAGCCTTCTCCGGGTCAGGCATGAGGTCCTGCCCCAAGTGGGGGAGTTTAAGTATCTCGGGGTCTTGTTCACGAGTGAGGGAAAACTGGAGCGTGAGATCGATAGGTGGATTGGTGCTGCATCTGCAGTGATGCGGGCGTTGTACCGGTCTGTGGTGAAGAGAGAGCTGAGTCAGAAGGCAAAGCTCTCGATTTACCGGTCGATCTACATTCCTACCCTCAACTATGGTCACGAGCTTTGGGTAGTGACCGAAAGAACGAGGTCGCAGATACAAGCGGCTGAGTTTCCTCTGTAGGGTGGCCGGGCTCAGCCTTAGAGATAGGGTGAGAAGCTCGTCATCCGGGAGGGGCTCGGAGTAGACCCGCTGCTCCTCCACATCGAGAGGAGCCAGTTGAGGTGGCTCGGGCATCTGGTCAGGATGCCTCCTGGACACCTCCCTGGTGAGGTTTTCCGGGCACGTCCAACCGGGAGGAGACCTAAAGGTAGACCCAGGACATGGTGGAGGGACTATGTTTCTCACCTGGCCAGGGAACACCTTGGGATTCCCCCGGAGGAGCTGGCCCAAGTGGCAGGGGAAAGGGAAGTCTGGGCCTCTCGCCTTAGGCTACTGCCCCCGCAACACGACTCTGGATAAGCGGATGAAAATGGATGGATGGATACAAACACAAGATTTTATTGTAATTCCAACAGTCTGACAGCGTTTTACTAATCCCGGTCTTTGAGCTCTATTTTAGACTCAGTGATTAAAATAACTCCAAAATCCTCCAGGTTGAATGGATTTTATTTCAGTGCATTTTCACACATTTGAGATGAAGAACAAACGAGCAGCGAGACGTTTTTGGACCAGCACTGATGGGAAAACAATGATTTCAGAAGGAAACAAACTTCAGATCTTTTATTCATCTGTGAATTTATACTTTATGAGTTTTAAACGTTACATATTAAAGTCAAATTCCAGATAAATATCTGATTTAATTAGACAGACTTCCTGTTCAGCAGTATTTAGGATAAAATTTGTGAGTTTCTGTAAAGACAAACGTGATCCAGCCGAGTTCAGGCGACAGAAGTGACGAGGGCGAAGCTTTTAGGAGCAGAACTCCGTCTGAGAAGCTCGTTAGCGATGAGATTTGAGACGATAGCAGCACATGCTGGCTCTAGGGGGCGCTGATCCAGATGTGTGGAGTTCAGGGTCGGCAGCGCTGGATGAAGCGCGGGTACAGACACACGTCTCTGATGTGGTGTCTGTTCAGCAGCCAGGTGAGGAACCGCTCCAAACCCAGACCATAACCACCATGAGGACACGTCCCAAACTTCCTCTGAAACACAACCAGAACCTCAAATTCTACCCTGAACGAACCAGCGCCACGGCGACAACTCACAACGACCCGTTTGGGTCCGTTACCTGGTCGGTGTACCAGTAGTATGGAGTCGGGTCGATCCCCTCTCTCTGGTACCCCTCCAGCAGCTCATCAGAGTCCCAGATACGCATCGAACCTCCGACGATCTCCCCGACGTTCGGCATCAACACGTCCACCTGCAGACCCACAGCTTCAGTTTGAGACCCCGCTGAAGCAGCTCCGATTAGAAAACAACAACACCTGGAC
>SSNQ01000206.1:427973-506481 GCA_006942095.1 Nothobranchius kuhntae | reverse complement strand
CCAGCCGCACATCAGAGCCGTATTTGAGCTTAACTATCCACTACATGAGCAACTGGGAGCTACATAGTATTTTGAACAAGTTAATGTTTGCACAATACGTTTGCAATTGACATGTTTGCTCTTTAAATATGTTTACGATTTTAATTTATGTTAAATTACTTGAAAAACGAGAAAAACTGATTTTTGTAATTGTTTCTCTCAGGGCTTTTATCATCTCTGGTGTGAGTTTAAAATATAAGTGTGTTAGCACTGTGCTGATTATCCCTAATATGAATACATGTTTGTTTATTCAATGTTTCTCTTCTTTAATACGCAACTGAAGTTATGCTATTCATGGATAAAAAACCGTGATAAAATCGAAATCGTGATAAAATATTGGAAAAATCGTGATATTCTATTTTTGCCATATCGCCCAGCCCTAGTTCGCGCCACTCCTTTCCCCGCCAAGCGGCTCCTTTTGGCGCACATCTCGTTACTCGTGCGGCCTTCCTCTCTCTCTCAGCTACATAATGATGCTTTTTATCAACTGAATATGTGAGACTTCCACCAACAGCAACAGGATCTCATGTTTTTATGTTCACAAGCACGTTCCCTCTCACGGATTACTAAACTGCTGTTTTGACAAGTTGTCAGATTGTCTAAAAATAGGTCGTTTTTTAGTTTAGTATAACTCCGCTTTTACGTTGCCTATTAACAAAATTTAAAAACTGGGGTGTAGTTTATAATCTCCTTTTTAAAGCTGAACTGAAACCGAAACTCAGGGAGGCGGAGTCTTGCTGCTACAACGTCCCAAATCAGACCTGTTCAAAAGACGCGGATACGCATCCATGGACCCCAGAGGGTTAATTTGAAGTTTAAAGAATTTTCTGTTGGTTAAAGATCTAAATAGTTTCTCAGAACCGGTGCAGAAAGAGTCTGAAGCTTTGCTGCACGACCAAAGTTTAAAATTCAGCCGCAGGTTTAACAAAGAAACGTTCAGTTTACAGACATGTATATTGTTCCCTGAGAATTTAGGTAAAAATGCATTAAGCTCAATATGTTTCTCACACACACACACACACACACACACACACACACACACACACACACACACACACACACCTCGTAGTATCCACGGCTGAAGAAGTGGTCCCGGAAACACTGCGTGACCGTGGATCTGACCCGGAGGATCTTGGAGACGTTCTCTCCTCGGATCAGCATGTGTCGGTTGTTCAGCTGCACGTCCACGTCAGACTCTTCGTTCAGCAGGTTGTCGGCGCCACCTGCTGGCGCCAAGCCGATCAGCTCCCAGAAGTCACAGTGAAGCTCGTGGCCGCCAGGTGCCTGGGAGACGAAGGCGAGGGAGAAAAAGTCCAGATTTAGATTATTCCAGCTGCACGACGTCTCACTTTTAATAAAATAATATAAACCACAGATCCACTCATCTGCAGCATCAGGTGTGTTTACCTGCTTCCCCTCAGGAACCGGAGTGATGGTACCGTACAGAGCCACGGTGCTCTCTGTAGACAGAACCAGGCCGTGGTAGCACTGACACTAAAACACACACACACACTTTGGATTACAGATTAACCTGGCATTCCACTGAATGCATGAGCGTCACGAAACGTCTGCAAAGTGCAAAACACGGCTAACGACGCTAACTTTATGCTTCAGGTCTATTTTTTTTGCTTCCAGAAGACGACAAGCTCACCAGTTCAGATCGAGTCAAACAGGAAGTCAAACGCAGGAGCAGTGTCAAACGTGCCAACCTTCAAAACAAAAGTCACGTGCAGATTTCTGACTGCCTAACTATAAACGGAACACGTCGTTACCTGTGACGCGTCCTTGTCAGAGGTCAACGGAACAGAAAGTAAACAACGGACCGTTTGGATCTAAGCTCCCATCTTTCTCTTTGCTTATTAACGCGTGAACTGGTGAAATCACACGTGAGCTCACAATTATCCCGTGACTTTGCGGGCACAGCCGCTTTTGCATGGACGTGCTGCTAAGCATGCTGGGAAAACGAGTCTATTACGTTACACAAACAATGGAAAGCCAACCGATCCTGGACCGGGATCCAGACGTTCCTGTGGTTCCCGATCCAAAGTTCTCCAGAACTTCAGAGCTGTTATTTGGACTTGGACTGAGTTTTCACGCCGGCTCAGTTCCGGTACCAGAACATTTCAGAGGTTTGTTAATAAGAACTCAACCCCATGAACTAATCAGGCAATAAACTGGCAGCATAACTAAAGGGATGAGCCAGTGCAACAACACAGCAGCTGATTTGGATCAGATCTTATGGAAAACAATAAAGACAGAAAAAAGTTTAGATTTTAGCTTCAGCGAGGTCGTCTCTTCAGCTGAAGGACGTTTCAGGTTCTGCTTCTGAACTTTGATGAGTTTTGATCCCGTTTCAGAAACGGTTCACCTGCAATTCAACCTAAAACTCTTATTTTTGTTTCCCGCCTTAAAAAATGTTCCACCCTGGTCAGGAACAAGAGCCAGAGCCGAGGAGTCAAACAAAGCGGGAAAGAGCTTCAGAAGGTGTGGAGGACTTAAATGAAAGCATTCCAGGAAAAGGAAAGAGATGAGATCTGGATGAGAACCTGAGTAAAAACAAGACGGTACCAGTTTATCAGACAGAACGCTCTGGAGGAACCCGGTTCCATCCCGCAGCACGATGAACATCAGGTTCTTCCCTGTGGGAGAGAAAACATCAGTGGACTCGGAGCTCCAGGTGGAACCAGACGATGGGTTGTGGTTCTGTTCTCACCCTGCCTCCGGAGACGATGGACCCATCCGAACACTTTGACCCTCTGACCTCTCTTGGCCTCCAGCAGGTGGATTTTAACCTGAACAAACAGTCCGACCCGTTTGTTTAATCACCAACATTCACTCAGTAAAACTTGTTTCATCATCAGAAAATGACAAAGAAATTAATAATTAGTTTTACTCCAATCAGACTAAAAACATTCATTTATCATGAAATAATGAAAGAATCTGACATCATTTTATAACGGTTTATAGCTCATCACCACCAGTGTGTGAATGTGTGTGTGAATGGATGAATGATACACTGTAGTGTAAAGCACTTTGGAGTCCTCTGACTCTGAGAGGCGCTGTACAAGTGCGGGTCATTTATCATTTATGTTTCTCCGCTGGAAGCTTAAAAACCACCTGGTGGTCGAGAGCCGGCACGACCCGAATAAAAACCTAAAACTCTAAAACCATCTAGAAAAGTTTCAATTCAAAATTATTATTTAATATCAAGTGTTTATATTATTCACTTATTCAGAAACACTTTAGTGATCTCAGAGGAATTAGGATTTATATTAGATTATGTTGTACAATCTTTAATAAATGACAATACTTTTCATTTTCATTACTGAGCTTCTTTTTATATTTAACATTATTTTGGAACTGCCTTTATCATTATCATCATCTTCATTCTTATAATTACTATTGTAATTAATAATGTTTCTAGTAATTGTACCATAATTATTATTACTATATTTATTAATACTACTACTACTATTATTAGTAGTAGTAGTAATATTGTTACACCTAAAATTATCATTACTATTATTATTACTATGTTTATTACTACTACCATTATTAGTCGTAGTAGTAATATTGTTACAACTAATATTATCATTACTATTATTATTACTGTTTATTACTACTACTACTATATTATTAGCAGTAGTAGTAGCACTAATATTGTTACAATTAATATTATCATTACTATTATTATTATTACTATATTTGTTACAACTACTACTAGTAGTAATATTGTTACAACTAATATTATCTTTACTATTATTATTATTACTATATTTATTACAACTACTACTAGTAGTAATATTGTTACAACTAATATTATCTTTACTATTACTATTATTACTATATTTATTACAACTACTACTAGTAGTAATATTGTTACAACTGATATTATAATTACTATTAGTATTATTACTATATTTATTACTACTACTATTACTATTATTACTATATTTATTACAACTACTACTAGTAGTAATATTGTTACAACTGATATTATAATTACTATTAGTATTATTACTATATTTATTACTACTACTATTACTATTATTACTATATTTATTACAACTACTACTAGTAGTAATATTGTTACAACTAATATTATCTTTACTATTATTATTATTACTATATTTATTACAACTACTACTAGTAGTAATATTGTTACAACTGATATAATAATTACTATTAGTATTATTACTATGTTTATTACTACTACTCTTATTATTAATAATATTATTGTTACAACTGATATCATTACAAATATTTTTAGGATTATTGTTATTTATACTATAATTATTACTACTACTCTTATTATTGTTATTATTATTATTGCTACCAATACTATTATTATTATTATTATTATTAATACTATAATTATTATTACTACTCTTAATATTATTGTTATAATACTATAATTATTACTACTACTCTATTATTATTGTTGTTATTACTATTACTATTATCATTTCAAATATTTTCCATACTTTTTGAAATAGTGTTTATTGCATATTTAGACGTTTAATTTTAGATTTCTCACCAGAACTTTTCAACGTCCACTCTAACTTCATATCTGATGGAATCGCACAAAG
This sequence comes from Nothobranchius kuhntae, assembly GCA_006942095.1. Classification (NCBI taxonomy): domain Eukaryota; kingdom Metazoa; phylum Chordata; class Actinopteri; order Cyprinodontiformes; family Nothobranchiidae; genus Nothobranchius; species Nothobranchius kuhntae. The sequence continues at coordinate 501,853 of SSNQ01000206.1, read as the reverse complement.
TCCGAAAGAACCCGAACTCGTAGAAATTCTAAATGTTTTCTAACAGACGAAACTCCTGAGCTGATTGAGGATGAGTAGAGAAAAGCTTCAGAATCGAACCGTTTCTGGTTCCGGCAGGTTTGGGTCCTTCGTGACGAGTATCTTCTTGGCCTCCTCCAGGTTCCTCTCCCTCCTCTCGTTGTCTTCAGCCTGAACACCAAAACAAGTCCTGAGGTTTTTCTAACCCTCTCCAAACCAGAACCAGAACCCACTTGCTTCACCTCTACAGACCTCTTTCTTGTCTTTGGCATCGTTCTTCATCTGCTCGCGGTTAAAGGCCTTCTTAGCGTTCTTCATCTGGGTTTTGGAGATCACCGCCCAGCGCTGACCAAAACAAAGGCAGGTAAAGAACAAGAGAAGAAGAAACACAGGAAGTTGTTAGAGCGGCGGCGGGACTCACCTCCCCCTCCTTCTGGGACTCCACATAGACAGTCGGGAACGGCTCCTTCCCAGCGAACAGCAGCGCCTGACGGGATTCAACAACAGGAAGTGCTGACAGGTAAACGACTGGTGGACGAACTAAAGCAGCGCCATCAGCATCTTTAGACCCACACGCACCTTTAGAGGAGTTCTGAAGGGTTTCTGCTCAGAACCGTCTCCGTCCTCGTCGCTGCCACATTTATCAGACACGTACAGCTCAGCTGCAAACAAACGTTACCATGACAACGTCAAATGCCCTGAAGACAAACCTTTGATTTTACTAACAGTAGCGATGTAAGAAAACATTGATCTAGCAACATGTCGTGGTGTTATTTCCTGCAACATTATATATCGATATTTGAAAGCTGTGCATTGAATTTTTGGAAGAATTTACATGCAAACATTTGTGCATTTTCTTTTCTCTTGGTGCAATTCAAACGTTAACGCTAGCTCGCAGCAGTGTGCCATGGGTTTTGTTTCCACCACTGAAATGTAAATCCCTCTATAATGGTGCAGATACCTCATGTTAAACATGTGAAGTATCAGTTTAGACTGTTTATTGAATTTTCCCACAATAATTTGTCTTAAAAAAATCACTAATATCATCTGGCTGAATGTATCGCATCGCTTCCTCTGTATCGCGTATCGTATCGCCACCTCTGTATCGCATCGCCACCTCTGTATCGCGTATCGTATCGCCACCTCTGTATCGCAACGCCACCTCTGTATCGCGTATCATATCGCTTCCTCTGTATCGCGTAACGTATCGCGTATCGCATCGCCTCATCTGTATCGCGTATCGTATCGCCACCTCTGTATCGCGTATCGTATCGCCACCTCTGTATCGCGTATCGTATCGCCACCTCTGTATCGCGTATCGTATCGCCACCTCTGTATCGCGTAACGTATCGCCAGTATGTCACCAATACACATCCCGAACTGTTTATGACCAGAAGCTTTGCTCCAAGCGACGAACACAGAAAAGAGGCAGCAGGGAGGGTGAAGCGTCTTCCCCAAGGGCACAATGGCAGAATGACCAGGAATGAGGTGGGATCAAACCAACAACCCTCTGATTACTAGATGTGCTGCCCCTGATGATGATTTAAAAATAGGAACTTGGTCAAAGATTTAGGTCTGACTCATGGATCTTCTTTCTTTGTGGGTGTGTCCCTTCAGGTGTCTTCACAACCAATCATCTCTCTCCATTTAGTCATGTATCCTGCGTCCTCTACCCTCACACCAACTAGCTTCATGTCCTATTTCACCTTTTTGGTCTGTATCTCAGCCTCCTGCCTCCCTCTGATGGGCTTGTTCCTGATCATCCTCATCTCTCCCAAAGCGAACCTCCGGTTCTGTCCTCCTGGCTTGTCCTCATTGACACCGTCTCTAACCAGACAACTGTCTTCTACACTTGTCTTTTCACTCTTGCTGACAACCTGCTTCACACATTTCTCCTCTCTAGACCCCCCAAGTCCTTAAAGATCAACCTCCTTCATTTCTACTTATACCAGAGATCGTTGCATTTGATGTCTTCCTAAACAGAAACTAAAAGGAAAAGTGAAGAAATGTGTTGAGCTCTGAAGCTTCCTGTTGCTCAGAGTCTCGGGACAGAAAAAGTGACGAGAACTGAGTCAGTGATTAAACGGTTAACATCTGATGAAACACCGGGCCTGAACAGATGATTTCTCTCTGGATCCAGAACAAACCCACCAGAAAATGTCTCTCTAATTCAAGCTGCTTAACGTTTATCTTAGTTAAATGAAAACATAAAGTTCAAAATGACCAAAATGTCTCTAAAGCCGAATTTTAAACCAGAATCTTAATTCATAATTTTCTATAGCAGATCTCAGGTTTATCCATCATCATATTTATCATTTGTAGCAGTTTGGTCCAGTTTACTTTCTAACTTTGTTTACTTGTATAATAATAAATCCCACAATAACAATAATAATAACAACAATAATACTAATAATATCGGTGATTTTAACTGACAAATTTCGGTTTCATTCACGTTCGCACCACTAATGACAGCTGCTTTAGCTCAGCGTTAGCCTGTTAGCTCAGGCTTTAACAACCGGTTCAGTTAAGCCTGATGTTCGTCAGGTTCGGTCAGTGTGAAACGGTCCCATACGAATCTACAGAACCAGAAACCGGCAAACCGAGCTGACCTCACCGCTGAATGAATCTGACGAAACACACACATGTAGCTAGCTAAGCAGCTAGCTAACGCTGGCTGAGCGTGTTCCGTTTCTTACCCACTGATACTTTGTCCACACCTTTTGTTATGTCGGTCGCCATGTTGACCCGCGTAAAATAACCCTCTGCTGAAGATGAGACGGTGGTTTAATAACGAAACGGTTAAAAAAACGGACCCTAAAAGCTGACTGCAGGTGACGTCTGCTGTACCCAACACGCAACTTTGCATCAGCTCTGCCGCAGCTCGTAGGAGGAGGCGGGGATTTTTCCATTTGGGGATATCTTATTGGCTAGCAAGTCAACGTTACTTCAATGACAATAAATCTGATTGGCTATAATCAATGCATGAAAATGCTACATTCAAGAAAAAACTAGGCTGAAAAACCACTGACTGTAGAAAGACAACTTCTTATTGATCTCATGAATAACAACAAAGAAAACATGCGTCAATATAATACAATTATTTATAGGGGTTTGAATATGAATAGTACACTAAAATAAAAATAAATAGAAGTTTGGAGGAAATAAGTCCCGAAATCCTCGGATGTCTTTGAATGTAGCACAACGGAAAGCTCCGGTAAATTCTAAAACTTGACCATAAAATTGGAAACTGAGTAATCATGAAACTCTTTAAAACCTTGTAACCTGTTGGATTTACCACTCGGTGTAAAAACGGTTGTTTTTCAACAGTTGTTTTCTGTAATAGTATATTATTAGGCTACTACTAATACTATTATTAGTCTCTTCCTGTGAATGAGCAAGAATCAGCTGCTAAATTATTTATTCACTTATTTATTCAAACATTATAAAATATTACATTACATTTTATTAAAAGAATAATAAAGAAAAGCAAAAAAACATGAAATGATTAAACTTACTGATAGTAACTAGTTAAAAAAATCAAAATTAATGCATAATAGGCAAATAAAGGAATAGAACAAAGCAGATCTTTTTTATAGCAATTAGTTCTTCGTATAATTTTTTGAATAACAATATTTGTTTTATTTTTTTCTGTCTTTAATATGAACTTTGCTCTAATTAGCATAATTAAATGTTCAAGAACTGTTCGAACAGTACAAGACAGAACCCACATATGATCAGGGATGGTCAAAATAAAGTCAGAGGAATTTCCCATTCAGCTGTTGGTGTGACTGATTAGAAGCTTGACCAATCACACCAGGGCAAGTGGATTTCCCAGTATTCCCATCCAATCTGTCAAAGTGAAACTGGAGTTCTACTTGTCTGTTTGGTGTTTGTCACAGATTCTGATTCACAAATCCTCTCTAGACGTGATCAAAATTACTCAAAAGCCCAAATCTCCACTTAAGATAACGTTAGTTGTGTGAATTTAGCAGAGCCACCAAACTCCGTGAATGAACCTAATCCTGGGCAGACATGTTGGGTGACCGTGGTCTGGACTCTGTGGAGGAGGGTCATCATGGAGTAGTGTACGCTATAGAAGGACAGGACTCCTGCTCTGTGGTCCAGGTACACTCCGACTGTGTCGACCACCGACCCGAGACGGGGTTCTGATGCTGTTGTGTCTGAACTCGTAACCACTGTGAGAACACCACAAAGCCCAGGACTTGTCGTTGTTTCCAAAAACACTTTCATACCCATTTCTGTTTATATCCTTGTATGCAACTGCTACACAAATGTCGAGCTCCACACCGAAAACTTCATCGTGCTTCATCTTCACCTCCCAGTAGCAACGTCCAGTCAGAAGCTCTCGACACAGGGTCTATTGGCCTCTCCTGGGTAAAGTGTTGAGACGCACACACACTCCTCCAGCTAATTTCAAAGTAATGTTTCATCCTTAGGGAAGCCTTTTTCAGTGTAAAACTCATAAATCTATTTATCTGGGTTCTACTTTTAGATCTCATTACTTAGAAAACTTCCAGAACAGCCTTTGTTCAGAGAAATAAAGTTTACCTGCATTAGGATTGATGAGCTAATGGCTAGTTCGTCAGACATTATTCTATGAATCCTTTACACCATCTTTGGAACAAAAGTGCTGTGGTTTTTACAGAATTCTGATGTTCTTCTCATCAATATTCCACCACTGATCCAAAGTCGGGTTGTAGAGGAAACCCCAGACCTGGACTCCCTCCAGCTCCTCCTCATGAATCCCAAGGCATTTCCAGACAAGAGGATTTATAATTCCTTCAGTGAGTCCCGGTCCTGTAAAACCTGCAGGAATATTCTAGTCAGGTGCCAGGACCACCTCAGCCTACGGAGGAGGATCGCATCGGCTCAGATCCAGGTTCGGATGAGCTAGACGTAATAATCTGGATTTCTGCTGGTAAGTTTTAGCCATGTTGGCCTTAACGTGCGCTTTTAGTTTTGATGTGTTCTGTAGATTTCCTAAATGTTCCGAACCACTTTGTGAATCCGTTTCTGCGACAACAGTCAAATGAAATAACGGTGACTGAATCAAACTCGGCTGTGTTCGATTAGCCGTTAGCTCAAAAAATGACCCCGGTTTGTAGATGAACGTGACTTCAGCTGAACTTCAAACGCTCAGGTTTGAATCACACAAAAACACCAAAAACAAGGAAGCAGGCTCGACAGACGTGCCTTTGAAAAAGGATTGTATTTTATTTACAGCGATTGGACAGAATTACAATACAAACGACGTAAAGAGCAGGTCTCCAGAGGAGGGCTACTGGAGGTCGTGTGGGCTTCCTTGTTCCTGGCAGCTGGGTGTGTGGCAGCTTTGGCAGACGGAACGTCCTCCTCCTCTTCTCATCGTCCCTCCCCTGCTCTTCCTGCTCAGTGACTTTCACCTTTCTTCCCAACAACCTGCAGGACAACAAACCAAACGCACCTCGGATGAAGCCCAACCGGCTGGAAAACTGGGCTGAAGGAAACAGAAACAGACGGCTCTGCAGCTCCGTACCCGCTTGAAGTCGTTCATGTTGGTGGCTTGTACCGGGGTGCCAATGAACGTCAGGTAGGTGATTTTTGTCGTCTCCTCGTCTCCGAGGTTTGATTTGACAAACAGCTGACAGGAAGAGGAGAGAAACGGTTATCCCGATACTCACATAAAACCACACGTAAAAATAAATAAACGCAAAAATACTGAACAGGAAGCTGTAATAAACTGTATTTATAACAGATACGAGTCATTCCTGTGGCATTTATCATGACTATATCCCAAACAATAAAACATCTGGCTGATGGCATCATGGCGACATCATTCATCAGGTCTAGTCCCGGTTAGCGATGGATACCGAATTCAGTACTTTTTAAGGTACCGACCGAATTCCAAAGTACCGACTGAGCACCGATTCACGTCATTTCAAGCGGTGCCTCGTTTCGGTACCCGTCCTTCACAACGAGAACTTGCCTAGACAGCTGCGCATGCGCAAGAGCGTTATATCATCGGTCCCTGCGAGCCAGTTGTAAACAGAGCAGCATGGTAGAAAGAACGCACGCTAACGCTTGGGTCCACTTCACTAAATGTGATGGGTAACTGGGTGATGATGAAACCAGTGACAACGATCTAAGTGAGACATCCTCATCTTAACGTTAGCTTGATATGTTAGCTTCCGTTTCGCTAATGGTGCGTTCGCTTTCTCCTCGGAACTCAGAATTTCCGACTAGAACATGAACGCGCTCTAAAGTTTGGCTTCACTTTACTAAATGCGACGGGTGATTGGGTGAAGACGAAACCAGCGACAACGATCTAAGTGTGAGGCATCATCGTTTTAATCTGCTCCAGCAGCTAAATAAACTGTTTAAGATAACGTTAGCTTGATATGTTAGCTTCCATTGCTACCATTGTTATCAGCTAATGGTGCGTTCGCTTTCTCCTCGGAAATTCTAACTTCCCAGTAGGAAAAATCAAATGAAAAAGGACAGCAAAAGGAATGAAGATACACAGTAAATTTAGTTCACAGTAAAGATGTTTGCTTCAGTTTAATTATCAGCTTATAAAACTACAAGGACGATGTTAAAATACAAACAGTTGTATGTTATTTATCGTGATATTTATCAAATATGGTTATATATTGAGAAAAATTTGTATTTAATTATAAAAGAGAATTAAAATATTAAACACTCAAAAGTATCGAAAATTGGTACCGTTAAGTACCGGTATCGATTCCTAGGTACCGGGAATTAGTACCGGATCGACTCAAATGTCAAAGGTACCCATCCCTAGTCCCGGTGAAGTTTCTGGTTTCTCACCGTCACGCTCTGGACATTCTGAAACTTGACGTAACGCAGAGGAATCAGACCGTCGTCTTTGTAGTCCTCCTCCGACAGCTCCAGAGTCTGGGTGGCTTCGCTCCGCTCGGCGTCGTCGAAGCCCATCGACCGAGGAAGATTGATGAACACCTTCATCACCTTCGGGGCTTGGGCTGAGGAACGGGGAGACGGAGGGACGTTAGAAAACCCTTTTCTCTGCTTGGCTTCCAGACCAGAGGAGGAAACCCACCTAAGTCCGAGCACTGCAGCTTCATGGAGAAGAGCTTCACGGGCTGGTTGAAGGCCATCGTTATCAAAAACTAAATGAGACAAAAAAAAAGGCTAAAAGAGTTTAAAACACTAGAACCAAAGTCCAGTAGGGATGTTTGTTTTGTTTAGTGGTTTGTTGTGAGTTTGGGGCCCAAAAACCCACAAACATTTTATTATTATTATTTTTTTTATTATTACACAATTTCTAAACATCTGAGAGTTTTCTACATTTTAGTAAACTGCAGAAAGGCAAATATAAGAAATGAAAACAAGTACATTTTATAAATCCCATTAAAAACAACCTAGTTGATCTAGAATATTTGTTTTGTAAGAACGAGGTCATCATGGCGTTACCTGCTCGTCGCAGTCAGACTCCAGGTAGGTGGAGTCTTTGACTAAACAGTTGTCGAAGCCGCAGTCGTCGCTCTCGTTCAGGCACTCGCAGCCGGCTTTGTTGACAAACGGCATGAGGTCCATCTGAGCGGTGGAGGAGAAGGAGGCAGACGTTAGTCACGTTTCTCTCCTCAGGTCACTTTAAACTGGGACCTGAAGGTCCGACTCGGCTGTTTGGAGGACCTAAACTTCTGTCGTGACTCGTGGATTTTGTCCCACCGGTTCCTGCTAGCGATGCTAACACAGGTTAACTTAAAGGCTTCTTTCGATTGAAGAGCTAACAACTGTTTCTACCTTCTGACACCCAGAGCTTCTGCTGGAAGCCTAATTAGAAAACATCAGATTAGTGAAAATGATCCTGATCTTCCTTCTGCTATCTCCACTTTTGAGTCCCTGTTGGATTGCACACCTCACCAACGTGGCTTCGGGTCATGTGGTTTGTTTTCTACAGACGGAAAATCCCTTTGAGCCTCTCTTTCTGTAACTTTTTGATCCTGGCGGTGTTTTTATTTGTTGTTGTTTCTGTAGCGACTCACGTATCCCTTTGGAATGTCCGAGTCCTCGTTACTTCCCGGGTCGTTTTCCGTGTGCTGTTTGATCTTCTCCTCCAGGCCCGCAGCGTCTGCCCCCTGATACTGATCCACCCGAACTCGGTTCCTAAAGAACAAGAACGTGGGCGTGGCTGAGATGTTGTTGGCTGCTGCCGTCCCCTAAAGAGGAAGAAAAGAAGTATTTTTTTCTCCAACTCTGCGATTAAAACAAGAATTAATCCAGTCACACAGAAACATTAATGTCTTTTAACTAAACCTCATTTTTTCTGCTCTGATTCTGGTGTTTTTGGGTAAAGGTTACAAACGATTCCTCTGCCACCACCAGGTGTGGACAGCTTCCTGAACAGCCTCTGCTCAGAGCAATAAATGTAACGCCCTCCACGATTGATGAGCTAACAGCTAGTCTACTTGCAGCTATCTTAATACCTCCGTATTAAAAACTTCCTGTTGGAGTCGTGACTGCTGCATTTTGCTGATGCAGGTGATGTTTAAACGTGTAAATCTCAGGATTCACAGTAAAGGCCGCTTTAAGGTGGCAGCACGCTGCTCACGAACTAGCCACTAGCATTTCAGTCCTACAGGACTGATGATCCCCTTCTCCAAACAGAGGCCACTCAGAAAGCTATCTGATATCTATTTATAACTTTTACTCAGGCCTACAGTGACTTGTTAGGATGATCCCTTTATGAATTAGAAAACTGGTCAGAATAATCACCACAAAACAACCCAGGCTTCAAAAGTAGCGAAAACAAACTGAAGTTACTGAATACCAGTCAGCTCAATAATAACACAGCTTCTACCAGGTGCACTATTTTACCTGATGAGGACGTTTTAATGTGTGAACACCATGAGGGGGTGTCAGGTGTGAGATCTACCTGGCAGACGTGAACATCGACCTCCAGGAAGGCAGCCTGTGGATACTTATTGCTCAGCATGTTGAAAGCTGGAGCTATTCTGACGCAGGGTCGACAGCTGAGGAGGCAGAAGGAGAAAAGTTGATCAATAATTCGCTATTAATAAACTAAACAGAATATTAGCCGCTGTAGTTTCGCTTTTCCCTGTTAAAAAGCCACGTGGCTTCATTAAAAACCCCCACAGACTGAATAGTCTCGTTACTTCTTACTGTGATACTGCTATGTCATTGTAGGCAACACAGCTAGGTAGCTACTGGCTAATGTTAGCACGGAAGCTACACCCGTCTAAAGAAGGTATTTAGCAAAGTGCCGCTTCTTAGATCAGGTAAATCTCCCACCACCATATTAGCTAAAAGAACGGACAAACCATGGAAGACCGATGTGGTGAGCTTAACTTACCCGGCCATGGTGAACTTCACCACGGCTAGCCTGGAGCCGGCGGCCGCTAACTCCGGCTGGAAGTCCGGGTCGCTCCCGATCACTTTAACACCGACCATGGTGCAGAGTTAGCGACTCAGGTCTGAGCTCGATGCCCCGGGCGGTAATCCGAGCAGAGACAAGAGAAATCGACGAAAACTGGGTGTTTTGTTTTTAGCTTTCTGTCAGAAAATTAGCTGACTGGAGGAGCACACCTCTGGCACGGTGAGCTGCGTCAGGATGGAGCGCCCTGATTGGCCCAAACGTGACATGAAAGGCGGGGCTTCTTCTTCTTCCTCCTCTGTAACTTCAGACAGCGCCCTCTGCCGGAAACAGAACAAACAGACATCAGGAGAATGGATGGAGGTGTATCCTGGCTTTGTATAACAGCGTTACTTTAGACGTTTGCCCTTTCAAGACTCATTTAATCTTCTGTTTTGTGAGAACACGTGTTTAATCACTAGCAAAGTAACTGTAAAACAGCCATTAGCTAAAAACATGACTTGAGGTCTTTGGTGAGTTTTCATAAACAATTCACTTTAAAACTCAATTCATCTGACGAGGATAGTTTATGTATTTTAGTAACGAAAATTATTTTCTGCTTGTCAAACTGTGCTGTTATTTTTATTCAATTAAAAGTAAATAAAGAAAAGTGTACAAATTGTGTGTCTGCAAAGGTTAAACGGTTTTCACACAACACAGCTGTAGATGTTTTCATATATTTATTTTCATGCTAAGCTCTTCATGTACAAAAAATGAGCTGAAATGGAAAGTAAAAAGCGACTGATTTTATGTGCATAAATAATATAGAATAACATAAGACAAATGAGTATCATAAATAGACATAAATGATATTTATCCTAACAGTAAAATACAGAGAAAGGACACGTTTCTGCTCCTACTAATAATTTTAATTAAAAAAAAGCAAGAGTTCCAATAATAGAAGCAGGTTTAGAAAGCCCCGCCCACAAACCCCTCACCTGGTTCAATTAAGAATTCAATTACACCCCTTTACCTGCGCCTCACGTGAGCAGACCGCCAGCGCCCCCACTTCCGCAGGTGAAGCCTCCACCTCGCTGCTGCTGGCAGGCTGCTCTTGCTTGGGGGCTCGGAGGCGTGGGACCGGTTCGGCAGGTTTGTGCGGGGCTGAACAGGTGAGGAGTCCCGGGGAGAGAAGGGCGGGGTGCCGCAGAGACGAGCAGGAAGCAGCGGACAGAGCTATGGTTCGGTAACACGGACACGAAAACACGGACGGGAAACACGATTTTCAGCTTCAACGGATCCACTGAAAGGCGGGGTGAGTCCAGAACGGTTCGTGTTTGTGTGTTCCACCTGCTTACCTGGAGTCTGGTTGTTTTACGTATAAAACTAAAACGGCTCACGAGGCAGGACCTCACCTGTCTCACCTGTCGGCTGATGAGCCCAACACCTTTCCTTGGTAGGCTGGATTATTTACGCAGCATCGTTCTAAACTAACACCTGGTTCCGAACCCTTGGGCTCAGTTCGACCATAGCGGGTCCCAGAGGAGATGAAGAGCTTCCGGTTTCTAATTTAATCCCTAAATAATCTCGTTTCTGTGTTTGGGGGGAAGCAGCCAAACAACGATGCGGATTAGTTTTAATTAGATACAAATAAAACTGGCTCATGAAATTAGGTTTTATTAGATTTTATGTTTGAATCTAAATGAGTAGAATTTAAATTCACGAAATTTGTAAATTGATATTAAATGTTTTAGATTTAAAATCTTTTAATCTATTAAGATTCCGTTTAATTTGCTGCTGAAGCTGCAGGGAAAATCAGTATGACCGAATGAAAAGGGAGTGTGACGCAGATGCAGGATGTTTCCAGATATTTTTAAACAGATTTTGTTCATTCAGTTTTGCTTTGGTCCTAAAAATATAAAAAATTTGGTTATTTTTAGTGTTTTAGTTCAGTTTCATGTGTTGGCAGCAGGGTGAATTAACAAGAAAGCCCTTTGGGTGCCTGTTCTATAATCATCTAATCAAATATAAATTTGTGGCTCAAAAGTTAACGATTAATATTGCAGAAATGATTAAAATCAGATTTTTTGCAAAATCTTCTGCAAATTAAATATTTGAAACCTGTTGGAATTTAATCTGGAAGTCTCACAACCTGCAGTGAAAGGTTAATATTTTATTTTAGAGTCCTGCTTTGCTAAAGTTCTCCATGTTTTTATAATCGGTCAAAAGAGCGTTTTTAAAACCCTGTTTCCTACAACAGAGACGAGGAGGAATGTTTTTCACATTTGGGATGAAACTTATTTACAATAAAATTTGCTAGAAAAACTAACTTTTGACATTTTAAAAGGAGAAATAAAAACTTTCATAATTTAAGTTTTGGTTAATAAAATAACTCACAAAAGGATGAAAGTATCAGCTAAAATCATCCAGATGTTCTATTAAAACGACGACAGACTTTTTATCGGTGCTTTTTAATCGTTTTTTTGTCGCACGCCTGAAGTTTTTCAAGCCAAAGTTCATTTCAGACACTTTCTCTGAGTTCTCTGTTGTATTCACTTAAGTATTTTCCCAGAAGACCTTTACCTGCCCCCAGGTGTGCTGTTTTACCATGCCGGGGGGCAGTGGCAGGTTAGAATTTTGCCCTGTAACTGGAGAGTTGTTGGTTCAAGCCCAGGCTCCGTCTGTGTTAGCCATTGTGCTTTTAGGCAAGACACTTCACCCTCCTTGTAGCCCATCACCACCTGTGTGTGAATGTGGGTCATACGGAGAGAACCCTGTTGTCTATGTCGTTTGGGCTGGGTAACGGACCGTGGAACTTCTGGTTTCACTTCCTCCTCTCTGCTGAGCTCCTGAACCTCTAAAAGCTCCTGAAACGCCCCGTCTGCCCGTTTCTCTTCCGACCCGACACACTCCGGTCCCTCCGGGCTCCTCGCCTCGGCAGGGCTCGTCTCTGGAGGTGAAGAAAGTTTTCAGGACTTTGTTTAGGGAAATGTTGAACTTCTCATGGAAATTTTCAACCTGGAAAACTGCGACAGAGAATTTGAATCATGACTTGTGAGTCAAATACTCAAAGGAAAATATGAGGGGAAGACGCAGGCGTGTTGAGTTCAGGTGAGATCAGGCGAACTTCAGCCGTTCTGTATTTTATTGTCTTATTTGAATCCAACTTCAGGTCTTTTAAACTCTTCATCCACGTTATAAGGAATCACCTGCTGCTGCTCTTTATTCAGGACCAGTTTTAGCCTGTTGGAAGCATCGTACCGGATAGGGATGGTCACTATATCGGCATCAATATCGGTATCGGCCCATGTTGATCATTTTTTAACATATCGCTATCGGTTCGGTAAATACAACCGGGCCGATGTTAATGACCGATATTTTTTCCATCTTGGCTCCATTTGTTTGTCCGTTTCAGCGGGTGAGGGGGGTGATGTGTAATTACGTCATGTGAACAGTGAATGAAATCATCTCAGAAGCGTAAATGTGTGTGTTGTGTGTAGGGATGCAACAATACCACTTTTTTCCAAAGCGATACGATACCGTTACTTGGATCTGAATATTCGCCGATACCGATTACCGATACTTCTACCACACAAAAAAATACAATGATTTGAAATACAGGTTTTATTTTCTTCTCTGCTTTCAACAGGAAAAGACTGTGACGGAGATAAAAAGTAAAATGTATGAATGGAAATCATCACAAAACTAAAATATTAGGTGAACAGAAATGACAAGTTACAGTGAAGCCATTTTCAAGCAACTGCATTGGTATCGGTTCCTGGTATCGGTTAACTTTTACCGATACAATATCTTATCGGTATCTGTACCGATACCAGTATCGTATCGGTGCATCCCTAGTTGTGTGTACATAACGTAAATTCAGCTTGAACAACTTTCATTCTATACAAAATCTGCTGGCTTTTTAAGCAGAATATCGGCAAATATCAGTTATCAGCCGTAACAATGATCTTAATATCGGTATCGGCCCAAGGATTTCATATCTGTGCTTCACTAGTACCGAGTTAGCCGTAGGGAACTTCAGCCCAAATTAAAAGAACCACATCCATAAAACTCCCTATAAACATGTCCGTGTGGTAAAAATGATGTCAAGAGTCAAGTCTAACGTAGACTTGCATTTATAACGTCACACATAAAAGGGCCAACGAGTTTATTTACTGAATTTCTCTTCGGGATTAATAAAGTATTTTTGAATTTGAATCGAATTTCTACAAATGTCCTGATGAATGTTTTAGTGTGTTCTGATCCCATCTCACTAAATAAGCTTCAATCAGGATTGTTCTGTGCCAGATGTGATCAGTCTGCTTCTTTTATTCCACTGATGATAACTTACACGTTTATTCTGTGCCAGATGTGATCAGTCTGCTTCTTTTATTCCACTGATGATAACTTACACGTTTACATTATTTACTTTAAACAGAATTAATTGTAAATTGATAATAAAAATCCATCAAAGTCAACCAGATGTATTTAAAACTTCAACAAAGGCTTGAAAACTACAAGATGGTTGAACATTTAACCGAGTTGATTTTTAGGGAAACATTTTGTTTCTTTTACACCAATGATTGTTTTTGGCGAGGCGCCGACCGGGTCAGGCGCAGCCAGGAAATAACAAATGCAAATAAGGAGTCAAATATTTCTCCTGCAGGGGCCCAGCGGCGTTATTCCAGGTCTGCTCTAAACGAAGAAGTGATTTTTATTTGGATTTGGGATGTTTCTGCTCCCAGGGGTTAATCCAGCTGCTGGTTGTTTTTGGGCATGAATGGATTTATTCTTGGGGCTTTTGTTGTGAGTAAATATTAATACATCATTAATGTAGAAGCGGATCTGAAGGTTTGAAAACTTCATTTAAACCTAAACATTGGGTCTAAATGAATCGAGACAAACGTTCCATTTCTGACTTCTACCTGTAAAATCTTTATTTTCCTGTATTATTCAGTGATTTATTTTCACATTTATTTACATCAAACTTCAGGATTCAAAGGAAAATGTTCAAACGTTTGAATACAGATTGTAGTTAATCTCCCTAATAATAATAATAATAATAATAATAACTTTTATTAAACTCTGTCTGTAAATCATTAGATTTGAAATAATTCCCATTAATTTTATATCGGAGTAAATAACAGCTTAAACTTCCTGCTTGTGTAAAATAAAAGCGTGAAACAGAACCAACTAGAAATGCGGCTGGGAATAACCAGCCTCTTTGTTCAGCAGTTAACCGAGACATCAGATTGGTTCTGATCAGGTTCTTCAGCTGATTCTGATTGGTCAGAACCAGGACCTGTATCAGAGGAGAGTGCAGCTTTGTTTTGCTCCTTGTTGATGTTGGAACTTTACCAGAAAAGGGAAACCTCGTCTGAGTTTTAAAGGACCAACGTTGGAGGGGCGTGCGTAAGCGGTGTGCAGCTTGTAGGGAGAAGGACGTGTCTGGGTAGGTGCTAGGGTGGAAGGTCTTGTCTGATGGGCTGACAGAGGTTCTGGTAGCTCAGTGGCTCATTCCTAGCCTGGAAAGCCAGATTAAATATATTATTTAGTGTTTGAAGAAGAAAAGTTTTCTATAGCGCCTCTCGATAAAAATCACGAGGCGCTTCACAAACAAAATGTAAAATATAAAAAAGAATTTATAAAGTGATTAAAAATATATTTAAAATGAGGAAAAATTAGACGATTGTGATTAAAAAATGTAAAGAGAGTGAATAGGAAAGAGGGAAATTGGTGGATCCTGGGGAAGGTGGAATGGGTGGGGAGAGCAGAACAAGGGAGGTGATGAAGGTCCCACCAAAGCCTGAACAGGTGAGTTTAAAGGAGACCACTGAGTCCACTGATCTCAGGCTCAGGGGGAGAGAGGTCCAGAGTCTGGGGGCCACAGCAGCAAATGATCTGTCACCTTTGACCTTTAGCCTGGTGCTGCACAACCAGTAGGCTTTGATCACTGGACCTCAGGGACCTGCTGGGGGTGTAGGGACTAAAGGTTGGTTTATGCTTGACGCGTCTGCGAGGTCCGCATGGCTCCGTGCGGAAAAGTTGCGTCACTTTGTGTCATTTTATCAACCACGCCCCTCCACCGCGTCTCCGCACGGCCCAGAATTTCTGCAATGCGCACCTCGGAAAAATTCTAACCACGCGGACGGACGGATGTGGAAAAACATGGCGGACCGGCAAGAACTAGTATGGCAGAGGTTGGTAGATACAGACATTTGTATGATTCAGCTCTCAGAGATCACCGTGATCAACATGTTGTTAATAATTCTTGGAGAGAAATAGCTCGCACTGTCGGAAAAGACGAGGACGCTGTTAAAAATGCTGGAATGCCGTGTTGTAAACAGTAATTTTTACTTCTACTATGGTGTAGTGTTGGATGCATGCTGTAGAGCTCCATGCTGCCCCCTACAGTTTGGGAGAATATTGGCTCACCGCAGAGACAAGCCGCATGAACCATAAACGCTGCGAGTTGTGAAGCGCGCTCCGTCTGCGAGCCGCTTCACCGCGCGGAAAGTAAATGCGTCAAGCATAAACCAAGATTAAGAAGATCACCATTGTAAGATGGTGCTTGTCCATGTAAGGCCCTATAGACCAGAACCAGGATCTTGAAGTGAACCCTGAAGTTGACTGGCAGCCAGTGAAGCTGGAGGAGAAGCGGGGTGATGTGGGTGTGTTTGGAGGACTTGGTCAGAAGCCGAGCACAGGCGTTCTGAACCACCTGTAGACGGTTCAGGGAGGTTCTGCTCAGACACGTGAAAAGAGAGTTACAGTAGTCAAACTACTCCATTGACGGCTCTCGGTTGTGGGTCGGGTTCTACCGTTGTCTTTCAAACGATTGCCGTATACCACTGAACAATGAATACGTGACGTACTCACCGTAACGGATGTTGGTAAACGAGGCGGTCCGCTGTTGAAGAGGGTGAAAATGCATCCTTTTTCTAAATAAAAGACTTGAATACGTCTGTCTGCTCCTGATTCTGATGAAGCCCAAGTCCAACCAGACGAAGAGGGAGCTTAAGTCTTCTCCCTTTCAGGTCAGGACCCGTGGTCCGGAAGTAGATGGACGTGACTCAGGCTCTCTACAGAGGGCCCTGATTTGCCCATAAAATGCTGTGATTGGCCCACCATTGTGGACTAGCATAGTGGGGTGACAACCCGACACAAAGGGCCGGTGTGATGTCATCCGTATGTGATGCAAATGCAACGTAGCACCGCTAAAGACAACATCGCAGCGTTGTTGAACTTTCTTCTGAGTTGGTAGATTTTTGTCAAACTCCAAAAAGAAGAGACTCCAAAAAGGCAGCAAGCAGCACAATGGAACATTCTGGAACAACCGGTGACTCCGCCCCCTAGCCAATCCGTAACAGTCGCTGACGTCACGTGTTCAGCCCAGAAAAAGGGGCGACAACCTGACTCATATGTCTCGAAACCGCAATGAGACGAGTCGAGCTGTGCTGGGCTAAGGGTCCTGGTGGGAAACCCCAGAAAAGAGTCTGGAGCTCGTTTTTTCTGGTGGTGACTCGGATGTTTTCTAACTGGGATCTTTTTTTGTTTTTTCTGGCTCGCGAACAAGTTAAATAACAAAATATTATTAAAGGACCTGTTTAATTAAAGTTAAGGGGCAGCAGCAGCTCAGCGAGTTGCCCAGTAATCTAAAGGTTGCAGGTTCGATCCCTGCTGTGGGGTCCTGGGGTTGAAGCCACAATCCCCAAGAACTAGTTTGGTCTTTTTTAGTAAAACTTTGGCGGAGGCTGAAAACGACTTCCTGTAGAGTTGGAGGATGGAATCGTATCGTCCAGATCGCCGTTGAGTTCTCGGTGAACTCCTCTGGTTGAATAAACTGAGCCAGCCTGACGTGAAGGAGACTTTTTAGTGTTCGGTGTTCGTACGTTTACCGTGTCACTTCTAAACAACCAGGTTCAAACCAAAGAAGATTCAAGATTTACAGGATTTCTTGTGACCCGGTCTGACCCAGTTCCACCCAGCTGCTCGAGAACTTGTTATGTTTGGAGCTTTTAGTCTGGAGGAGACCTGAGAAACAGGTTTTAGCAGTTTTTATTAAAAATAATGCATCCCCCCCCCCAACCCAGTCCTCGGCTCTTGGGTTTTCCTCCCAAACTTCCAGACTTCGATCATCACGGATCTGGATGAGCAGCTCTCCAGACCTTCTCAAGCAGCTTGTTTTACATCCTCTGTAGACATTTCTTACTGTCTGCCTCGCTTGTGGGAAGAGTTTAGCTGCCTGACCAGGAGCTGCACCTCCTTCCTCCTCAGGTTTCAGTGTCGTCATGGAGGTATGTTCTCGTCTGTCCCGCTCTCCTCCCTGTTGTTGCTGAGGTACTCGGAGCTAAAACCAGTTCTCAAACCGGTCGCTGCTTCTCTGCTTGGTTTGTGTTTGAATGGTTGTTTTTTCCACAGGAAAACATTTATCATAATAAAGACCGGCTAGGCTGACTCTAACCCAGTTATTTTATTTAGGTTATTAATATATGAATGCGTTTGGGCTGCAGACACGAGAGGTCTTAAAGGCGATGGAGGATTTCGGTGCGTCGCTGATCTGAAAAATGGTAAAATTGTCACATTCTATGTTAAATAAAGGTTGAGAGCGTGTTTCTGCCCGGACCCTTTTAGATGTGACACACTCCTGAGTCTGATCACTTTAGAGTGCGGTCATAAAAACAAACCAACTGTAATAATTCTGTTAAAATGGTCAAATTAACTGATGAAATCATGATTTATCTGTAGAGAAAATTCTTTCTGCCACTTCTTCCATCCTATGGAAAATATGGAGGCATGCGTCTCCTCAGCTGCTTTAGATCTCTACAATCTCTTAATTTCAGATTTAATCTGATCGTGCTCAGATTGGCCCTTTCTTTTTTATAAAGACGAATGTTGGAGCTTGTTCGGATGCTTTCACTTATTATAACATGTAAGTTAAGATTCAAAGAACTTGTTTTTATTCATTTAATTTACTTTTAGTTTAAGGAGAAGGTCAAATTATAGATTACATTCTGGCCATTGCAAACGGTCCTGGTTAAAAATGATCTAATTCCTGTTGGAATTAGAGATAGGGTGAGAAGCTCGGTCATCCGGGAGGGGCTCAGAGTAGACCCGCTGCTCCTCCACATCGAGAGGAGCCAGTTGAGGTGGCTCAGGGATCTGGTCAGGATGCCTCCTGGACACCTCCCTGGTGAGGTTTTCTGGGCACGTCCGACTGGGAGGAGACCTAAAGGAAGACCCAGGACACGGTGGAGGGACTTTGTCTCTCACCTGGCCAGGGAACGCCTTGGGATTCCCCCGGAGGAGCTGGCCTAGGTGGCTGGGGAGAGGGAAGTCTGGGCCTCCCTGCTTAGGCTGCTGCGCCCCCGACCCGGATAAGCGGTTGAAAATGAACGGATAATTAGTATTACTGAAGAGTGGAAGTAATTGAAATTTTAGTGTACAGAAGTAGCTCAGGAGGTAAAGCAAGTTGTCCAGTTATCGGAAGGTTGCAGGTTCAATCCCGGTTCCTGCCAGAGAATGCTGCTGTTGTGTCCTTGGGCAAGACACTTAAACCCACCTTGCCTGCTGGTGGTGGTCGGAGGGACCGGTGGTGCCTGTCCTCGGCAGCCTCGCCTCTGTAAGTGTGTCCCAGGGCAGCTGTGGCTACATCGTAGCTCATCACCACCATGGTGTGAATGTGTGAATGACGTGTGATGGAATCATGTAAATGTTTACACTGACATTAACTCAGGAGTTGTGTTAAAGGAACATTTCCACCGTTTCCATTATGCAAGAATCAAAACGTCATCCTCAGTAGTTCCTGGTTATGAACGGTGTGACGCAGGATTGATTCCAGGTTGTTTTCCTTTGGCGTTGCTCGTTGGAGTGGATGTTGAAGGCGATCCTACTTCTGAAATCCACTTTGCAGAAATGCTTCATTTCCGTTGAGTGACTTGATCCAAAAAGCTGAGTTAGGTATTTTTGTCAGATGTGAAATTTCAGGATGAACTCAGAGGAATGAGCGTAAGGGTGAAGTGTTGTTGGAGGCGTTCAGGTCGTGTTCCTCTCCTCCTGACTGAGTTTTCATGTTCAGACTCGCGCCGTTACTCACACCTCATTCATTTACCTCCAGACTGACTCCAGAAGCTTCTGCTTCCTCTGCTCTGACGGACGTGGTGAACACAAACCCTCTGAGGGTTTTAGCCCGAGGACGAACGGAGACGACCAGCGGCATCTGCTGCTTCTATTTAAAGCAAACGACTAAATAAAAACAGGTTTTCTTTGTTTTTATGTTTCGACTGAAGTTTGAAATATCTTATTTAAATCTCAGCTTCAGACGTCGGTGATGTTTATTTCCTGTTGAGTTAAAACTGATGAAGGCGTCGCCACACCCCACTACCAACACACACACAGTCTGGATTAATCTCTCTGATATGCAGACGCTCGTTACAACATCACCGTTTCATCACGTAACCACGTCTGACCGGCAGCTCTTTGTTTGGGTGATTTCTCAGATCTGAGATCAGTTTTAGGGAAACTTCCTGTAAAAACTTTTAGCCGGCCGGATCAGCTGACCCAGCAGCTGTAACCAAACCGGTTCTGAATCCTTGAGATGCTGTTTGACTTGATCTTTATTCTGAGATGTCCTAAGCCTCCAAAGCTCCAAGTCTCTTGTACAAACAAGTTGGACCTGATTTTTAAAGCCGTCTGAGATTCAGTTCTTCAGCATTTCTTTACCTCCATCTTCTGCTGAGCTTCCTGGATTTCTATGGACTCCCTTCACTCTCACACGTTACTGACATTTACTCTTTAAAGTGACTGTGTGTATTTTTCTTGACGATAGGGGGCAGTAGATGCCTAAATCGTCTCAAGCAAGCAGTATTTTTGTGTCGGGGTATCACCTTACTAACAGATGCCCATTAGGGTCAAAAAGCCCTGGGGAGTGCAAACTTTAGCAAAATAACGCACACATCAGACTCCCTTTCATCACTGCGACAAGCGACGAGCTAAATGTGTAAAACAACATTTAAGAATGACAAAAGATTTGTAACTGTTGCCAATCAGTAAATGCATTTTGTCCTCATGGGCTCCCGTAGAAGGTGTTTCTCAATGTCAAAACGCCTTGCTTACGAGGACACTGTCCTTCCTTGGTCAAAAAAAACGGTTAAATGGAACAGACTTGCATCACGTGACCGTGGCTTCCACGGCGGTCATGTAACATCACGTGACACGGGAGACAACATAAGTAAGTTTCAATATAAATATATAACGAGACTTTTACTTTTTAAATTGTGTATATTTTTAAATTGTGGGCGACGGTGGCACAGGAGTTAAGAGCTCGCCTCGCAATCGGAAGGTCGCAGGTTCGAGACCCGCTCAGTCTGTCGCTGTCGTTGTGTCCTTGGGCAAGACACTTAACCCACATTGCCTGCTGGTGGTGGTCGGAGGGACCGGCGGCGCCAGTGCTCGGCAGCCTCGCCTCTGTCAGTGCGCCCCAGGGCAGCTGTGGCTACATTGTAGCTCATCCCCACCAGTGTGTGAATGTGTGTGTGAATGTGTGAATGACTGATTGTGTTGTAAAGCACCTTGGGGGGTTCCAGGACTCTAGAAGGCGCTATATCAAATACAGGCCATATATGTTTATTAAATTAAAAATATAAGTGAGTTACTACCCGCTAGCCACCGAAGCTGCAACTAGTAAGCAACTAACCAACCATAGATAACTTCTTTGGATCTAAAAAAAAACATATTAAATTAGCTGACTTACTTTTAAACTTAAATTGTCCCCAAAGTAGCTGCCGGCTTCTCATCCGCCGTCCTTTTGAAAATACCGCTGTGTCTTCTGGGTAATTTTTGACCAAGGCTAGGCTACAAGACACCTCCTGTGTATCCTCGCTCAGCTAGCTAAACAGCTAACAAACGGAGATCACACGCCTCGGTAGAATATGAACATTGGAACATGTCTTGGCGGCTCCTGATGACGTATCTCCTAGGCCAGTGGTTCCTAACCTGGGGGTCCGGACCCCCACAAGGGGGCGCCAAAGCCTCTCAGTGGGTCGCCAGGACCTCTCCACTTTAAGGGGTTAAAACTTCATTTATTACTTGTTTATAGCCTACATTGTGCTCACATTTTTTTTCCTGAGTGAAAAGTTTACTGATATTAAGACAGGAAATAATTAGTACAGAAAAATTAACACACTTTTAAGAACATTTTTCTCAGCTCACTGTTTTATTTGCTAGTGTCAAAAGTTCATTAAAGATGGGACTGAATGATTAATCACAGCGTTTACAGTAAACTAGTATAAAAAGTAATATACACATTTAAGTACATTTTGCTCAGTGTATTTTTTATGTGTCAATCGTTTATTGAAAGGAATGATTGTTTCTTGTAAACACTGATAAATCAATGTGTTCAGAAAAGTAATACAAACTGTCAAGCACATTATGCTCTGTTTGGTTTTGTTAATGACTTTGTTCTGTACTGGAGCCTACTATTGCTGTTATCTATTGAATCAAAGCATATTAAAATGTGCTTGAATAATTTTATCATTTCTTAATACTGTTTGTACTGGAAGAGAGAATGGGAGGGGGTCGTCAAAAATTTTACTGGTAAAAAATGGGTCCCTTGGGAAAAAGGTTGGGAACCACTGTCCTAGGCAACCGGAGCGGGGCCAAGACATCAAGGCGAGGTTCCTTGGCAATGAGAAACACCCACAGACCCGCTCCCATGTGTTTTAGACCTGATTTTTATGGTTATGTTACAAAGCCGCCAATACTTTTCAACAATTGGGCATCATGTCATTCATTTTCAACATTTTGATTAATATTTCCAGAAATTAATGGTGAAATCTGCACACTGTCTCTTTAATTGATTCACTTGTTGTGAGTCTCTTCGTGTTTGGTTGTAGGTGATGTTTGACATGTTTAAATGTGACTAATGTCATAACGTCTGTGGGTGGAAATGAATAAATGAAGCAAAGTTCTTGATTAAAGGATTGATGTAACGACTGAATCTGTGACTGCAGACGTCCAGCAGGATTTTAGGAGGAAATGGCAGCATTTGATTTAAATTAGTCCGCAGTTTAGAGTCTGCTGACCTTCCGGAGAAACTTTAGCTCAGATGTTAACAGGCGATGAACGGAGAGCCGACGAGGTGGTGAAACATTCATGTTTATCATCTGGTAGCTTCTCACCAGTCTTCATTTTTAACACCTCCAATAATTAGAGGTGTGAATGTGCAGGTGTTGTGTTCACTTACAAATGAAAGGTCAAATCCGTTCTAATTTTAGATCATTTGGCTTTTTACTTTGTCTTTTGTATTAATAACGATGCTTTTACTGCGTCCTAATTTAGCATCGGACTCAAGTTTGGTTTTAGGGTTTTGGGTGGGATTAAAATTATGAGGACTTAAAGGGACTTTACGGAGTTTTGAATTTTTACGCTCGCCATTGCCCCCTCAGGCCAAAAGCGCAAAAGCGTAACGACAGCTTAAATAGGAGGCTCGTGCACGTGGCGCGCATGCTGTACGTGCACACTCCTTAATGAAAATAACAGCTGAGACAGTCCTGTGTGTGTGTGTGTGTGTGTGTGTGTGTGTGTGTGTGTGTGTGTGTGTGTGTGTGTGTGTGTGTGTGTGTGTGTGTGTGTGTGTGTGTGTGTGTGTGTGTGTGTGTGTGTGTGTGTGTGTGTGTGTGTGTGTGTGTGTGTGTGTGTGTGTGTGTGTGTGTGTGTGTGTGGCCTGGAGGACAGAGGACAGGAGAACACGCAGCTAATTAATTAAATAATCTGGTTCTGTACCTTTCTCTTCAGCACAGCCGACAAAGGTTTATGATGGGTCAGTCCTCCTGCATGCTCAGATCATTCCCTTCCCTTGCTTGAAAAATTGTTCCAAAATGAAAGTTGAACCCACATCTTTTTTATCTGTGAATTCAATGCCGTTCGGCGAGTCTCAAATAAAAATTTGGGCATCTTACTGTAAAAAAATATACCATTAATGTAAAAAATAAACTCTAAATAAAACATGTTCACACCCAGGATCGAACCCAGGTCTTCTGCATGAAAGCCCGAAGCCTTACTAGGTGAGCTTAAGCACCAATGACATCTGTATCTGGAATATTTATATCTGTGATGACAGCTGAAACAACGTTCAAAGAACGGTTCGGAGGGCGATGCCTGAGCGTGAACGCGCATGAAGCAGCCTGCTCGACCCGAGCATCTCTCTTTTTCTGTGACTTTACAGAAAAACAGGCAATCACAGTAAAAATGCCAGGGCTCATTCTACAGGACCAGGGCATTGCAGGAGAATGTATGAAGAAGACATTTATTATTTCTATACATGTTTTGGCTGTCACACTTCCATAATGTCCCTTTTAAAAATCAGTTTCACATTTAAATAAGAGAAGGGACTAAGAACCGGCTCACCCATCACGATCATCACGCCATTCTTTGGCCCGCCTTCCGATCGGACGTTCTTATGGATGCGTCCAATAACCCTAATGGCAACACCTTTTCTAGCCAAACGAGCCAAAACAGGAAGTGTTGTGCTTGGTCGGTTGTTTACGTTGATGGAGTTGACCTGACTTTTAAGATACGGTGAAGCTTTAACGTTTTTGTTTAATTTCAGAAACTTGAGGCTCTAAGATGAGTCGGCAACGAGTCGACTCGCAGGGCTCCATCGGGCCGAACGATGAGGTCATGCCGTACAGCGACGACGAGACGGACGATGAGCTGGGCGACGAGACCTCGGAAAGTGAAGTGGAGGCGGCACCGGAAGCCCCTCAACCTCCGATGGAAACGAGACCCCCCGGTGGGTTCAGGCAGCTGACCCGTTTACGTTCATCTCCTAGATCCCGTCTCCGTAAACTCCTAAAATAATCACGTTGTTTTTCAGTGGTTGGGTGGAAGGTGAAGGCTAACGACAGAGCCTACCATCAGCTGCCCGAGTTTAAGAAGAAAATCTTCTTGTGCATAAAGAAGAGCCGATACTCCGTAAGTGAAACAACCCCACCGTGTTGTTGGTTTGGACCAACAGACCAACTCTCGTGAATCGATTCTTTAGAGCATCAACTTCAGACGTTTAAGACAATTCTGGTGGGAAGAAACTTAATGTTTCCGTCTTTCTGTCGCTGAATTTTCAGGAACTGATTGGAAAAGTTAGGAAATGGTTCTGAACTGTTCAGATTCAGGTCAAAGTTACACGGAGCCACTTCAGAGAGGCTGAAGGACCTTGTGTTGCTCCAGAGCCACAGGCTGGAGAGCCTAAACCCTCCTGATGAACTTGTTGGGAACTTTTCTCATCAGAAGTTGTAAGAATGTCATTAAATACAAGTGAAAGCTGGTTTAGTCCAGCCAGCAGGTGGAAAACGGTGATTCCCCGAGGGACTCCGTCCAGTCGTTGGTGAGGTTTGGGTTCTCCAGCAGCCGGAGAGCACGAACGTTTAAGGTCAGACTCTGGGTGTAATCGGCCTTTGTGTAGACGGAAACCTGATCGCCCGGTTGAACTGGTGTAGTCTCCCCAGCAGACACGTTAGACGCAGCAGGA
Organism: Nothobranchius kuhntae; assembly: GCA_006942095.1. Taxonomy (NCBI): domain Eukaryota; kingdom Metazoa; phylum Chordata; class Actinopteri; order Cyprinodontiformes; family Nothobranchiidae; genus Nothobranchius; species Nothobranchius kuhntae. The sequence continues at coordinate 476,954 of SSNQ01000206.1, read as the reverse complement.
GATGACGGAGGGCAGGTGGACCGGGTTTAAATGGTTCTGGACCTCCATTCGGCTGTCGGTTCTGTGGCTCTGCACCAAAACCAACTTCTGATCCTTTAGAAAATGGTTCATTTGAATCTGTTGTTCCACAGACCGCCTAAAGGTCTTTGGATGTTTTCTGATTCAAGGGAACCTGGGAACATGAGAACCTGGTGCAAAAGTTCTTTTTCCGCTTCTTTTTGCCATCTACTTACTACCGTTGGGGAATCTTCTTCGGCGGTTCGGCATGCGTTTTCATTTTTATGCTGACGACTGTCAGATCTACCTCCCCCTTCAGCGGGGGGTCGATGGGTCAACATCAAAACTTGTAGATGCCCTAGAGGATGTGCGCTCCTTGGCTGCAAACTTCTTACATTTGAATGACGCTAAGACTGAAGTAATTGTACTTAGCCCTGGCATGTCTACACGCCCATGCGATGCTGTGAATCTGAGCCCTTAAGCATCCAACATGAAGACCACCATCAGGAATTTGGGAGTGCAACTGGACTCAGCCCTAAAATTCGACGCGCAAATCAACCAGGTTGTGCGATCGTGTTTTTTTAACTTACGCCGACTAGCCAGAATGAAGCCCCTGCTGTCCAGAGCACATCTAGAGACTGTCACACACGCTTTTGTTCTTTCAAGGCTCGACTACTGCAATGCACTGTATGCCGGCCTTAGTCAGGGCGCGGTAGCACGCTTGCAGTTAGTACAAAACTCAGCCGCTAGGTTCGTGACAGGCACTAGGCGCAGGGAACATATCACCCCTGTGTTGGCATCCCTTCACTGGCTGCCTGTACAATCCAGGGCAAAATTCAAGGTCTTGGTGCCGGCCTACAGGGCCTTACAAGGAACGGCTCCAGCATATCTTGGCAACCTTTTGCATAGACACGCCCCCTCGCAGGCACTTCGCTCAGCCGGCAGGGAGCTGTTGATGGTTCCACACTCTAGTGCAGGTCACGGTGGGACCGTGCGTTCTCTGTGTTGGCACCTGCACTTTGGAACCAGTTGCCTTTGGTGGTGCGTCAGTCACCCTCATTGGGGGTTTTTAAGACTCTCCTTAAGACCCATTTTTTGTCAAGGCTTTTCAGGTTTAGCAAATTTTACCCAGTTTCGATGCCCCGGCCTCTTAATCTTTCTCTGGATTTTATTTTTTGCTTTTACTCTCCTCTTTTAATTGATTTTATGCTGGTTTTACGATTGTTATATTTTATTCTGATGGTTTTATGGGCATCTGCATTGGTCGCAGAAGGGGCTTTATAAATAAATGAAATGAAAAAATGAAATGAAATGTATGTCAGTAAAACGACCTAAAAGGTGAAACTAACCTACGAGACACTCATTCTATGCTAATCCAGATATTCCAGCCTTTGTTATAATTGTGATTGTGGCTTACAGCTGCCAAAAACCCCACATTCAAAATCCCACCCTAGTGAAAAGGTTCAGTATTCTAGACCTTAAGTGCCACACTGTGATCGGCTAATGAATCCAGAACACCTGCAGAGGGTTCCTGAGCCTTTAGAGGGTCTCTCAGTCTAAGCTGGATTACTGAGGTTAAAGGACGTTTGCATCAGATTCTTGTTTTTCCAGGTTCTGCTTTGATTAATTTCAAAATCCAAGAAGTTGCTTAAGTTGGACTAAAAGTGATGCAGAAACCTCGGATAAACTGAGGGGAATGTTTGCTCTGATTTCTAAATCTAAAATGGGACCATGATTTAAATTTTTATGCTAAATATTTAAATTTCTCAAGTCTTATTTTGTACTTTAATGTTAAATGTTGTGGTCGTCCAACGGTCAGAGCTGCAATGTTGCTGCAGCTGAAACTTCCCTAACCCTGACTCTTCATGGTGTTTAAATGCAGATTTACAGTTGAAATCCCTCTGAATCGGTATGTTAGTCGCACACCGGTCACAAAGGACTTATACCATTATTAATTATTAGTAATGGTCATGTTATAATCTGACAGTGACTAATTATGTGTTTCTCTGCAGGGAAATGCTATCAAAACCTACAAGTACAACGCCCTGACCTTCCTCCCTCTCAACCTGTACGAGCAGTTTAAGAGAGTTGCCAACATCTACTTCCTGGTTCTGCTCATCTTACAGGTTTGTCTAATAAAACATGTATTTTTTTATTTTATGGTTTAAATCACAAGGACTGACAAATATTTGCAACATCTTAGAGTATACCAGAGATCACCACCCTGCCCTGGTACACCACGCTGATTCCTCTGGTCATCGTTTTGGGAATTACCGCCATCAAAGACCTGGTGGATGACCTGGTAGGACTTCAGCTCGTCCAATATTCTGTTCAGTCTGGTTCGGGATTAATTTTAATAAGAGATCTTTTAAATACTTTTTATTTCCCAGGCGCGACACAGAATGGACAAGGAAGTCAACGGCAGGAAGTGTGAAGTTCTCCTGGATGGCAGGTCAGGAACACAACTCATTGAGATGAATCTACTTGAGAGGTGGCGGGATTAAAAAATGATTATTTTATCTCTGCCTCAGGTTTCAAGACTCAAAATGGAGGAACATCCAGGTTGGAGACGTGGTTCGCCTCAAGAAAAATGACTTCATTCCAGTAAGATGGTTTTGTTTTGAAAATATTTCACTTGACTGGCTTGTTTAAAAATTATTATTATTATTTTTTTGTGGTCCTGTGGAGAGTTTATGAACGGCCTCAGTTTAGGGAAAAAGATGAGTGGAGATTCAAGGCTGTTGCTAGCCTAAGATGGTCCAAGACCAAACTGCTGCTGCAAAACAAATCCAAAATATTTATCTTGACTTGAGCTGTCAGTCGTCTAAAATGATCTCATTAGTTTTGTAGTTTACTCACAACTAATCTTCCATTAGGTTAGAAATACATATAGAGCTGGGTGATATGGCATCAAATCATATATCTGTATCTATATCTATATAGATATAGATACAGATATAGATGATAGAGATAGATATATAGATATATATACATAGATATACATTTACATATAGAGATATATGAGATATATATAGATAGATCTACCTTTCAAGTAATTTTTAGGCATGTTATGAATCTTCAAACAATACAATATTAGGCTGAATTAGAGGACAGAAGGGAGAGAGAGGAAGTGGCAGAAAGGGCTGAAACTGCGATGGAAGGTCCCGACTAACTGAAGTTGGGAAGCCTGTGAATTATTCAGGCATCAGGGAAAACATGAGGCGAGGCGCTTTTAGCGTGTTTGCTTTGACAGCCCTGCTATAAACCACTGCATGTTCATCAACTTCACACCTCAGCCAAACAAAAATGAGATCTGTTTGGACACGACATCGAAGTCGGTGCATCGCTATTAAAAGCTGCAGGTTATAGCAAATGGTAACGAATAATAACGTGAAGTGGTGAAATAATAAATGTTGTGTGAACATTATTACTATCAAACTAAAGAAGTTGCTGTTTAGGATGTAAACCAGCAACAGTCCGTAACAAACACACTGATTGTTTACATTCCTCTCATTCAAGTTGCTGCATAAACAAAAATCTTGGTTTCATATAAAGAAGCGAGAACCTTAAGGAAACCAGAACTTTTGTTCATTTTTACCGTTTATTTTGTGACTACATGTTTAAACTGCTTGATGATTAAATATCTTCAGGTTACAAGTGATGAAATTCACAGGTTTGATGCTTTTAATATGAAAAGGCCTTCCTGTAGCATCATCTTAACACGCGTTTGGGGCTGGAGACTTAAGGTCTTAGCAAACATTTCAGATGAATTTCACAAGTGGCTAAATAATTGTAGTGATCTGTAGTTTGTATATTTATACACTGTAATTAGATCTAGATATTATAATCAGAAGCGGTTGTTTTTATCATCAGGGAGTTTACTTAAACACTCTGTATTGACTGAGAGACAAGAAAAGAGAGTTGGGATAATTTAAGAATCTTTAATTTCTATAATTATAAATTCTTACAATCTACCAGGACTAACTCTGTGATGAATGCATATGGATTTGGATGTTTCGTGTTGGTGTGTGTGTGTGGTTCAGAATCTCTAGGCTGACTTAGGCGGATCTGGTTGTTATGACTACAAATCACGAGGCTTCAGAAGCTGATGACATGAGCAGCCATTTTGCCCTGACCACGTACCGTCTGGAGCCTTCCGTGTTAGATCAGGAAATGCCAGGTCCTCGGACCTTCAGATGTACTGGAGCTGGTAGAACAGCGGTCACAGCACGACAAAGCCCGTCGGCGGATCGACTCCCAGTAGTAGCGGCAGGCGGCAGCGAGTTCAGCTCTTATTTTGAAGGGACGTCGTCTTGTTGCTCAAACGACAGAAATCTCCAGCTTGATAGTTCTCAGCTTAAAGTAGGAAAGTGCAGCTGGCCAGCCTGCACTTTTCTTAGCGATGACAAGGTGGAACTCCTTAGGAACTCAGATCGAACAGAGCTGAGGTTAAAATGGAACTGAGTATAAAATGGTGTTGCCTTGTTTTATATCCCCTAGTTGTTTACAAATCTTAGTAAACCAGATTGGACAACTTCATTAAACAACCCAGATTCTGCCCTATCACAGACGAAAGTTCTGATTGGCTGAGAACAATGTGTCATGCGTTTCCATGTTAATGTAGATCAGTCTGTCTGGTGCAGTCCTGTTTATTCATTAAACACATAACTCATGACATCTTTATTTCACAGATCATTCACCTGATTATTATTGATCAACATATGCTTTGACTAGCTTTATCACAAATAAAGTACTTTGATTAATTAAAAGCGTTCTTCTTCTTCTTCTTCTGGAATGTAAACATTCTGAAACAAGCACCCGACCATGGCGATTCCTACACGTTGTTCCTGTGTAAAGGGGCAGCTGTTAAGGGCAGACAATTATGATATTCATAACGCTACACAATAAAAGTAATGAATGTTTATGCACACCTGAGGCTTAAACTCAGCTGAGCGTTTAACCTTTTGTCTTTCTCCTCAGGCCGACATCCTGTTGTTGTCCAGCTCTAACCCAAACAGTTTGTGTTACGTAGAAACAGCCGAGCTGGACGGGTAAGATCCCACATGCCGATGAGATTTTTAATACTTGGTGTTTTTGATGATTAAAGTCAGTAGTTTGCCGTTATCTTTGAATGACTGAGTTTATTTGACTGTTCTGTTAACATGTCACTCAGCAGCAAGTGAGGGCACATATTAAGGGACCAGCAGGCTGGCTTCTGTAAGCTTCGGTTCAGGTTCTGTTGGTTTATTCAGTGATTGGAGTGGAACATAAACCCGAGTCTGCTTAAACAAACTGTAGACGTGTTTCCAGGGAAAATCCTCTTCTGCAAATTAAACCAAATTCAGAATCCACCCGTGACTTTTAAATGTTTAGATTTTAAACCTGCAACACCAGAGAATCCATTTTATTTTCCCGAATGTGCAGAGGATATTTATTTCATTTGAATTATTTCCATAAATCCTCGCTTGGTTCCTGTTGCAGGGAAACCAACCTGAAGTTTAAGATGGGCCTGCGGGTGACGGACGAGAGGCTGCAGGAGGAACAGGAGCTGGCCGAGTTTAACGGTAAAAACCACAGAAGCGTCATATAGTGAGGGCCTATTTTCTTTTTATTGTTGGTGGGGGGGCATAAATGTCAGTTTATAACAGAAATTCATGATTAGTAAACCTTTAATTTATTACATGAGGGACATTTTGCCAGAACGTCAGTAAATGAAGTAAAACCACTAAATAAAAACCTATTTAATTGTTCGTAGTGCGTATTTGTATAAAAGGGATTGAAAAGTAAACAAGGCTTTTTTTAAAACAGGGTATCCGCGGGTCCTTTAAAAGTCTTAAATTAGCTTTTCCAAATTTAAGGCCTTAAAAATCCTTAAATAACAAATAATCCTTAAATCCAGTTTCCAAAGGTCTAAAATTACCGAAGACCCAATAAACAAGATTCTTTTGTTTCTATAAAATTTGGTGAATGTCTAGTTAGTGTTCAGCATTTTTTGTGTACGATGTTGCCGTAAGCGGAACCGTACACGTTCAGTTGGTTGTGAAAGGGGGCTATTTTTAGATGAGCAGATTAGCTGGTTAAGCTAGTGGGAGCTTGCGCCGTGGGGAAGTGCAAGTTTAATGGTAACTGGATGGCTAATCCCACGTTTGCAACATGGTTAGCACCGGTTCCAGGCAACAGCTGGAAATTGGAGCTTAAATTGAATTTTAAATAATTGCTTAAATTTGGTCAAAGTGGCCTTAAAAAAGGTCCTAAAAAGTCTTAAATGTGGCTCCCTTAAACCTGCAGATGCCCTGTAAAAACAAATTAAGCCTCTGGAGGCAGGCGTTGCAGATTTGCAACGTTAAAACCTACCAACCTGGTTACTCCACCCACGTGTCTCATGAGCATTTTTAACTCAGAAGAACCCCTGAAGGACTTAGTTGTTCGTCCTTTCATCAAAACTTATTTTGAGCCTGAGAGGGTTAAATTCAGGATTTTTTTCATGATTATACACAAACTAATATATCATAAATGTACGTAGCATGATGTTTTTAATGTCTTTATTACCATATGGGCAGACTAACGCACTTCCTTTATGCAAATATGTTTTATTGCAAACGACAAAACGTTGAATAGAAAGTTCTGCACCTCTAACGGAGCAGCGTGCTCAAAAGACAAATTCAATTCAAGTTTATTTATAAAGCGCCAAATCACGACAAGTCGTCTCAAGGACCTTCGCACAGTACACATTCCAACACAGGTCAGATCATTAAGCCAATCAGTAAAAAGTTTCCTGTGTAAGGAACCCAGCAGGTCGCATCTAGTCGCTGACTAGTGTGTCTTTACAGTTCAATTCAATATCAATTCAGTTTTATTTATATAGCACCAAATCACAAGTGTCCTCTCAAGGCACTTCACATAATAAACATTCCAATCCACACCAATCCTCATACTAGGCAAGCATGCAGCGACCGTGGAGAGGAAAACTCCCTTTTAACAGGAAGAAAGCTCCAGAAGATCCTGGCTCAGATATATCTATAGATGTATTTATCTTTTCAAATCAAATAGATTTGGTAGATTTGATATCAATAGATATCTATTGATGGGTGTGCGGCAAGTCCTCCCTCACCATGTAACCGTGTCTAATGTGTTCCTCAGGCCGACTCGGGAACCTCATGGTACTAATCAGCTTCTCTAACATTTCCTTGACCACTTCGCTCTCACCTTTGCTGTGTTTGTATTTAGATGTTACTTTAAAACTTTGGTAACAAAAACTTAAACTCTGTGGTCCATGTAAATAACCTTTGTTTTATTTACACTGATGACATCATCAGCGTTTGTTCACTAAATATTTCATAAGTTAGCGGCGCTAAGGAAACTCTGATCCTAATCATTGGCTGAAAATCCTGTAAACGTTTGGATTTAACCCATTTAAGGATGGCTGCCACAGGTTTTATTTAGTCGAGTTGTCCCAGTGAGGTCCCCACCCCCACTCTGGGAACCGTTCCCTCCATTTTTCTTCAGCTGTGAGGCGAACTAAGTCGTAATCAGAGGCGACGCGATGGAAATGGTGTTTCTAATGGGAGTCATTCAGTGTAGTCCACAGATGAATGTGTGACTCTTCACTCATTCATGCCTGTTTTGTAGCCCTGATTGAATGTGAGGAACCAAATAACCGCCTGGACAAATTCACCGGGACAATGCAGTGGGCCGGGGAGCGTTACCCACTGGAGCTGGACAACATGTTGCTCCGAGGATGCAAGGTCCGAAACACCGACGTGTGCCACGGGCTGGTCATCTTCGCAGGTCGGTGCCACCTCAAGCCCCCTCATGTGGCTGTTGGAATGAATTTCAACATTTGTTTCGCTCTTTTTAATATAATTTTAAACGTTTCAAATCTGATCATTTCCATAGGAGCCGACACTAAAATCATGAGGAATGGAGGCAAAACCAGATTCAAGAGGACTAAAATAGACGAGCTGATGAACTACATGGTTTACACAGTAAGACTTTAATTAGAATTCTTTTTCTTTATTTAGTTTTTGTTTACTTTTTATGTCATTATTTATGGTTCTGCTTTAGGGTCCAGAGCTAAAAATGAGGCCTATAGTGATTAAATATGGCTACTGTCCCTGTGAAGGGTTAAAGCTCTAGCGTTCTCTGGTTCCTGTTTTTGTAGATCTTCGTGCTGCTCATCCTGGTGGCGGCTGGTCTCGCCATCGGCCACACGTACTGGTACCAGGACATCGGTTCTCGGGCCTGGTACCTGTATGACGGTAAACATCAGGATGCCGGCTACAGAGGCTTCCTCAGCTTCTGGGGGTACATCATCGTCCTGAACACCATGGTGCCCATTTCGCTCTACGTCAGGTATGTCTGGTTCAGCCCGAAGGGGACAAAAGGTTCTGATTGGTTGAGATGTGCTGGGATCATGTTCAGTGGTTCCCAGGTGTGTGTGTGTGTGTGTGTGTTGATGGTTTAAATGATATTTTCTGTCCAGTGTGGAGGTGATCCGTCTGGGTCAGAGTAAATTCATCAACTGGGACCTGCAGATGTATTACCATGAGAAGGACACACCAGCAAAGGTTGGTATGTCATCATGGATCATCGACATTATTCACTAATTAACACAATCTTTGTAAAATTATCTTCAAAATGTTTTAGACAAGCGCCCGTTTCATCGATAATCAGAGCAAATGTGGAGAATTTAAGTTGTTTTTACTAAAGTCTGAAATTTATTTTATTGATTTAAATTGGCTTGTCTTAATTAGGAGTCGTAAAATACTGTCTTTAAATTGGATTAAATGTGATTTTTAGTGGGTAAACCAGTCTCCACAAACATTTTATAACCACACCTTTTCTGTTTTTACACTTTAAAGGTGTGGTTCACCGAAAACTCATGTTGAATGATTATTTCTGATTCTAACGGGTCACTCTGAGTGCTTCATTCAGGGTGAACATGAAAATAGTCTCCTACACCTATCTCCTGCAGTAGCTTCTGATAGAAAACAGACGGTGAAACTCTAGGATAGAAAATCCTGACAGATCTACGTCACACTGTCCCTAACATTCATGGACTCGCCCATCTTGGCTCTCGACGGGGAAGGCCGTTGTTGGTTTAGCGTCCAGGAAACTGCATAGAACGTCTCAGCTAGTAGAAGCTAACTGTTAGCATTAGCACCTCCACCACACAGCAGAACGTCTCCATGCTTGTGTTATTTGATAAAACATCAACATTGAAGAACAAACTGAGTTGGTAGAGTCGTGTAGCCGTTAGCCAATCAGAAGAGAGATGTGGCTGTGCTCGGGAACCATTTTGTGGTTTAACCCACCAATCAAACCCCTTAAAGCTGACCCCGGCTTTCCACAGGAGCCGTCAGCAGCACGTTACTACAGCAGCACGTCATAGCTGCTGATAGGAACCGCTGTGGTCAACAGAACCTTTTCCACTGGAGCCGTCAGCAGCGCGAGTCGGCCGCGTCTCAGGAGCAGCATGTCGCGGCCTTTATGCGCCGGTTCTATTTTCTACGCGCGACGCCTCTGAAACGGGTCAAGTTCGACATTTTTGGGGAAGGAAAGACAGGAAATCTGACACGGAAATGGAGACAAGCTCCCGAGATTTTCAGAATAAAGAAACTTACTTCCTTCCGGTTGCTTTACTTTTAAAAAGTTACTAACTGTGCGGCCCCGTGAGAAGTTATCACCTAGCTAGCGGTCTCCTTTGTTTTTCAGGTCCATATTGGCGATTATAAAACAGACAGAACATAAAACACAAACATTTTGGAGCCATGTTGTAGTTTTCTCCTGCTTGTTGTTGTGTTTACTGACCAAGTCACTCGTGTGACTTGGTGCTCGGTCGGTGACAGTTGCTCCCCTGCTGCTTCCGCAACGTGCTGTTGCACAGTTCCTGCCTGCATTTGTCATGTAGACGTTTTTTTTCCTTTGCAGGCCCGGACCACGACGCTGAATGAGCAGCTAGGTCAGATCCAGTACATCTTCTCAGACAAGACTGGAACGCTGACGCAGAACATCATGCAGTTTAAGAAGTGCACCATCGCCGGACGGAGCTACGGTACGACGTGTTAAATTCCCCAGAATAAAACCCCAAACTACGTTCTCTGATTATATTAAACAAACCTTTTATAATTTAAAGTGCAGAAATGGAGCTATAGTGACCTATCAGGAGGAAGGTTAGGGCAGCAGCAGCTCAAGAGGCAGAGCAGGTTGTCTACTAATCAAAAGGTTGTTGGATCGATGCCGGCAAAGAAAGCTGCTGTTGTCTTTGAGCAAGATGATAAACCCACCTTGCTGATGGTGGCCGGATTGGCCGGTGGTGCCTGTGCTCAGCAACCTCATCTGTCATTGTGTCCCAGGGCAGCTGTGGCTACATCGTAGCTCATCACCACCAGCTTGTGAATGTGGTAGTCGTGTTGCTCTTAGCCAATCAGAGGAGAGATGTCCACATATCAGGGAATAGGACTCCGGATCCTGCTGTCTGAAGCTCAGCCGTGATGTGGCTCACTGCTAGGTCTGGAGCACGATTTACAAGACATTCATTCCTACTAGAGACCACTTAAATGAGTGAACCACACCTTTAATGTTTCAAATATTGTCAATTTGTCTGACATATTTTTAACTGATACAATTTCAGTCAACAGAGTTGAGACAGAGGGACCCCAAGGTACAGTTAGTTGCGATAGTTGAGGCATGGTGTGATGAATGTGTGAATAACTGTTTAAAAATCATGTTTTTAGAGCAAACGCTTAACCTTGAGAATCATCCTCAAATGATAAAAACTAGCTTTGGTTACAGCACTGATTTGTTCGTCCAAAAGTAAGTCACTGTCAAGCTGGACTCCCAGATTGGTCGCTGCAGGTTTTAGAAATGGGGCCAGTGGATCAAGGTCAGCTGAACACGGCCCACTGGACACACATGACCTCAGTCTTGTCATTAAAGTGTGAAAAATTAGCAGATATCCAGGTTTTAACCTCACCGATGCAGTTTAGGAGAGGATCTAATGAGGTAGGCCACCTTTTAATGGGAATATAAACCTGGGTGTCGTCTGCATACAAAAAAAAACAACCCATTAGGTGATCCCAGTGGGGTGACCTGAACAAAGAGAGGGAAGACCAGAACTGAACAGGTTTTTTGTTTTATCTTTAAACTCTAAAACTGGACAGTCGAGAAAATTTCTGACATTTTAAAACGCAGTGTTTAACTCTTTCAATGACTTTGGTTTTTATCTCTGCAGCTTTTTCAAATTGGGTTTAAACTCTTAATTATTTTTTTCCCCCAACAGGTGACCCTACCACCTCTGAAGGAGTGTCGCTGGACAAAATAAAGGTGGGATTTTGAACTATAAATTTTCAAAAACATTACTTTTGTTTATGAGATCCTATTGCAAAATAACCAGTAGAAGTAAAAAAAAAAAAAATCCAGATTTCAGAAGAAAATGCCACAATCAAATTTTTTACATATTCATCTTGAATAAATAACTTATTCTAAATGAAACAATCACATTTTCAATGGGAAGACTCTTATCTTGCCTCTATAGTTAGTGTAGTTAAATAATACATTTCTATTTACTTTAACTTATTTCTAATCAAAACTGTTGATGACACTGCTGTCTCAGATACAATTATGGTGTCTAAATCAACGTATGAAACAGATTAGGAATGTGTTAAAGGACCAAAGAACCATCTTCTGTCAGAGAGGGTAAGAGGCAATCGTTTCCACTGGGACTATTTTAAATGTGACACGCTGAGCCTGATCACTATGGTGTCTTCATGAACGAACAAACGGACGTTAACTTGATGATTATTTTTACCTTTGTACTTTAACATCAGTTGGTTATTTTCATCGGTTTACTTCTGACACGTTAGCATTACTAGCGCCTGTTAGCATTACTGGTTAGCATACAATAGCTAACAGTTGGTAAATTTGTGGTGTTGCTCTTTAAAGGGGCATTATGGAAGTGTGACAGCCAAAACATGTATAGAAATAATAAATGTCTTCTTCATACGTTCTCCTGCAATGCCCTGGTCCTGTAGAATGAGCCCTGGCATTTTTACTGTGATTGCCTGTTTTTGAGTAAAATCACAGGAAAAGAGAGATGCTCGGGTCGAGCAGGCTGCTTCATGCGCGTTCACGCTCAGGCATCGCCCTCCGAACCGTTATTAAATGATACAGATACAAGAGATGTCACTGGCATGTTAGCTCGCATGATAAGATGTCGGACTTTCATGCAGGAGACCCGGGTACGATTCTGGATGTGAACATAGTTTATTTAGAGTTTATTTTTTACATTAATGGTATATTTTTTACAGTAAGATGCCCAAATTTTTATTTGAGACTCGCCGAACGGCATTGGATTCACAGATAAAAAAGATGTGGGTTCAACTTTCATTTTGGAGCAATTTTTCAAGCAAGGGAAGGGAATGATCTGAGCATGCAGGAGGACTGACCCATCATAAACCTTTGTCAGCTGTGCTGAAGAGAAAGCTACAGAACCACATTATTTAATTAATTAGCTGTGTGTTCTCCTGTCCTCTGTCCTCCGGGTCACACACACACACACACACACACACACACACACACACGGGACTGTCTCAGCTGTTATTTTCGTTAAGGAGTGTGCACGTACAGCATGCGCGCCTCGTGCACGAGCCTACTATTGAAGCTGCCGTTACACTTTTGGCCTGAGGGGGCAATCGCGAGCATAAAAATTCAAAAGTCCGTAAAGTCCCTTTTAAATAACATGAAATGCAATATAAAAGGTTTTTAGGATGCTGTAGCACAGAATAAAGTAACTGAACTGAAGGATTGACTGAAAGCTGTTAAGTTAATTCATTGTTGCTGTTTTCAAACACTTAACAAAAAAACAAACACACAAACTGATTTTAATCTGTCCAGAAAACGTTTTTTCCCAGAAAAACTATTTTATTGGAAAATATTCTGGTTATTTTGTTCAGCAACTTGCAAAATAAGTCAAAAGTAAAATAAAAAATGTTTAAGTCATGATTTTTGTGGCCATTCATCTCCTAGAGGTTTTGAATTATTTGAAATATTTTTGAGCATTTTTATTAATTTTCAGATTGATTTAAAATATTTTTATGGAAATTTCCTCAAATGCTGCATTTGGGCCTCTAATAATAAAAATCATACAAGCTAATCTTTGTTTTTGTTTTTTTTTGTTTTTCCGTTAGCCTGTGGACTGGAGCTGGAACCGCCTTGCTGATAAAAAGTTTGATTTTGTGGATCACTTGCTGGTTGCTAACATTAAATCCAAAAAGGACAAAGATGCTCTGGAATTCTTCAAGCTGCTGTCCCTCTGTCACACAGTCATGGTGGAAAGCAACGATGGTAATCCTAAAGTTATATAAACCTGAGCTAGCACCACAATGGTTGAACCAAACAAAACCATGTGGAACTAGGTGTTTGAGAACAGCACAATGAGAAGAAATCACCATTTAAAGAGCAAATCTAAAAAGTGTCTCCCTTTAGGTGAGCTGGTCTACCAGGCTGCATCTCCTGATGAAGGCGCTCTAGTGACTGCAGCCAGGAACTTCGGCTTCGTCTTCCTGTCTCGTACTCAGGACACCATCACCATCTCTGAAATGGGACGTGAGGCAACCTATGAAATGCTGGCATTGCTGGACTTCAACTCTGACCGAAAGCGCATGTCCATCGTCTGTAAGAACCTCACAAAAATATTCAACCCTTCTTGTGTCTTCATCCGTCCATCATCTGCTTATCTGGGGTCAGATAGTGGTGGCAGCAGTCTAAGCAGGGAGGCCCAGACTTCCCTCTCCCCAGCTACTTGGGCCAGCTCCTCCAGGGCAATCCCAAGGCGTTCCCTGGCCAGCTGAGAGACGTGGTCTCTCCAGCGTGTCCTGGGTCTTCCTTTAGGCCTCCTCAGGTTGGACGTGCCTGTAAAACCTCACCAGGGAGGCATCCTAACTAGATGCCTGAGCGACCTCAACTCCGAGCCCCTCCCGGATGACAGAGCTTCTCACCCTATCTCTAAGGGAGAGCCTAGCCACCCTGCAGAGAAAACTCATTTCAGCTGCTTGTATCGGTGATCTTGTTCTTTTGGTCACTACCCAAAGCTCATGACCATAAGTGAGGGTAGGAAAGTAGATCGACCGGTAAACTGAGAGCTCCACAACAGACTTTCCCTCACTCGTGAACAAGACCAAGAGATACTTAACTCTTCCACTTGGGTCAGGACCTCATCTCTGACCTGGAGAAGGGGTTCTACCCTTTCCCGACTCAGGACCATGGTCTCAGATTTAGAGGAGCTGATTCTCATCCCCACTGCTTCACACTCGGCTGCGAACCGCTCCGGAGAAAGCTGGAGATCATGTTGCCAACAGGATCACATCATCTGCAAAAAGCAGGGATCCGATCCTTAGTTCAACAAGACGGCAGTCTCGTCTTCATTCTTTAAGATGACTTCCAGTGCTTTCAAAATAAAAGCACAACTTTCTGACATATTCCCGCTCTTGTCTACGATGAACATAGATTGATGGGCTGTCATCGGTCCAGTAAAGGATGATGTTGAGCTCTGTATCATCTATATACAGTATAATTAAACTAGATCATTAGAGGAACTAAGTTCCCAATTTTGGGGAATATTATCGAAGATAAAGGCCGTCTAAAATGTTTAGTTTAGACTTTTGAACTCCACTTGAGATTTGTGATAATTGCTTTTGTTCATGAGGTTTAGGTTTGGGAGCCTCTCTGCTTAAGTGGCCTCCCCCGCGACCCGACCCTGGATGAGCGGAGGAAAGTGGATTGATGGTTTAGGTTCTGCATTTAAGTTCTGTGCCTTACCTTTTGATTTCCAGTGAAGTTTCCTGACGGCCGTATTCGTCTGTACTGTAAAGGAGCTGACACGGTCATCTATGAGCGCCTCTCTCCTAACACCAGGCACAAAGACGCCACCCAGAGGGCTTTGGATGTGAGTACTTGTGCCTTCACTCTAGTTTGATTTCCACTCCAAATGTTTGTTTCCTCTCAATGGAAGAAAGACCTTCCGGATGTTTTTGTGTCTCAGATGTTCGCCAACGAGACCTTGCGGACTCTGTGTTTGTGTTACAAAGACATCAGCGCTAGCGAGTACGAATCCTGGTCCAGGAAACACAAAGATGCCCAATTGACCATGGTGGACCGGGACGCTGCTCTGGACCGGGTGTACGAGGAGATTGAGACCAACCTGATGGTTGGTAGAGCATTATTACAGCATTGGAACAAATTTCCCAAATGTTTTCCAACAAGTTGAAGAAATGTTAAACATTATTTGAATCCAGCTGATCGGAGCTACAGCCATCGAGGATAAACTGCAGGACGGGGTTCCGGAGACCATCGCCAAACTGGCGAAGGCTGACATCAGGATCTGGGTCTTAACTGGAGATAAGAAAGGTAACTAGACTGAATCTGAAATAAAATGGTTCAAAAAGGTGAATAAAAATGATTTGAAGCATTCGAAGTCATACTTCTCTCTTTTCCTTATCACCAGAAACGGCAGAAAATATCGGATATTCCTGCTCACTTCTGACAGACGACATGCAGATTCACTACGGAGAAGACGTTAAGTAAGTCTGTTTAAAACTTTAAACGGATTAAGGAAGAAGTTGCACAACATCAGCTGTTTAGGCTGAGTCGCTGCTGCAGCAACATCCTCTCAGTCCGCCATGCAATCCCTGTATACGGCGCTTTTTTCATACAAGCAGTGTGGGCGGCGTGAGACTCTGGGCTAGGGCTGCAACGATATCGACAATAGAAATGGTCGACAATGAATTTCAGTGTCGACGTTGTCGCCAGACGTGTTTTTTATGACCGAGTGAGGCATCTCACTTCATTACGATCTCTGCCGAGAGTTGCACGTGCGCAATAGCGTCTCTGCTGAGCGCCAGCTAACAGAAATGGCGGTGTCCAACACCGCAGCTACGCGTACCAAAACATCTAAAGTTTGGGAGCATTCTAGCCGGGACTCGGCAAATAAAAAGTTTACCTGCGTTATATGTAAAGCAGTCCTCGCGTATCACGGTGATGCATGAACACTTAACGAGAAAGCACGTCGGACAGTTGAATGAAACAGTCTGACTCACCTCTGTAAGATTTAAATAACACAAAAGCTAACACGTTTTGTTTTGGATGTATGTTTTTTAAACATATTTTCACCATACCATATTTATTTATAAAGCACCATTTCAAAATAGCATGGCAGCTAACCAAAGTGCTGTACATAAAAAAGCCAAATGCTTGACCAAGAAACACGATAAGAGCAGGCAAAATGCATAAGAACAAAGCATAAATAGTCGGAGATTAAAATTCCTACTTAAAACAATAAAATAGGAGAACAGTTAACAGCACTATAAAATAAAATAATGCGACGAATGATAAAAACATTTGAAATGGCACAAATAAAACGAAATTAAATGCCAGATGGTGCGAGGTGCCAAAAGTGAGCAACTGAATCATAAAAACGGAATTAAAAAACGCAAATCCGGTGCTAGATTGTTATGAAAGTGTCACGGAGGGAAGGCAATGCTAAAGAAGTGAGTTTTCAGGGCCGACTTGAAACTGCAAACAGAGGGAGCCTTTTAAAATAGAGATTTAATGTTATGCCCGACTGTGCCTGACAAAAGTATTTTAACTTTATTTATGCATTTTTGTCTGTACTGACTGAGCACTGTGCCTAATTGGTGTTAGATGGCATTTTTATTTACTTTAGTATGAATCGACCTATCAGCAGCAAAGTTCAATAAAATATGCGTTTTCCATTGAAGTACCCATCTTTCTTGTGTTTACTATCATTTTTCACGTAATTACAGCAACCTCATGCTAAGTTAAAGAAAAATGTAGTAATTATCCGATTAGTCGACTAATCGTTTCAATAGTCTGTGACTAGTCCACCATTAAAATAGTCGTTAGTTGCAGCCCTACTCTGGGACGGGGTGACTTGCTCTTTAAATATGATTAATAGTGCTCTTTACATCAAACGTCATTTATAGACTGCCTGTCCAAAAAACATTGCCACCTGGAATTAACGTAGCAAGTGTGTACGAGCCTGTTGGATGAGTTTTAATAAACATTTCTTAAATAATTTTATTATTTTGGCATAAAACAAATTTTAAAAAGCAGACCTGAGACTAGAACTTGAATGTTTTTGCAGTGAGAAGCTGCGGATTCGTCAGGCCGACAGAAGAAACTCCGCTCCTCAGACTATCAGAGCTCGCAAAAAGAAACCAGCAGAGCCTTTCTTTCCTGGATCGGGCAAAAACGCGCTCATCATCACCGGAGGCTGGCTGGTTCGATTCATTCACTAATGAAACTCTGTATGTCGCCCTTTTCTCCGTCTCTCTGATCAGTTGTTCTAATGTTTCTCACGGTCTAGAACGAGATTCTTTTCGAGAAAAAGAAGAAACGCCGCCGGCTTAAGCTCCGCCGTCTGGGAAGACGCCCACCGCCCACCAACCCTCAGGATGAACAACCGATGAACGACCTGGAAAAAGAACTAAGACAAGTAAAACTTTTTAACTCAAGCAGCTCGACATTAATTGTACCACTTTAACAAAAAACACCGGTTATCGGGGTTTTCCATTGTGGCTCGATTTCTGAGGATGAACATGGTTGGGGTGTGAATCTGACAACTCCTCAATTCAGTCGAATCCGATTCTCGGGTTTGCCAGTTGTCTGTGATGGAGTGGGTCGTTCTGGAAGTTAAAGCATCACTGTCTAGTGTTGGCTCACACAGCTCTGCATTATCACGTGGACATCGGGGGCAGTCCCACTGGACTGGCAGACCGGGGTGGTGGTCCTTATTTAAAAAGGGGTACCACAGGGTGTGTTGCAACTACAGGGGGATCACACTCCTGAGCCTTCCTGGTAAGGTCTATTCAGGGGTTCTGGAGAGGAGGGTCTGTCGGATTGTTGAACCTCAGATTCAGGAGGAGCAATGTGGTTTTCGTCCTGGCCGTGGAACACTGGACCAGCTCTTTACCCTTAGGGGGATCCTGGAGGGTGTGTGGGAATTTGCCCAACCAGTCTACATGCGTTTTGTGGATTTGGAGAAGGCGTTTGACCGCACCCCTCGGGGGGCCTGTGGGGGTACTCCGGGAGTATGGGGTACCAGGCCCTCTGATACGGGCTGTTAGGTTCCTGTATGACCGGTGTCAGAGCTTGGTCCGCATTGCCGGCAGTAAGTCGGGCTCGTTCCCAGTGAGAGTTGGACTCCGCCAAGGCTGCCCTTTGTCACCGATTCTGTTCATAACCTTTATGGACAGGATTTCTAGGAGCAGCCAAGGTGTGGAGGGCATCCGTTTTGGTGGCCTGAGGATCAGGTCTCTGCTTTTTGCAGATGATG
The DNA here is from genome assembly GCA_006942095.1 of Nothobranchius kuhntae. NCBI lineage: Eukaryota > Metazoa > Chordata > Actinopteri > Cyprinodontiformes > Nothobranchiidae > Nothobranchius > Nothobranchius kuhntae. The sequence goes on along the minus strand of SSNQ01000206.1, from coordinate 458,605 downwards.
TGGTCCTGTTGGCTTCATCAGAACGTGATCTTCAGCTTTCGCTGGAGCGGTTCGCAGCTGAGTGTGAAGCAGCTGGGATGAGAATCAGCTCCTCTAAATCTGAGACCATGGTCTTGATTTGGAAAAGGGTAGAATGCTTTCTCTGGGCCAGGGAGGAGGTCCTGCCCCAAGTGGAGGAGTTTAAGTATCTCGGGGTCTTGTTCACGAGTGAGGGAAAGCTGGAGCGTGAGATCGATAGGTGGATTGGTGCTGCATCTGCAGTGATGCGGGCGTTGTACCGGTCTGTCGTGGTGAAGAGAGAGCTGAGTCAGAAGACAAAGCTCTCGATTTACCGGTCGATCTACGTTCCTACCCTCACCTATGGTCATGAGCTTTGGGTAGTGACCGAAAGAACGAGATCACGGATACGAGCGGCCAAAATGAGTTTTCTCTGAAGAGTGGCTGGGCTCTCCCTTAGAGATAGGGTGAGAAGCTCGGTCATCCGGGAGGGGCTCGGAGTAGACCCGCTGCTCCTCCACATCGAAAGAAGCCAGTTGAGGTGGCTCGGGCATCTGGTCAGGATGCCTCCAGGACGCCTCCCTGGTGAGGTTTTCTGAACACGTCCAACCAGGAGGAGACCTAAAGGTAGACCCAGGACACGGTGGAGGGACTATGTCTATGGGATTCCCCCGGAGGAGCTGGCCCAAGTGGCTGGAGAGAGGGAAGTCTGGGCCTCTCTCCTTAGGCTACTGCCCCCGCGACCCGACTCTGGATAAGCGGATGAAAATGGATGGATGGATGTTTGGGAAGTATAGAAACTGGGAAATTCCGAATCCTTATAAATATGTTGTGAATCGATTTTGTTTTTTTCCCGTTCCCTGAAACCTCTAGAACATGTAAAAGTATAGCAGCATATTTGAACATTTGCCAATAGAAATGACACATTTAACTAGAGATGCACCGATTTTGGTTTTGAGGGCCAATATCAGTTTTATCTCCAAAATCTCCAAAAACTTAAATTTATTCCTTGATTAGTTTAAATTTTCTGATTCAGGAAGTGATTCAGAACCGTTTGCATTTTAGACCAGTGATGATCCATTCCCACCCGCTGGTTGTGGTTGTGGTTACGATCACCAGCTGATTCAACAGCTTATCTTGTAAATTTAAACATCAGTCAAACTTGAACATAGAATTTCTTTAATTTTATGTAGCCTGATCTTGGATCTGGTTAAAAAAGTCACGCTAAACATCCCTGTGGAAAATACAATAATAAACGAGCAGAAGACATTTTATCTAACTGCTTTAGACCAAAAAAGTTTTATATGTAAAATTTTGTGACATTGGTTACGTTATTGAGATAACGATCGTTTGTCGACATGTGGAGCAACCTCGCACAATGTATTATGTATTTGGGCTATTTAATCTAAGTTCATTGTTCATATGATCGTATTTGTCCAAAGATCGACTTCGTAGACATGGCCTGTGAGTGTGAAGCCGTCATCTGCTGTCGCGTCACGCCGAAACAAAAAGCTAACGTGGTGAGTTTGGTGAAGAAGTACAAGAAGGCTGTGACGCTGTCCATCGGAGACGGCGCCAATGACGTCAACATGATCAAGAGTGAGGACCGGTCTTTATTTTCTGTCCACGTCCCTGTGAGCTCTCTGATCCTCGTCCTTTGTCCCTCCAGCTGCCGACATCGGTGTAGGGATCAGCGGTCAGGAGGGGATGCAGGCGGTCATGTCCAGCGACTTCGCCTTTGCCCAGTTCCGTTACCTTCAGCGCCTCCTGCTGGTGCACGGGCGCTGGTCCTACATCAGAATGTGCAAGTTTCTGCGTTACTTCTTCTTCAAGAACTTTGCCTTCACTCTGGTCCACTTCTGGTACTCCTTCTTCAACGGATACTCCGCACAGGTGGGCAGCAATGCTCAGATCTCAGTGTTTTTGTTGACTTTGGTGTGGAGGTGGAGTCTGGTCTAAAGAAAAATAAAGCAGAAGGTGGTTGTCTGGTCTCTGATGGAATGAGTCCAGTTTCTACAGAACATTCAGGGCCAGTGATGTTTTGTTACCTTTTAAAAATTAAAACGAGACTTTTCCTTCCTGCAGACGGTCTACGAGGACTGGTTCATCACGCTCTACAATCTGGCCTACAGCAGTTTACCCGTTCTGCTTGTTGGACTTCTTGATCAGGTACAAACTGGTTTGGATTTGGATCACGGGGACATAACGAGGTGCACAAATGTCCTAAAATAATCAGCGCTTTCATAACTGCTTAAAAATGTAAAGTCATTCGAATACGTTCACGTCATTGTTCATCTGGACTGGAACTTCTGTTATTTTTGGAAAATCAAACATTCTGCAGACATTTAGAGTCCGACTAGATTTTACTGATTGGTGTCAAAAATCTACATGTTAGATTTATTTTTTTAATGCAGGTTTAAACTCAAACTGGTTATCTTCTGATTCTGTTCACTCATTCGCTGCCAGCGTTTCTCACCGTTTTTACAGTTTTTTTAAGAGTGACAGAACGTTGCGCGCTAGCATGATATCGACGTCAAAACAACCAAAACAAAGCGGAGACTCACCTCTTACATCAGGAAGAATCCGCACGTTTCGAGCGTTATCCGTTCTTTCATAATCCGTTGTTGAATTGTGATCGGCAGAAGCTTTTCCGGTTCGTGCCTCACTTTTTTTTACAGCAGCGGCCCAAAACGATCTCCTAACACATGGATGTTCTGCTTCCTGATCACGAGACGTGCGACGTATGCGGATGAAGATCGGCTTTAGAGCTGAGATGTTTGTTCTCTCTGTGTGGGGGCTCGTCCGACGCCCACACAGTAAAAACATGCAAATGACGACTTTAGTCGTCATTGGCAGTGAACGAGTTAAACGTGAAACTTTTCACCAAGTAACGAAGATTTTTGGTCCAAGTTTTTCAGTGAAAATTTCTCATTTGTGTTAATTGTTTGAATATTTTACTGAAAACCAAACTGGAACAAGAAAATCTTTTGTATGTTAAAAATAAAAACAAAAACAAAAAATAAATGTATTGTTTTCTTCCTCTTTCTGTTGATCTGTTTCCTTCCTCTTCCTCCTCCTCCTGCAGGACGTGAACGACAGACTGAGTCTGAAGTTTCCTAAACTCTACCTCCCTGGCCAGCAGGAGACGATGTTCAACTACAAGAACTTCTTCATCAGTTTGTTCCATGGAATCTTCGTCTCTCTCATCATCTTCTTCATTCCTTACGGAGCGTTCCTGCAGACGATGGGGCAGGATGGAGAAGCTCCGTCAGACCTGCAGTCCTTTGCCGTGGTAACCGCCTCGTCTCTGATTTTCACAGTCAACCTGCAGGTGAGTCACCTGGTCCGAACCATCGCTGCTTCAGGAGTCGACGAGCTTATTTAATGTTTTTCAGTTTGCTAAACAATCTTAAAACATCATAATGGAGGAAGATTTGGAGTTAAAAGGGATTTTAACGTAATTTCAAACAGGTGTTTTTCATGATTTTGTGTTAAATCGGTTTCTACGTCAGTCTGATGGTCAAACGTTCAGACCAAAACTTGTGACAGAAAACTGACGGGACTAAAACCCAGCGGTCTTGTTGGGCAGATCTCTCTGGACACGTCATACTGGACCTTCGTCAACTGCTTTGCCGTTCTGGGTAGCATCGCCATCTACTTTGGGATCATGTTCGACATCCACAGCGCAGGGATTCATGTCATCTTCCCCTCGATTTTCACCTTCACAGGTCAGTCAGTGGGGAGGATGCTGAAAGGTGGAGAGGAGCTGAAAACGAAGTGTCATCTTGTAACCATGTTTGTGTCTTTAGGCGCGGCGCCCAATGCCCTGCGTCAGCCATACCTGTGGTTAACCATCATCCTGACGGTGGGCATGAGTCTGCTGCCCGTCATCTGCATCCAGTTCCTCTACAAAACCATCTGGCCTTCAGTAGGAGACAAGGTGAGACCAACAACGTCCACGTTTAGCCTTGTGGAGTCCTTTTCAGCTCTCTGAAGTTCTTAAAGATCAGAACCGGCCCAAACCAGGCTGCTGGGATCAGCGGTTTGTGCTACAGTGCATCACGGGTAAAGCTCTCTCGTTCGGGACACAACTGTTGGGGTGCTTCTCAATGTCAAGCCCCCTGGCCTCGCGAGGCGATGTCTAGCGAGGCCAGGGGGCTTGCTTACCATACCATTTTATTTATAAAGCGCATTCAACAAGGCATTACAACCAAACAAGGCGCTGTACACTAAAAATGATAATTAAACCAGCGTCAGACCGTCATGCTTACGAGAACACCGTCCTTCCTCGGTCAAAGAAAAGGGTTAAACGAAACAGAACTGCATCATGTGACCGCGGCCTACACGTCACATGACACGTGAGGCAACGTTATATTTTATACGTGTAAGTTTCGATATAAATGTATAGCAAGCCTTTTACTGTTAAAAATACATTAAAGATGTACGTAAGTGAGTTACTACCTGATAGCCACCAAAGATGCAACTAATCAACCATAGCTAACGTTTCAGATTTCAGCCTGATGGCCACAGTTGGCAGACTTGCGTCTATACTGGGCTCCCAAAGTAGCTGCCACCTTCCTTTTGAAAATACTGCGCTGTATTCTGGGAATTTGTTCCTCGACATTGAGAAACGCCCTAAATCTGCTCCAAGCTACTGTAACCTTTGACCTTTTTAATGGAATTCTGAGCATTGACCTCTGACCTCAAGGAAACCTCCACTCCTAGATCAGGGACTGTCTTGGATATTTTCCTCTTGTGTCTCTGTAGAATAATAGTCTCCAAACACATTTAGAGACGACCTTTGACCCTTCCAGATTGACAGAAAGCCAGATTTATTTAACCAGGTGAGTCGATGGAGAATCGTTATCATTTACGGCCAAGAAATATGACGGCAAAGCTGTTGCAGCGGGACCTCATAAAGGCCGTCGTCACTCAGACTTTCATCCGAGTAATCTGGACGTCTGAAGGCAGTCAGAAGCTCTTTGGTGTTACTGATCGTGTCGAGTTAAGGGCAGATGTGAGATTTAGAAGAGTTTAGTGGTTTTTGCAGCTCATTCCGGTCGTTTGGAGCAGGAAAATGAAATTGGAACGGCCAAAAGTGGTGCAGGCTTTGGAATAATCCTGGAGAGTAAGTAACTGGAGCATAAATTATGATGGATAATAGGGAAAGCTGCTGCTCTTGTGTCTTTTCTTATGTTAACACACACCTGTATACTCCAGAGAAACCAACTGAATGCACCGCCTTCATGAAGTTTTAGTTACAGGAATATATTTTGGCCTTTTGGAGGAAGTCTGTTTTTAAAAGGTCCCGACAGAGAAGACTAAATGAGACCCAATGCTGAACTTGGAGGTGATTTTCTGCTCTTAAAGACAAACTTTTCCCATCCTCTTCCAGGTGCAGAAAAACAGGAAGAAGTACGAAGAAGACCTGAAGAGGAGTGAGGAAGAAGAGGCGAGAAGGAAAAGGCCAGCGTTCCAGAGGGATCGGCCTTCCCGTCGCTCGGCGTACGCCTTCTCTCACACCCCCGGCTATGCCAACCTCATCTCCACTGGGCGGAGCATTCGACGGCGTCCTCAGGCCCGCGGAGGTCCCCAGGACGGCACCAGGGAGCATTCCCGCAGAGATGCCCAAGTCATGTGAGCGGAGCCACAGCTGGAGGAGCTGTAAACATCTGGGAGCGACTTCATTTCTGTGGAGTCGCTGAACAGCTCCAACTTGGTTTTTATTCTAGCGTTTGAACATTGAAGTGCCTCTGACCGGTGAAGCTCCAGTTTCACCATTTATGCACGAACTCTAACAGAAAAACTCACCGAAGAAACCACCGCCGTCACCGGGGGTCAGAGGTCATGCAGCTCCAGCAAGACCACAATGTTCCTTAACTCAGGATTTTCCTTTTAAATGCGTCTCTTTTATTGAGCCAGTTCTGTTCCACACCGGTACGACTGACGTGAAACGTCATTTAAATCTCTAAACAGATCGAGCCTCACCTCTTCTCGGCACTTAGAACGACGTTTTAACACATTTTAGAAATCATGTCCAGTTACATTAATTTTGACATCTGGGTTTTATCTTCCCTTTCCTTCAGATTAAAACTGAAATAAGGCTAAACTGTCAGAATACCTTCTGCTTTACTCGGATTAGTGGTGGGATGTTGGTGAACCAGGCTGTGTGAGGTGTTTGAGCAAAATCACTGTTTTTGGTTAGACATTGTATAAAATCACTGATTGGATCAACTTTTGTCCTTTTTTAAAAGTTTTTTTAGGAACTTTTTTTCCCCATTATTGGTTTTCTTCTCAGATTTGTTTTAAATTCCTATAAAACAAATAAAAATGTTTTTTTTTATTTACCATCTATACGTTTTAGATTTAACGTGTATCCAGATGCTTCTAACTCCTGTGGGTGAAGCCTTGGTGGTGTTATGAGTTTGTTGGTACAGGAGCCCCGTCTTATAATTTCTTTGTTTGTTTTTTAAAAAAAATCTGTGTTCTGAATTACAGCGTTAAACATATTCAGGCCTTTATTCAGAAAATTGGGACGGAACGTTAAACTCTTAATCCGACTGTCATTGATCTATCTGATATGACTGTTACTGATCCGATGGTCCCGTTACCGGTCCCAACCAGACTGGTACCAGTCCTGTAGGTCAGAACTGCTGCTCAGTAACGGTTTCTTCCTATGATGTGGTTTTGTCATGTGGTTGTTAATAAAAGCCAAGGGCACATTTAGCAGTTTAACTTGTTTTTTTTAATCAGGGTTTTCTGATTAATGACTGGTTTTGTTGACAATGGTAACATTTATTACTGATCAGGTAATAAAAACAACCACAAAAGCCTGGAGGAGTTAATTTGTCTACATCTGGAGTCAGAATTGGAGGAAATTGCATGTTTCATTATTGCTTAACCCAACCCTAAAATTTAAAACTATCAAATAACCACAAAATTAGTCCTTAAAACAAATGACAAGTTTAACTGACACACACACACACACACACACATACACATACACATACACATACACATACACACACACACACACACACACACGGGAATAACTGGGACCCGCGATACAAACTCGTTCTGGCTGATTTCTGCCTAAAATGTAATTAAAAAAAAAAATACAAACGAAAAATATCTATAAACTGAACCGCTTTAAGGTTTCTATGGCTAGCTCTTAACAAACTTACGTTTAAAACTTCGTAGCGCTCCCCATTTTCTCTGCCTGTTGAAAATCCACTGCCGGCGCGCAAAGCATGCTGGGATAGCCTTGTTCTGCGAGGATACAACAGACCCATCCTCGAAATGTGGGCGGAGCAAGGACGTGTTTGAGGACGTGAGAATGCGTATTCGTGGAATTCGGACAGTACTCATCGCTGCGCTGTGACGTCATCGCACTCTTACAAGCATCCTTTCCGTGGATTCGGACACACCCCATATCTCTCCTGTCTTAGCTTCCCTACATTAGCTGCCTGTTAGTCAGAATAGATTTTAAGATCCTCCTAACATATAATGCTCTTAACAATCAAGCTCCATCATGCATCAGTGACCTGATTGTTCCATACGTTCCTAACAGAGCACTTTGCTCTCAGACTGCAGGTTTACTGGTGGTTCCAGAATATCTAAAAATAGGATGGAAGGCAGATCTTTTAGCTATCAGGCTCCTCTCTTGTGGAACCAGCTCCCAGCTTTAGTCCGTGAGGCAGACACCTTGTCTACTTTTAAGAATAGGCTTAAAACATCTTATTTGATAGGGCTGAACCCTGTAAACATGTTTATTTCTGCTGTGAAATTGGTATTTTTAACATGGGAGTCAATGAGGATTTACTCGTTTCTGACATCAGCCCCCAGCGAATGAGGGTGGAACTGCAATTTATTTCACTTCCGGGTTTGACTCAATTTCAGAGCTGCATTGTGGGGGGCCTGGTGTGAACGTTGATTTTGCCGTACAGTGACGTAATCACCCCCAAGAAATCTGAACTGAAAGCCCTAGCAGATCTGGTATGACAGCTCATTTTGTAAGGCATTTAAAGAAGTGGTAATGCCCCCCTCAGAGTCTTACTCCACCCACGCATCAATTCTAAAAACTGCAACATTAGTAGGCGTTGCCTGGAGGACCGAGAGGGCGGAGCCGCGGCAGTGACGAAGACGATGGCTAACTAGACGATGCTAGCTCCCTTCACTCTGAGCAGTCATTAGAAGTGGAGGACGTTTCTCCCCCTCCTTACCCAGACACTCGAGAAGAAAGGAACCAAGTCTATTTGGAGGAGTCAAGCGGACCTGAGCCTTATTGTTTTGAGCTTGTGAGTTGCCCGAAACTAGCGAAACCGACCCAACAGAACCAGCTCTGAATGGTAAGTAGCCGTTAGCCATAGCATTGGATTAGCTGCAGGGTTTGGCTCCACGGTCTTAGAGAGCTAGTATTCAGCATGTTTTAGAGATTTATCTGCTTCAGCACACCTGGTTTTAATCAGCAACAAATAGCTGAGCTGCTTAACAGCTAATCTAACCGGTTAAAGCAGGAAAACCACTGAAACGTGCTGGATAGCAGCTCTCCAGGAGCCCTGGGCTTAAGTTAGTCTGCTGCATAGAAAGTTATGAAAATACCCCATGAGAAAATTATTCTGTAATGTGTTCAGCCCACTAAAACTGCCCTGATTTCATTATTTATCTACTGATACTAGCTGCTCTCTTGGTTGTAGGTGATCCTCTGGTGTCTGCAGCTGGTCTCCTCTGCTGGTGTCGTCAGGATCAGGAGCTTCCAGAAGAATGTGCCTTTCAATGACTCTTCCCCCCTTATTTTAATTATATTAATTAATTAAATCTCAATTTATATATTTCCTGTTTTTGTTCATGTCCATAAATACTTAAACATGCTTGAAATTAAAACGAGCTTTTAACAGTGAGGTGCTAGTTTAATTCATCACAATAGAGCTAGTTAAACATGCGACAATGTGATAATTCAATTAATGTAATTTATAAATATCCATTAAAATATCAAAACTGGAATCAAAATGAGATATTTGGCAGCACAAAAAACTTGTCAAACACAATATTTATTATAATAATTGTAGGCAGACAGGAGACAGAGCTGATGGAGGTTCTCAGTCATCGAAGGATGGCTGAAGGCTTTCCAGGAACAGGAGATGTGGTGTTGTCTCTTCTCTCTCTATTCTGCCAGATGAGCTGATAGGTTACAGGTGTGTGAGGACATCCTCATGCTGTCATAACCAGATGACAGGAGTTATCAGGTGATCAGCCAGGCTAATGATGAGATGCAGAAAGAAAACAAATCCAGGACAGTGTACAGTAATAAAAATAATATGTGGTGTTGCTCACCTTATGTGCTCTTATAGAGTATTAACGTGTGCCTGCCTCATGGTGTAGAGTCCATATTTTGCTGAGTGTCCTGCAATAATGCAGGTTATTAGTTAATTTACTTTTGATAGCAAAAACAAAATATTTAATGTAAAAGTTATTTACCAGGTGAATCAGCTCACACGTCACCACCAAGTGTCACAGGGCCAGCATCAGTAGCCTCCTTCATGATGTCATGATGTAATCACATACTTATTTAATTGTTAATATCTTAAATTCTGAAATGTTTAAAAAAATTTTTTTACCTTGAACAGTTCACTGAGCTTGCACTGTCACTGAGGTGGAAGCTGGAATCAACAGCAGACATCTCACATCTTGGTCTTTTCAGGGGTGTGGACGCTGCTCTTGGACTTTCTGGAAGATGAATTTCCGTCATGATCCCTGTGTCACAAGACACACTGAGGCTGTGAGCTCTATTCTGGGTGGCTATGTAAAAGACAAAGAAGTAGCACATTTATAAATGTTTAAAAGAGTGTCACACAGTGGAATGTGTGTTTTCTGTTGCTTTAAATTCTTTTATTAATTGTTGGAATTTCTTAATAGTTTTGTGTTATTGCATGATTTTGTTGTGTGTTGTTGGTTTTATGTGCCTGTTTAGTTTAGATTGTTTTGCCACTGTTGACATGACAGTCCCCTGAAGAGGTGGGCGTGACTGGGAGAGCGCACCAGGTGCGCATAGTTAGCAAGCTGATAAAGGGAAGAAGCTACAGAACTGAGGAAGGAGAGAGGAAAAAGAGACCAAAGAAACAAGAAGGCAGAGGGACTGGACTAATATAGGTGGACGTAGCACAGAACGCGTTGGATCGCAGGAGGACCGGTTCATCCCTGGCGTGCAGCGACAACGAGTGGGAGCAACGCCTTTGAATGACAGCAGGGCAGAGGTTGGACCTCTGCCTGCATCCGTGAGTAAACGGCTTCCTCTGTTGTATGCTGGGTGACGCGCCGTATGGGCCGATCCTACGAGAAAGAGATTGCACTGCGCCACAGACTAAAGTTCTGCCCCAGTGTTCTGTCCTTGTCAGGGAGGAGCGGCGAGAGCCCCTGGGAGATCAAACCTGAGACGAGTGCCTGCTGAGAGCGAGACCAGAGACTGCTGGAGTCAGACGCTGAAGCCGGGACGCCACCTTTCCCATCCTGGAAATTCCCTAGGCATGACGCTGGCTGTGTCTCAATTCAGGGTCTGCATCCTACGTCGGCCGAGTGGGCTGGTCCTTCGAAGGATGCAGACCCTGAATTGAGACACAGCCGTTGTGGATCTGGGAGGAGCCCAACTATCTTTTGGGGTCTTTTTGAAGAACATGCTTTTATGGACTCAAACTTTTTAGTTGTATATTTTTAGATGGGGGCTTTTATTTAGTTAATAAAAGAGGTTGCAGGCAAACTTCTGCTCTCTGGTGTCTCTGTCCCTCTGGTTTTGCACCCTCGTTCTCCACCTGTGTCATTGTGAATCCCTGTGTGACGCTGGAGCTCTGCCGCTCCAGCGTTGCCTAGGTTACAAGAGCATAAAATCACATGTAACAATAATCTGTAAAACAAATTAAAACTAGAAGGTAAAAATAAAATGTTTACATAGAAGATTATTAAAAATAATTCACCTTTGCTACGGGTAAGGCTTCACGTCAGGCTGGACAAGTGCATTCTTGCAGACTAGTAAATCAGTCTGACAGCCAATGTCTTGGGTAGATTTAGCCTGAAAAAAAAAATAGAAGCACATTGTTGTTGGAGTTTATAAAGTCAGATAATATAAAAAAGAAACTGTCCTATATAGGCGCTTTATAACATTCCTAGTGTGTGATTGTTATTATAATGTAAAAGTCAGTCACATATGATGTGGAGAGCCTGAAATGCGACCTCCTGAACAGAATTCCTCACAGAACCGGGTCACAAGCTGGATTTCACGCTGTAATGCTGTCTGTCAACTAGTGCTGCGTTAGTTAGAGTCACTGTTGCAGAATTACCGACTGACACAAAAACAACCCGAATTTTCTCCGAGCCTGACAGTAATAGTCATGCGGACCGTTTCGTCGGCCAGGGCTTCGAGACATGTTCCGATTTGTCGCTGATTCTAACCTTACATCCCGTTCCACATTTTGTGAACTTGACAAATCTACCTGAAGGCAGTGCAGGCTGATATTAGCTAAATGGAGTGAACCACGTCTCTCAAACTTTGCATTTAGGTAGGAAATTGTCTTTAGAAGATGTTAAAACTTTTATTTAGCTTACTCACCTCAGACTGGAGCCCACCATGGTGGGGGAGCAGAGTCGGTGGGCTGCATCTAAATAGCGGAAGAGCCACGGTGGGCACAGCCTCCCTCTTCAAACGGAGATGTGCAGAATCGCGGGTAAAACTACAGCACCAGGCAGGAGCTGAATGTTTTCCAGACACCGATTGCGCAACCACTGGCGCCTAATTTCTAAGTCCAGCGGAAAGGAGTGAAACCCCACAGAGCCACCGCAACCACACTACACTACACCTTCTCACCATACTAACATGATATGGAGCACTAAACCCGAACTACTTTCCTAATTACACTAACAGCCAAACACTAACTAAACTACAATATCCAACAGCCAAACTAACACTAAATAAGTATGCATAACACTAAAAGCTATGCTAAAGACTAGGATATGCTAATGCTATATGCTAATGCTGAACTACCGCTAACCGTCCTACACTCGCTTGCAAATCCAACTCCCAACTCGCCACAAGGCGTGGCCGAGACTCTCGTTGCTTTTATAACTTTGACACAGAGCTGCTACGTAGTACTCTACTGGTTTACGTAGTATCTTTCTCTTTAGCCATTGGCTAAAATTTATTCAAAATGACTCAAATTCTGTTTTAAGCTGAAGGTGGAGCTATATGGTATTTAGGCAGAATTTTTAATTTTTAAAGAAAATGCACCAAAATGCTAAAATAATGAATACACACATTTAAAACACTTTTAGACACTCATTTATACAGTTCATCAGCAAAAAAAAAAAAAAAAAAAAAAAAAAAAGAGTTAATTTAGATGTTACTTGCTCTTTAAAATGTCCACAATAAAGCTGCTGAGATCGCTTAGTTCAAGAAGTTTTAGCATCCAATCACAAATAAATACATCCTGTTTTCAGGTGGAATTTTTCGGTCTTCTAATAGAATATTATTGGCTGTGTAACAGTTTACTGGCGTTTTAACAAAACTATCAGTTTTGATAGGTTAGGGTTATTGTTCATTTTGGGCGGGAAGTTTCTTGCGCTGATTCCAGGTCAGTTTTACTTCCAGTCAGTTTACACGTAAAACAGCCACAAATCTCCCACGATTAAATTGAGCTACACCAGAATCGGTTTCTGTCTTGAAGAGGAACGAGCAAGGGCTGAAGAGGTGCGGAAAAGTAAGAATAGCATTGAAAACGCGGAAAAACAGTTTGTTGGAGAACGTTTGTGATAAAGAAGATCTGTTAGCGGACAGCAAGCTAGCTGCTTAGCAGGGAGCTTTTCTTTAGCGTTAGCTTTAAGGAATTTATTCAGCAGGACTACAAAGGATGGGAAACGAAGTTTTAACGTAAGTGTAATGAGTAAAATGAGCTAATTTATAAGTGACAGGTGAACAAGCAGCAATGGCACTTGGCCTGTCTTAATGTATGCCTTATGTATAGCTGCTTACTGGAGCACCTGCTTTGTATGGAAGATGAGGACCATGGACATAATTTGGGAGGACACGTCCGCCTCGGGTTTTCTTAAGGTAGGTTTTGGTCCATTAATGATTTATACTTAATTGTTTACTGAAATTAGGTAACATTTTATATAAATGAGGTCTATTGACCTTACGTTCCAAACATAAATGTGAAATTGGGTAACTGACACCAGCTTAAGGCTTTTATTTTGACGTATTGGGCTTTTGTCTCCCAGAGGGATTTGGTACAAAGTTAGAGAGTCAGATTAAGAACAATTCACAGACCTTGGTAGAGGTTTAGCTCCTGTGGTTTTGGTGGGCTTCATGTGAACCCATGAAGCACGAGGCAGAGCTAAAGCTGCAATAACAAATGTGGAAAATAAATTAGCTTAAAACATTTTTCATGCCTCTTAACAATGTTTAAACACAGTATAGCTGAACATTATAGTGGAGATACATATTTTTAATAAAGTGGTTATTTAGCATGTGTCTATAAACCACCATTTTCCCCATTTATTTATTCAGATATTTCCCCATTAGCTGCAATTTGTACAGCTACTCTTCCTGGGGTCAATGTAACTATAACAAGGCATTGCTTTATGTAACAGGTCTTTTTCCATTATTTGTTTTTACTGTGGGTAGAGTAAACTAGGGCTGCAGCTATTGAATATTTTTGTAATCGAGTACTCTATCGAATCTTTTATCGATTAATCGAGTACTCTAATAAATGACCCTTTTGTGTTTGTAAACCATTATATCAAATAGCATGTTATAAAATATGAAAGACCTCTTAAAATGAGCACGCAATTGCCAGTTATTCTTCAAGTTTTATTCAAAATTAGTTTTCAAAACTTCAGCACTTCAATTTTACTCCACAGTAAACAAATGCCTGTGCAAAAAATAAGTAAACAACCTGAGCTGATTCTCTCCTCGTGTGAGAATCTACGAGCCTGCAAGCCAGACAAAAACTAGGAGGATAACTGTTGAAGTAGCATATCGAGCGGCTGCGGCCCAAACAGCACCAGAACCGCTCACGGCGCATGCACAAACATGGCTCGCCAGCTATTTCCCTATTAACACACGTCCGTTTTAATTTCTACACTTTTTTTTCTCACACAATAACAAGGATTGTCGAGAAAGCATGTTTGCCGTGGTTATGTCAAATTATACTGATCTCAAAACATTTATTTACTTTCTGTCGTTTTCCTCATAAATACCCGTGTCCTCCTGCAGCAATCCCGACAGACAACAGACGTCAATAACAACACAAAAAAAAGTCTGACGTGTTGTGTAAAAACTGCTATTTTTAGCACATTTTAGGTCCGACGTGTCGCTACCAGAACCACAGTGTGAGCTGAAACTGAGAGCTACAAACAAAAAAGTTGCGCAGTGTCCGCAGAATATATAGTAGATCTCCGAGTCCGCTTGCAGAAGGGACATTTGCATGTGGATGTTTCCTGGTCAGGTGCTGCAGCATGGAGGATGTGGTGTTGTGGTAGTCTACATTCATTTTACAGTATTTACACTGGACTACGTTTTCCGCCTTACGACGTGAAAAATGGTCCCACACCTTTGACCTTTTCTGTCTTTTTCGCACTCCACGGGGGTCCACGTTGTCCGCCATGGCTTAAGAGAAAGTTAAGTTACATTCGCTACTTGCGTGTGCATTCAGTGCAGTGTGTTTGTGCGTCACTTATTTCGGTCCGGGTGAAACATGACCCCGGGCGATTGCTAAGCCCTGAATTAATTAAACATGAATTAAACGAAGCCTCGAGGCAGAGAATTTGACTCGAGGCTTTTTTGTTCTCGAATTATTCGAGGTACTCGAGGAATCGTTTCAGACCTAGAGTAAACCTTTCCTCTGTGGCATGTCTAGTGGTATAATTCACTTCTTCAGAACTGAAACTGAGCCCCAGATTAAGTACTTACGTCAGTTTAGTTAAAATAAGGTTTCTTGTCAAATTTAACGAAGAATCTGTAAGTTTTTCTTTCACCTTTAGCCAGGACAATGTAGACGTTTGGACCGAGATGAAGGCGACTGGTGTTTAGCACTCTCTTGTTTCCTCTGGCAATTTGGGTTTCAGGTTCTGGCAGAAGCATCTCAAGGAAGATACCCGAGGGGAGGGCTGGTTCGCTATAACAGCTTTAAGGATTTAGTGAAAACCAGGATCCAGAACAGGATAAGGCTGGGTGTGCCCATCCACAGATTTATACATTTTAATTAACCTTATTACACCACAGCTTGGTCTAATCTAGATTGAACTTCAGCGAGCATCCTCACAACAGATGAAATTAAAACCTTATATTTGGCTTCAGATTCAGTAGAAAAACATCTAGATTGTTTTTGATTACAGATAGGAAAATACACAAGTCCCAAATGTCTCTGTGTAAATCTGCAAACTTCTGAGTGAAGCAGTTCTGTTTGCAGCCTCTTGGTGTCACTGTCGGACCGTGTTTCAGCTCTCCTGCTGCAGCCACATCAGCGAGTGGCTCTGCTGAAGAAACAGGTTTCATTGCTAATCTTTTGCCAGATATTCCTGTTTCTGCCTCCAATGGAGCAGTTTAAGGCATGGTCAGCATTCAAGGAGGGGGTGGGGTGATTTATGGCAGCACAGCTGAGTTCTACAGGGTCATTTAAACGGACCGGAGTGGTTCTGATCTTAATTCGTGTGTTAATGTGTCCTAATTTTCAAAAGGCATCTGCATGTTTAGCTTCCTCCTGCTTGTCTTGTTTTTGTTTTTCCCCCCAGAAAAACAAAGCCCATAAATACAATAAAGGGATCTATGTTCTGCGTCCGCTCTGCTCTCCGTCAGCGCTCGTCTTCATTCAGAAGGCCGATGGTTCGAGACCCAGACATGTGTCAGACTGACCCAGCAGGTCATCTACAACAAAAATGAGTCGCATCATGAAATATATACATATTTTTCAATTCAAGTTTATTTATAAAGCGCCAAATCACGACGAGTCGTCTCAAGGACCTTCACACAGTAAACATTACAATACAGGTCAGGTCATTAAGCCAATCAGTAAAAAGTTTCTATATAAGGAACCCAGCAGGTTGCATCAAGTCACTGACTAGTGTCAGAGTCTTTACAGCAATCCTCATTTCTGAGGACATCTGAATGAGAGAAATCACCTTATACAACTGACATAAAATAGAAAGAAGATTTAAAGGAGCTGAGCATTTAAAATTAAGAAAAAGTTTTTATGCAGCAACAAAACTATATTCACAGATTTATTTTTATTAAAGGCTGTCTGAATCAAACATGAGTGTCTAATAAAAATGAGCAGTTGGAAGAGAAAAAAACTTCCTGAAATCTTATTAAAAAATTTGTTTTTTTTAAATCTTAGTTTTTAGGGAAAAATAAGAGTAAAATCTCAACATGATTTCTTGTAGCAGCAGCAATGACCTCAGCATTACTTGATTTAATTTAAATCACTATGAGTGGTGGAACTTTCTTTCCTTCCAAACATGGTTTTTATTCTAAGGGAATCAATTAGTTTAAGCCTGCTTTTATTCTTGGTAAATCAGTAACTATGAAATAAAATAGGTGTTTATAATAAATTGCACCTTATAACATCCTTATTTACAGATCCTGTTGATGCTTTTGAAGATCAGAAAAGGTCATGATTATGAGTGTTTTCATTATTTTTTTAATGTAAATACAATAATTACTTTTGTTTTGCAAACACTTACTAGGCTACTGGAAAGAAGTTTTGTTTTGGAACAAATACAAAACAGATTTAAACTTTAGGTTCCCAGAAACATATCGGTACAACTTCACAGGAACACTATTGTTATAAATGTTTAATCTAATAATTGCTGATGAATTAATTAGCTGTAGATACTTTTAACCTATTGATGATAGGGCTGAATGATGTGGGAAAAAAAATCCTGTCATATTATTTTCATGTCAGTCATTAGTGATATATATCGCGATATAAAACAAATCACTATTTTGATCACTTTAACGCTCTCTGGTACTTCAAGTGAGATTTGAAGATTTCAGAAGGTAATGTTTTATCAAATTTTTTTCCCAAATGCTGAACATGTTTATAAATATTACATAACTTTTGTGGGAAAATAAAAGGTTTATTTAAAAATAAAATCTTAAAGCATTACAGGGGAACAGAACTCATTAAAACTGGCTAGAGGCTGACCAATATATCGGCCAGTCGGTATATCGGGCCAACAGATCCAGTTTTTTCTATATCAGTCATCGGCCAAAATTATTTTTAAAAGCTGATTTAAAAAAAAAAACCCCCAAAAAAAATCAGGCACCTGTGTGGTCAACTACCGCCACTACTAGACTGAAGAAAGGACCCCAACACACCGTTTATTTTTTTATGTTTTCAGTTTGTTTTATATTCGAAGTTCAATAACTATTAAGAGACTTATTGACAGTGACTTGATGCAATTTGCTGGGTTCCTTATATAGGAAACATTATTTCTGATTGGCTTAATGAACTGTGAATTGGAATGTTTATTATGTGAAGTGCCTTGAGACGACTCTTGTCGTGATTTGGCGCTGTATAAATAAACTTGAATTGAATTGAATATTTAATAACCTAACGGAAGGACATATTTTTTTCCCTCGGGTCAATTGTTTTCAGTGTTTTGTAAGTTTGAAAGGTAATTTTATTTTAGTTATTATGTGAAGTGCCTTAAGACAACTCTTGGCGTGATTTGGCGCTATATAAATAAACTGAATTGAATTTAGTTACAATTGCATACAGACTAGGGATATGCCAAGATCGGATTGGGACGATTTTTTCATGTTTTTCAGTAGGGGTGCACAATTTATCGGCATCATTATTGGTATCGGCCGATGTTACGTTTTTTTTCACATATTGGCATCGGCCCAATGAATAAAACTGGGCTGATATTAACAACCAATATTTTTTCCATATTGTTTCCATTTGTTTATCTGTTTCAGAGGGTGTGTGTGTGTGAGGAGTGGGGGGTGGGGTGGGGGGTGAAATGTAGTTTAGTCACGTGACAGTGATTTTAATTAAACTCTCTTAAAGTCCCATTAGTAGTCACACACACTAATGTGGTGGTGTGTGTACATCATGTTAATTCAGCTTTAATAATTTTCATTCTACACAAAATCTGCTAATTTTAGAAGGATTTATGTCGGTATATCGGCATCAGCAAATATCGATGATCCGCCACAACAGTGATATTAGATCATCCGGGAGGGGCTCAGAGTAGACCCGCTGCTCCTCCACATTGAGAGGAGCCAGTTGAGGTGGCTCGGGCATCTGGTCAGGATGCCTCCTGGACGCCTCCCTGGTGAGGTTTTCCGGGCACGTCCAACCGGGAGGAGACCTAAAGGTAGACCCAGGACACGCTGGAGGGACTATGTCTCTCACCTGGCCAGGGAACGCCTTGGGATTCCCCCGGAGGAGCTGGCCCAAGTGGCTGGGGAGAGGGAAGTCTGGGCCTCTCGCCTTAGGCTACTGTCCCCGCGACCCGACTCCAGATAAGCGGATGAAAATGGACGGATGGATGGAACAGTGATATTAATAACGGTATCAGCCCAAAAATTTCATATCGGTGCATCACTGTATTTCAGTGATCGGAGATCGGCAATTATAACAGACAAGTCTTGCCGATCTCCCGAAATAGTTGATATCACTAGCTGGACAAGATGGCACCAGTGCATGCGACACGCCGTCTGTTCTGTCTGTCTCCCCTACTTTTATCCTTTTTCCTTTTGGTAATTCTGAGCTTTTTTGTGAGGACTGCGGTTATGTTGGTGCTCCACCATACTTGGCAGACATACCCCATCACGAACTCTACGCTTGGCTGACCTGGAACTACTGACTGTCCCACAGACTAGGTTCCGGTCTAGAGGTGATTGGGCTTTGTCGGTCTTGGCTTCTTCTTTCTGGAACGAGCTTCCACTCGATATTAAACCGTCATCATCACTGCAGGTCTTCAAGGTCTTCATTTTTATTGTTTGGCTTTTTGGTTTGATGCATTTATGCTACTTTTACATTTTGTACATTGCTTTTATGTCTGCGTTAAGGCTGAAACGATTCCTCGAGTACCTCGAATAATTCAAGTACAAAAAAACCTCGAGTCAAATTCTCTGCCTCGAGGCTTCATTTAATTAATTCATGGTCGGGTTTTCACAGCATCTGTCTGCATTCCTTCGCGGGGGTTAGGGTTAGGGTCTGCTAGGGCGTCAGATTTGGATAACAAGACTTTGTTTGGGTCAGGCTGAGATAATTTTCCTCACTGCCTTCAGTCTTTAAACTGATCATTTCCAGTCCTTCAGTGAAGCCAATTTTGGGGTTTTTAAGCTTGTCCATACCGTCCGGTGACTCTCTCCAAGATGACATCCATTTTGCGCACTAATACCGGTATTGTCCAGCTTATGATTCACCTCGAGTAACGTCCCAGTCTGAGAAGTCTCCACACGGACGGTGCTTTCCGTGGGTGCGGGTTGCCCTCCAATCGCTCCCGTCTTCCCAAATTTCCAGAAAACCAGATATCCTCCCACTCCAATCAGGAGAAATCCAGTGATCATCAGGCCGAATATCCACACGTCTTCGACGTCCTCA
Source organism: Nothobranchius kuhntae (assembly GCA_006942095.1). NCBI lineage: Eukaryota > Metazoa > Chordata > Actinopteri > Cyprinodontiformes > Nothobranchiidae > Nothobranchius > Nothobranchius kuhntae. The sequence goes on along the minus strand of SSNQ01000206.1, from coordinate 439,010 downwards.
ATGGACAGCTGGCAGAGGCATATGATCTTCCATTCCCTCCAGGAATCCAGCATATATCCCACCAGGTGTGTCCCCTGTGGGCATGTGGGAGTGAGCAACACCTCACCCCTGCCACATGGACCTCAAGGGATAAACCATCAATTCTGCTCAATAGTCAACTTTCCTCACCGGGTCACCCATGAAGACAGTGGGAGGGTTAAGTAGAACATCAGTCCATTCCTGATGAAAGACGTGGCTTCTTCGTTGCCTTTCTTGGCATTAGGCCGTCCTTCAAAAGCATTCTCTTCACTGTTCTACAGGAACATTCATACCTGTTCTGTGCTGGTCATACTCTGATCAGCTTTAGGAGATGGTTCTGGTGCTGTTGGACTTTAGGGACCCTGAAGCCCTCATCATAAACACATTAGAAATCGGGTTATTGGTTTAAGTCAATTAAAATGGCAAAGAGGAGGGTTGTAATTTACACCAGAACATTCTAGAGTTCATTCAGATTGACCTCATAAGTTAAGTCAGCAAACTTTGTGACAATATTTGTGTCCTTCTCTAATATTTGTCTATTAGTCTGTCTGTCTGTTTTTGTCTGTTTAGATTTCTCAGAATTTCAGCTCAGCTTAAACATCAAATAACACCCTCAAAGCAGTTTTGGCTCCAGTCTCAGCTCTTCCTTTCAGCCATGATAAACAATGCATTTCATTTATTTAACCTTTATTTAACCAGATGAGTCGATTGAGAACGCATTCTCCTTTACGACGATCTGGCCAAGAGGCTGCAGTACCAGACACATAGTTAGCATTACACCGTGCTAAGCTATTGCAGATGGCTGGATGGGGTTGTTGCTGTGTCACAATGGCGTTTTCCTGCACATTTAGGTAGTCTGTAGCCCGGATAACTTCTTCACTGGACTGTAAACCCTAGCACATGTTCTCTCTGTGTAGTTAGCAGGAGTGTAATCTAGGGCTGGGCGATATGGCAAAAATAGAATATCACGATTTTTCCAATATTTTATCACGATTTCGATTTTATCACGATTTTTTATCCATGAATAGCATAACTTCAATTGCGTATTAAAGAAGAGAAACATTGAATAAACAAACATTTATTCATATTAGGGATAATCAACACAGTGCTAACACACTTATATTTTAAACTCACACCAGAGATGATAAAAGCCCTGAGAGAAACAATTACAAAAATCAGTTTTTCTCGTTTTTCAAGTAACTTAACATAAATTAAAATCGTAAACATATTTTAAGTGCAAACATGTCAATTGCAAACGTATTGTGCAAACTTGTTCAAAATACTATGTAGCTCCCAGTTGCTCATGTAGTGGATAGTTAAGCTCAAATACGGCTCTGATGTGCGGCTGGACCAGAGATCGCTTGTGGTAGCAAAAAACTGCGCATTCTGAATATTTTCTGCAACAAGTCTCTAAATAAAGTAAAAATTTCCAGTGCAGATTGGAGACAACCCATAGAAGCACTGATTTGATCTCATTTCAGAGAAAAATAGAACAGGTTAGATGCACCTAATAAATAAAATTACTAACAAACTCAGGAATCTTTCTTTGCTTCACTGTTCTGGTGCTGAAAATATCACTAATGCGGATCAAAGGAGATACACAGATGAATGCACCTCTTATTATTTGGAGACTACATTTACTGCAGCTGGCAGAGGCAGAGATTGTTTCTATTGATACACGAATTTACAGAATCATTTTAAATTGTAATGGGGAAGACTGCAGGAGGGAGCGGTAAATTACAGGGGGTCCCCAACAAAAACAAGAAACTACGAGTCTGATGAAACCCGCTGGTTTTCCATCAGGCAGTCACGGGGCAGCTCCANACGACCCAGTGACCGAGCTCAGTCCGGTACCGACACCGGCACGGCAGAGGGTGAACGAGCCGAGGCGACGTCGTGCTCTGCTTAAGAAGAAGCGTTATTTTCCTGCTTCAGAAGAAGCGTCCAACGTGTTTTTACGCTTTCTTCGAGACATGTCACGTCGCTAAGTTGTTAGCGCCGCGCGCTAAGGAAACCCTGCGTTCCTCTTCGGAACGAAAACCTTGTTGTCGCTCAGCCGCGGCGAAGCCATGTTTGTTCACACACAGGTGAAAACAAGCGGGGCACTAATATATTACTATGACTCACTCTGATTGGTTAAGGGTCAAACAAAGGCGTGTCATTCGCCTGAGGTAAGTTCCATTTTCATTCAGAGGCAGAAATTCAACAGCAGAGCTGTGAATCGTGATAAAAAGATCTCTCAAAAATGACAGACCGTCAGATGTGTGGATCGTAAAACGGTCTAAAATCATATCGCCCAGCCCTATCTTGACCCAATCACCTGTCACATTTAGTAAAGTGAAGCCAAACTTTAGAGCGCGTTCATGTTCTTCTAGTTGGAAAATCGGAGTTCCGAGGAGAAAGCGAACGCACCGGAAGCTAACATATCAAGGTAACGTTATCTTAAACATTTTATTTACCTACCAGAGTAGATTAAGATGAGGATGTCTCACTTAGATCGTTGTCTGTCGCTGGTTTCATCATCACCCAGTTACCCATCACATTTAGTGAAGTGGCCCCAAGCGTTATCGTGCATTCTTTCTACCATGCTGCTCTGTTTACAACTCGCTCGCAGGGACCGACGACACAACGCTCTTGCGTATGCGCAGCTTTCTTGGCAAGTTTTCGTTATGAACGGGTACCGAAACGAGTCACCGTTTGAAATGACGTGAATCGGTGCTCGGTCCGTACTATAGAAAAGGTGTTCCTCTTCGGAACGAAAACCTCGCTGTCGCTCTCAGCCACGCCTGAAGCCATGTTTGTTCACACACAGGTGAAAACAAGCGGGGCACTAATATATTACTATGACGCACTCTGATTGGTTAAGGGTCAAACAAAGGCGTGCCATTCGCCTGGGGTAAGTTCCCTTTTCATTCAGAGGCAGAAATTCAACAGCAGAGCTGTGAATCGTGATTAAAAAGGTCTCTCAAAAATGACAGACCGTCAGATGTGTAGATCGTAAAACGGTCTAAAATCGTCATATCGCCCAGCCCTAGTGTAATCTCCATTGTTGTGAAGAAGCAATTTCTTTCTTATCTAGTCTAAACTTTGAATAATGCCTAGCAACCAAAAATAGATTTTTGTCTGTGAGTGGAACGGGATCCCTGTCCAGTCTTGCTGAAGAATTGGCAGAAATGGTTGGATTTTATCTTCAGAAGCTCTCAAAAATAGAGCCAGAATGTTACCATGATTTCAGACTCCTAGTTAAATCACCGCCAGTACCAGAGAGTGTTTTCAGATGGATTACTTCTTCAAACTGGTGCCATTCTGACATTAAAACTGCATGGTGGCACAGTGGTTAGCACTGTTGCCTCGCAGCACGAAGGTTGCAGGTTCGAAACTCGGCTGCGGCCTTTCTGTGTGGAGTTGCGTGTTCTCTAGGGCTGCAACAAACGATTATTTGGATAATCGATTAATCGGATGGGGTCTCGACACGATTAATCGATTAATCGGATTACATGGGGAAATTTTTAAAAACTGCTAGGGAAACGTTATTTCTCTCCTTCCTTCACTTTATTTAACACAACATTATTAGAAAACAGTTCAATAGCAGAAAAACAACATGCCATCACCTAAATTGTCTTATAAGGTGTATAGACAGAGACCCTAAGCTACATCTATCTGTGACCTAAAATGCTTGGTCCAAGTTAAACAGCTTAAGGGCAATTCTAATCTGTTTTGTTTGATCTCATCTGTTGACATTTATTTTAAATGTAATTAAACATAGGCTGTGAATTAATCAAAATTGATCACTATTTCCAAAAATGACTGAAAAAATACCAAATAAAACAAAAGTAAATGAATGCCATTAGGGCTGTCGCGGTTGAGGAATTCCCCCTGCGGTGATTCAGGGTGGCTTAATATTGCGGTGTGCGATATTATTGCAGCCCTTTTTTATTGCAGTACTATCTAAACATAATGTTTACACATTTAAAAAAGGTTAAAAATTGCCGTGCCTTCTTTAATAACACTTTACTGAATGCAGATCAAAGGGCAGTAACAACACAGATCGCAGTAACGCTTGTTTCTCCGACAGTCGGAGTCCGACTGAACTTAAAAACAACAAAATTCAGGAGAAGGTTAAACTTTTAAATGCAAATTTGGCTGCAGCATCTAACAAATAAGAAACAAGTCCCCATTTTGTTTAGTTGTTTAAAATCAAGCATAAAAAATTACATGTCCCATGCATGCGTGGGTTTCCTCCGGGTACTCCGGTTTCCCCCACAGATCACAACATGCCCTATAGGCTATAAATTGTAAGTCGCTTTGGATGAAAGCGTCTGCTAAATAAACATAAACATAAACATAAAACCACCTCTGTGTTTCCCATGAATAGGCTCAGGTGTGGCACTGCACCATGGCCGAAACTCCAGCACCACGGCTACGAAGTCCTTCCCGCCGCTCACTGGAGAGCACTAAGACGAAACGCTCCGTCCCCCAACCCCTCCTTTCCACTGCACGTGAAAGCGTTGCGAAACATACTACACGGCAGTTTATGTTTATGTTTATGTATTTAGCAGTAGTGAAGACACGCTCTCATTACGTTTTGAGTATTTTTGATGCGCTACGCTTCGAAAACACGTGAAACTCCACCGTTTAGATCAAGCCAGACAGAAAGCCAAACACAAAAGCAGTGTATAACCAGTGTTGTTTTTGTTAACGATGACACATTTATTTAGGTGGTGGCATCCCTTTTTTCATAATGAAAACAAGATGCTGATGAGCTAAAAATAGCTCTTTAGTGACTAAAACATGACGAGACATGTGGGAGTTTTGTTTAAGAGCCGAGACTAGACCAGACTATTTACCATTTACCAAATGATTTGCAACTCAGCAGCGCAGGAGGGAGGAGCAAATAATCGGCTTGTTTTGTTTTTATAATCGTTCAAAACTCAGATCGTAATTGGGTTTAAAATTTGATTAATTGAGCAGCCCTAGTTGGCATATGTTGGTATATTTTGTGTGTGTGTGTGTGTGTGTGTGTGTGTGTGTGCGTGTACGTGCGTGCGTGCGTGCAAGTGTCTGCTCTGTCTTCTTGATACCCAGTGAGTCATGGCGGATGGCTGCTAATGCACCAAAAGGAGGCATCACCTGGCGGACCTAGAGAGTGGCTCTGAGGCGGTAATTGACAGCCCCNATATTACATGTGTAGAACTTATTGTTTTTTACTGGTAAAAACGTGTAGTGGAGATAAATCTACCTACATTTTACTTTTCAACACTTTGTTTTGTTTTCTTGTTTTTATTTAACTATTTCCTGTCCTGTCTGTCTCTCATCTTCCTGCATCTCCTCTAAACTCCAGAAAATCTGTTGCCTACCTTTTCACCTCACCAGTTACTTTTGAGCAGATCAAAGGGATCTCCTGACCGAAAAGCGCAGAGATGCTGCGTGAGGTGACATCACCACAGCACAGGTGATGAGCTCCGCAGTAGCGAGCTTCAGGCACAAATAAGACAGAAAATAGAGAACATGTGCGGACATGAACGATCGTGTGCTAATTATAGTTTTTTGGTTGCGCCACTTTGAGAATGGACCGTGCGCTGGAAGCAGCTGCCTGGATCGCTGCGCAACAATGCGGAACCGGTTCGCAGCAGCGCAAGTCTGCCGGCTCTCCCTCGCGCTGATCTGCCGGTACCGGCTCTCCCTCACGCTGATCTGCGGCTCTCCCTCACGCTGATCTGCCGGTACCGGCTCTCCCTCACGCTGATCTGCGGCTCTCCCTTGCACTGATCTGCGGCTCTCCCTCGCGCTGATCTGACTTGCTCTGGTCTGCGCGCAACGGCGGGCGGGAAGGGGGGGCGCTTTTGGAAGAGTTGTGCGACACAACGAATCGATGACGCAATTCGTTGCCAACGCTTTTAGTAATCGATTTTCATCGAATTTATCGATTCGTTGTTGCAGCCCTAGTGTTCTCCCCATGCATGCGTGGGTTTCCTCCGGGTACTCTGGTTTCCCCCACAGATCACAACATGCCCTATAGGCTATAAATTGTAAGTCGCTTTGGATAAAAGCGTCTGCTAAATAAATAAACATAAAACCACCTCTGTGTTTCCCATGAATAGGCTCAGGTGTGGCACTGCACCATGGCCGAAACTCCAGCACCACGGCTACGAAGTTCTTCCCGCCGCTCACTGGAGAGCACTAAGACGAAACGCTCCGTCCCCCAACCCCTCCTTTCCACTGCACGTGAAAGAGTTGCGAAACATACTACACGGCAGTTTATGTTTATGTTTATGTATTTAGCAGTAGTGAAGACACGCTCTCATTACGTTTTGAGTATTTTTGATGCGCTACGCTTCGAAAACACATGAAACTCCACCGTTTAGATCAAGCCAGACAGAAAGCCAAACACAAAAGCAGTGTATAACCAGTGTTGTTTTTGTTAACGATGACACATTTATTTAGGTGGTGGCATCCCTTTTTTCATAATGAAAACAAGATGCTGATGAGCTAAAAATAGCTCTTTAGTGACTAAAACATGACGAGACATGTGGGAGTTTTGTTTAAGAGCCGAGACTAGACCAGACCATTTACCATTTACCAAATGATTTGCAACTCAGCAGCGCAGGAGGGAGGAGCAAATAATCGGCTTGTTTTGGTTTTATAATCGTTCAAAACTCAGATCGTAATTGGGTTTAAAATTTGATTAATTGAGCAGCCCTAGTTGGCACATGTTGGTATATGTTGTGTGTGTGTGTGTGTGCGCGCGTGCAAGTGTCTGCTCTGTCTTCTTGATACCCAGTGAGTCATGGCGGATGGCTGCTTATGCACCAAAAGGAGGCATCACCTAGCGGACCTAGAGAGTGGCTCTGAGGCGGTAATTGATAGCCCCCCCCCCCCCTGCAAGTCATTAACAAGCACACACACCTACACTAGGTTGTTTCCAGATTCAATAAAAGTATTTCTGAAAAATTGCAAAATCATTTTATCAAAGCAGATCATCTAAAACCTAAACATTTTTCAGGAATTCACATTTCCTCATTAAAATGTGTTTTAGTGACATCAGACTCGCTCAGAGTTATAAAACTTGATTAAATTTGTCTCCACAGCCCAAAAAATTACCGTCCTAACGCGTTAACATGATGTAAAATCATCTTTTTGTGTGTTGGCTGCTATCTCCCAGCCTCTCTGTCAAATCTGCATCAGTTCCACATGGAAGGCCCGCAGGCGGACTCCGATAATTCTCTCCATATTTACAGCGGCAGGAGGATTGGGAGGGTTCTGACGAGATCCCATTTGTGTGAACCTATTAGTGCTGAGCTGCCTCTGATACGCCTCTGAGATTAGGAAATGGTATTACTGTAAGAGGATCGACTCGCCTGGAGGTGAGGGCCCAGCGAGCGCGCAGGAACACACACACAAACTGGAACATGCAGATACGGGGACCACACACTCCACAACCACATCAAATAAATCAGGATCTGGCAACAACATGAGCAGAAGACACTGCATTGATGTCAAATCAGGGTTCACTGTGAACTTTGGCCTGATTTGGTTTTGTTTTATAACTGATTTGTTTCTCAGTCTGATGATGGAGAAATCATTCAGAACAAACTGAAGTTATGCTGGTTTCTTTCTTGATTTCCTGTTTTATTTTGAAACGAATAATCCCGGTTTCTGGTGCTTCCTGCCTTTTCCCCACCCCACTGCGAAATGTCTCCGCTGTTTCCTGTGACTTGTCATCTTTTCTCTGAACCCAGATGTTTGACTCAAGGTTCTTTCCCCTCTTGTCAAAATTAAATCTCAAACTCTGTCAAGGTTGAGTTAAAGATCTTCCCTCCAGGGGTGATTATTGACACGTGCATGAGTAGTGCACATTTGTTGTACATTTACATCCTCACCAGATTTCAGGGATAACCAATCCTGGTCCTGGAAGTCCCCTATCCAGCATGCTTTAGTTGTTTCCCTGCTTTAACACACCTAATTAAATGGCTGAATCACCTGTTGAGCTGGTCCTCAAGCTCTGCAGAAGCCCAAGAGGAGTTTCTGTTAGTGATTATGAGACAAAAACAGTCATGTTTATATTTTGTGCTTCATCAAATGATCAGAATCTGTATAACTGAAGTAAGATCCTCAGAGTTTCAGGTGTGTTGTCCTAAAACAATGTTGTTGAGCATGTTTACCTGAAATGAGACAGGAGTTAGAGACAGGGGGTGAGGAAGAAGATGATTGATGAGGAATTCATAGCCAGACCCCCCCCCAGCCAAAGAGAGAAAAGTCACGTCATAATTTATGGCTTTAAAAGCATGAATTTTTCAGCACACAGTGGCAGAGATGGCACTTCATGTTTACGGTAATCACTTCCTTAGTGAAAGATTCATGTGGATGTGGAGCTTGTGAATATTTCAGGGAACAAACAGAAACATCGGTGCTCCGAGCTTTAAACTCTACTCGGTGGTTCTTTAAAGAAAACACCTTAAAACCTTCACAGGAATGTGTGCGTGCCTTCAGTAGAAGTGTGGTGATAATATTTGTTTTTATTAAAAAAAACATTGACACGTCACAGCAACAGGAACAGAACATGGGAGCTAAAACCAAAAGGCAGGTAATGTTTGAAGCCCCGCCTCCACCAGTTCCTCTGCTGGAATGTCCACAAGTTCTCTGGGCCAGACCTCCAGGGAGACCCGGGTTAACCTAGGAGGCTCCTGCCAGCTGGACATGCCGGACACGCGTCCATCCGGAGATGTCCAGGATGTGTCCTGATAAAAGGCTGGAATCTCCTCAGCTGGCTGCTTGTATTTGTGACATTGATCTTTGGTCATCATCCAAAGCTCCTGACCATTGGTGAGGATTCAGACGTAGATCAACCAGCAGATTTAGAGCTTTGCTTTCTGCTTCACTCTCTCTTCACCAAAATGATCCTTTAACAGAGAATCTGTGGAACAAACCTCCAAGTCTTCAAATTCACCCAATGTTCACATTTTTATTTACCCTTTTAATGCCGATTCAAAATCCGACCGCGGATGGGCGAGTTCTCCGGTATCATCCTAGCATTCCTCGCTCGGTGGAGCCTTCCTCCTCTAAAAGTCACATTTATCTGTTGCCTGGAAGCTGCAGTCGCATGCTGGAAATCTTTCATCTTGCCTGCCTAATGCCCTTCAGAGGCCCCTACCGGCTGTTTGGATTTTAGCCAAGGTTACTATAGAAACGCACAGAGGGAGAAGTGCAGGAAAACAGGGAAGACTGACAAATGGAGAACACAGTCACTGGTTCTCACAGAAAAAAGTCTCCAACATGAAACAATTCATTTTTTACTTTACTGTTCTGCCGAAGACTGAACAGTTAAATATATTCTCCAATAATTTCATCTCTGAAAGGGTCAGAAGATGGATGACGGTGCAGACAAAGGCCTGAAAGAGAACTGGCATTGCTCGTTGTTAAAGTCTGCATCCTCTATTTCTGTTTTCGTTGGTGTTTTATTTGTTTGTAAAGCTAATTGTGTTTATAAGATTAGGGTTTACTCTACAAACCCACCAAGTCACTCGGGTCCTCTGAGGGGGGCTCTTCTGTGTGTGTGTGTGTGTGTGTGTGTGTGTGTGTGTCCACCACCAGCATTTATCTGTTACAATCTACCAGCAGCACCGATCACCACGGATGAACTGTGCACCCCTGGTGTGTCAGCGTTAGTGTTTTCCTATTTGATTTTGTTCTCCTTACTTAGATGATTTACTTTTCTAATACCTACATCTGTGTTTTCCCTCATTAATGAAATTATTTTCTCTCAGTTCCTTTTTTCTACTACAGTTATTGTTTATTCTTTTATATTATTCTTTCTTCTAATTTATCATCTTGCCTGGAATTATGTGAAGCACTTTCTACTCTACCACACTGTGAAGTGCTTTATAAAATGTGATTGATATATTTCCGTAAAAGCTAAAGCCTCATCTTCTTTACAACATCATCTTTTGTGCGCAAAAATAATCTAATTTGATTAATTAATTTATATGTTGTTTTTTCCTCAGATCAGTGGGATGAGCGATGCGCCGTGATGTTCATCCAGTAACCGGATTCTTCTCTTTGAGGCGAGTTTGAAATTCGTTTCCCGTACCCAAACAGATCACAGCTGAAAAATGAAGATCTCGTTGTCAGGGGAGAATATAGAACCAACTGATGAATCAACTAACAGGTGAATGAATTAAACTGCTGATCAAACGTGTTAATTTAAAATGTATGTTTGACTGAAGTCAGTTGCAGTGAATGCACTCAGCATGCATATTAAAAAACACATTAACATGAATTCATGCATGCATGATTGAGACAGCATGAGAGATCATGAATAAATGGATGAGTCATTGAGAGTGAATGAATGAGTAAATGTTGAATTAAAGCTCAGGAATGAGGAAAGTGAAAGATTAGACATGTTTAATTGATCTGGATCAAAATACAAATATTCCTTGACATCTGTGCAACCTGATGACTGAATCCTACTTGCTGGTGTTTTGTTCATTGAAGTTTAAAATGTACAAAATTCACAAAGTCAGCAGAGCCACCACAACAGCACAGCAGTTCATGTGTTCATGTGTCGTTTTTTTACACCTTTCTGTGAATGTTGACATGAAATATATAAAAATCTGTTATATATAGTACTCTGATATTTGCACGAATGTCTGTTGGTATTTACAAACACAAATGTCATCAGCAACAATTTACCGTGGCATCTCCAGTGCAGCAGAGAAGAAATGTCAGAGACATTTTTTAAATAACCATTATGCGAGTACAGTCTGAGCTGATTACGCTTCCTGCCCCGTCATTTTGCTGTTGCCATACCATGCAGTGATGCCAGCTTTGAGGACTAGCTTCTGAAGCCTCTGCTAGTCGGTCACATTTGCTTTTTCTCTGGGATACGGCGACGAGAACGGATATTAGATTACCGGAGAAGTTCAACCGAACTCCGACCCTGCTAGCTGGATATCACCACCGGAGGTGCAGACACGTTTTAGACCATTAGACTCAGAAGACCCGCGACCCAATTTGGACACC
>SSNQ01000206.1:352979-370368 GCA_006942095.1 Nothobranchius kuhntae | reverse complement strand
GTTTTCATGACACATACTAATGTATGATGTTTTTTCATGTTTTCATGACACATACTAATGTATGATGTTTTATCATGTTTTCATGACACATACTAATGTATGATGTTTTATCATGTTTTCATGACACATACTAATGTATGATGTTTTTTCATGTTTTCATGACACATACTAATGTATTATGTTTTTATCATGTTTTCATGACACATACTAATGTATGATGTTTTTATCATGTTTTCATGACACATACTAATGTATGATGTTTTATCATGTTTTCATGACACATACTAATGTATGATGTTTTTATCATCACAACATGCCTTATAGGTAAAAAAAGAAAAATTGTAAGTCGCTTTGGGTAAAAGCGTCTGCTAAGCACATAAACATAAACATAAACATAACATACTAATATATGATGTTTTTATCATGTTTTTTATGACACATACTAATGTATGATGTTTTTATCATGTTTTCATGACACATACTGATGTATTATGTTTTTATAATGTTTTCATGACACATTCTAATGTATGATGTTTTATCATGTTTTCATGACACATACTAATGTATGATGTTTTTTCATGTTTTCATGACACATACTAATGTATTATGTTTTTATCATGTTTTCATGACACATACTAATGTATGATGTTTTATCATGTTTTCATGACACATTCTAATGTATGATGTTATTATCATGTTTTCATGACACATACTAATGCATGATGTTTTTATCATGTTTTCATGACGCATACTAATGTATGATGTTTTTATCATGTTTTCATGACACATACTAATGTATGATGTTTTTATCATGTTTTCATGACACATCCTAATGTATTATGTTTTTATCATGTTTTCATGACACATACTAATGTATGATGATTTTTCATGTTTTCATGACACATCCTAATGTATGATGTTTTTATCATGTTTTCATGACACATACTAATGTATGATGTTTTTATCATGTTTCATGACACATACTAATGTATGATGTTTTTTCATGTTTTCATGACACATCCTAATGTATTATGTTTTTATCATGTTTTCATGACACACTGATGTATTATGTTTTTATCATGTTTTCATGACAAATACTAATGTATGATGTTTTTATCATGTTTTCATGACACATACTAATGTATGATGTTTTTATCATGTTTTCATGACACATACTAATGTATGATGTTTTTTCATGTTTTCATGACACATACTAATGTATTATGTTTTTATCATGTTTTCATGACACATACTAATGTATGATGTTTTTATCATGTTTTCATGACACATACTAATGTATGATGTTTTTTCATGTTTTCATGACACATACTAATGTATTATGTTTTTATCATGTTTTCATGACACATACTAATGTATGATGTTTTATCATGTTTTCATGACACATACTAATGTATGATGTTTTTTTATCTTAATACATAATATAATATAATATAATATAATATAATATAATATAATATAATATAATATAATATAATATAATATAATATAATATAATATAATATAATATAATATAATATAATATAATATAATACAACCATTTGTTTAATGCTGATCGTTTTGCCTCTCTAACAGTTTTGTAACTTTTCCTCATGAATGAAAACACAGCTGAATGTTTGTAATCTTAACTGAATGCCACATTAAACTCACTCATGCTGTTTTAAATTTGATCATAAATACATCATAGTTCTAAAGAATGCTGTGCATCTGCATCCTACAGCATTATTTAAAAACAAGCTGATTTAAAATCTGACCTGAGAGAACATCACCTTGTTTAGAGCTTATTCTAAAGCAAAGATCTTTGCCTTGGTCTCTGTTACCTTCTGCAGACTCTGCTCCATCATGGAAGATGTGAGTTTTTACGGCCATGATTATGTTTGACTTTAGCTAGATGTTTATGATGATGTTTAGATGTTCTGTGATCAGTAAATCTCTCTGCTTAAGTCAGAAGCTCTCTATAGTTTTTATGTTTGGGACATTGGTCCATCTCCCCATCAGCTGCCACATGCTGCTGAATCTCCACAGAGCTCACATGTTGAGCCCCGCTCTGGGTTTCCTACCATTGACCTTGAGCCTGTGTGACCTGAGTTTAAGTCCTGGACTTTTGTAGGCCGCACTCCTGTTTTCGTGGCACCTATGCCACTTAGGGCAAACCTGCCAGCCTTCCAGACTATATCCAAGACAGAGCTAGAGGAACTCATTTCTAAGCAAAAACCTTCTGGTTCCCCTTATGATGCTCTTCCCCCAAGGATGCTTACGAAGGCTTTTTCTGTTCTGGCCCCTTATGTACTGGTTATCTTAAATACCAGTCTGGCCTCTTGTGTGGTTCCCCTTACTTTTAAGAGGGTTGTTGTACGACCACTGCTGAAAAAGAAGGGAATGGAAGAAACTGTGTTAGCCAATTACAGACCTATCTCTCATCTACCTTACTTATCCAAGCTGCTTGAGAGGGTTGTATATTTACAGCTGGTTGCATTTTTAGACACTCACAAACTCTGGGAGAGCTTTCAGTCAGGGTTCAGAGCAGGTCACAGTACCGAGAGTGCACTTTTAATGGTTCTTAATGATGTTTTTTAGCTTGTGACGGGGGGGATGCTAGATTTGTCTGCGGCCTGACACGGTCGATCATGACATACTTTTGGATCGGCTACAACACTGGGCGGGAATTACCGGTGCAGCCCTATAATGGCTACACTCCTACTTATCTGACAGGAGTTTTTGTGTCAGTGTAGGTGAAACCTCCTCGACCTGGAAGGGGCTCAAGTGGGGTGTGCCACAGGGGTCTGTACTGGGTCCGCTTCTTTTTGCCATCTACTTACTACCGTTGGGGAATCTTCTTCTGCGGTTCGGCATGCGTTTTCATTTTTATGCTGACAACGGTCAGATCTACCTCCCCCTTCAGGGGGGGTCGATGGGTCAATATCAAAGTTTGTAGATGCCTTAGAGGATGTGCACTCCTGGATGGCTACAAACTTTTTACATCTGAATGACGCTAAGACTGAAGTAATTGTACTTAGCCCTGGCATGTCTACACGCCCATACGATGCTGTGAATCTGGGCCCTTTAGCATCTAACGTGAAGACCACCATCCGAAATTTGGGAGTGCAACTGGACTCAGCCCTTAAATTTGACGCGCAAATCAACCAGGTTGTGCGATCGTGTTTTTTTTAGCTTACACCGACTAGCCAGAATTAAGCCCCTGCTGTCCAGAGTACATCTAGAGACTGTCACACATGCTTTTGTTCTTTCAAGGCTCGACTACTGCAATGCACTGTATGCCGGCTTTACTCAGGGTGCGGTAGCACGCTTGCAGTTAGTACAAAACTCAGCTGCTAGGTTCGTGACAGGCACTAGGCGCAGGGAACATATCACCCCTGTGTTGGCATCCCTTCATTGGCTGCCTGTGCAATACAGGGCAAAATTTAAGGTCTTGGTACTGGCATACAAGGCCTTACACGGAACTGCTCCAGCATATCTTGGCAACCTTTTTTGCATAGACACGCCCCCTCGCAGGCCCTTCGCTCAGTCGGCAGGGAGCTGTTGATCGTTCCACGCACTAAGTACAGGTCACGGGGGGACCATGCGTTCTCCGTGTTGGCACCTGCACTTTGGAACCAGTTGCCTTTGGTGGTGCGTCAGTCACCCTCATTGGGGGGTTTTAAGACTCGCCTTAAGACCCATTTTTTTGTCAAGGCTTTCCAGGATTAGCAAATTTTACCCGGTTTCGATGCCCCGGCCTCTTAATCTTTTTCAGGATTTTATTTTTTGCTTTTACTCTCCTCTTTTAATTGATTTTATGTTGGTTTTACGATTGCTATATTTTATTCTGATGGTTTTATGTTTTTATTGAGTTGTGTTCAGCACCTTGGGTGTCTGCATTGGTTGCAGAAGGGGCTTTATAAATAAATGAAATGAAATGAAATGACTCTCCTCCCTCATCCAGCCTCTGGGATCAGGTCCCCAGCTGGTCCAGGAGTCTTATGACATGGAACCCATAGATGTGGATGTTTGGGATGAACAGCAGAAGGTACAAGTAGAGGGCTAACTCAAACCCTAACCACTAGATATGGACATTTAGAAAGAGCTGGACCCATCATTTGAAACGTTATTGATCCGCATGTTTCCAACAGTAGCTACGGAATTTTATTTTCCTTTCAGATACGCTTTGTTTTTGTTTTCTCCATCAGGGTTTATGAAGTTGTAAAGTTGGAACTTGTTTTAGATGAAAACTTAACTTTGTGGCAAGAATGAGTTTTCAGATGAACCTCAGTGAAAGTGAGACATCTATGAGAATTAAAGTAACGCTGTGGTGGGGCCTATGCCCGCCTGTCTCATGTCTTTAGCATCATGTAAGACATAATTCTGTCCAACAGCAGTCCCTTGCTGCTGAGATTCCCACTCTTCGGCCCCTCAACTCCCGTCCCTCCACACCTGCTCCGGACTTTCTCCTCCTCCTTGGTTTAAAACCAGGACCCCAGCCTTCCTTTTCCACCTCAGACCTCCAGACCTGGAGTTTGGGATCCAACCCTGATCATGTCCAGCAGGATGCAGTCCCAGGATGGGACTCGCCCCTTCGGTTTCATGGCTACCCTATTGAAGAGTACCAAGCTATTTACCACTCTGTGGTAGATCCCATGTTGAGGCATGTTATAAAATTTATGATTAGCTCAGAATTTATTCTAAACGATTTATGACTTTCATCCTTAAAACTGTTTTCTCTATTAGAAAAAGAAATGGCAAACGTCGGAAATACAGCCAGAAGTTGGGAAGACAAATAAAAAAAGAGACTTTCGAAAAGACTGAGCCATCCACAGCTGAAGGTGAGAGAGACAATGGGTGGACTCCTTCAGATTGAAGAGTCTAAAGCGGTGGCAAAGCCACCACATCCGGATGTTTCTGATGAACCAAAAGTGAATGTACCAAACTGCAGCGACACCCAACCAACAGCTGAAACATCAGCAGCCGC
Organism: Nothobranchius kuhntae; assembly: GCA_006942095.1. Taxonomy (NCBI): domain Eukaryota; kingdom Metazoa; phylum Chordata; class Actinopteri; order Cyprinodontiformes; family Nothobranchiidae; genus Nothobranchius; species Nothobranchius kuhntae. The sequence continues at coordinate 365,384 of SSNQ01000206.1, read as the reverse complement.
AGTTTGAAACCCAGTGTTGTTTTAATAAAATTACTTGTTTTTCTTTGAGCATATGGAGACAAATCACTCTTCTGCATGTTTCACACAAATACATATTTATAAGCCTATTGATAGGTAATTAATTTTATCCCATATTTCCTTAACCCTTTGATGCATGAATTATGAACTCTTCAACCATGATTTTTTTAACAATTTTTTTCATTCATCTTTAGGTGTGACTGAAACAAATTTCATATTTACATATTTTTTGTAAAATTTAATTTACAAATAATTTATTACATGTCCACCTCAGTGGACAGTGTGCAATCTGAACATGAAATATGTTGGCTTGACTTACTGAAGTACAAATGGAGGGGTTCAAATGCAATAAAGTCTTCAACAGCTGTGCTTAATAACAAAAAAAATAAATAACAATTTTAAGTACCTGTCCACTGTAGTGACCATTATGCATCAAAGGGTTAAAGGACGACACACACATAGAGAGAGTAGATTAATCATTCGTAATGTCCATGAATCGTCGTGCGAGAGCTGGGCGGAAACCCAGCCCCCACTCTGCTCCAGCCTTCAGCTCACCAGCTCTGCCTACCCGCATTCTCCCCCAAAATGTTGGGTAATATTTAATTTCCATAACCCCGGAACCTGAAATAAACACTCATGACAACAAGGGCGACATTTTTCCCTGAGTCCCCAAAATATGGAGAGTTAACGCAGAGGAACCGCCTCCGAGGCTTCCCCACGTCACTCCCATGTGTTCTTAGTTTGTCAGGGGCTTTATTCAAAGGATGGAGGAGAAGGCGGGGCCTTCTCAGGTTACAGAGGTTTCTTTAGAAATCCACAATCAACATCCTTGACTGCAAACGAGCTTCTCTGCTCAACCTTTCATGAACAGCCACAGTTGGCAAACACAGAGATTCATGAAGTGTTAATAACACAAATTGGGCATGTTTTAGGCCTCAAAAAGATACAATTCTAAAAATACCCAACACCTCTAAAAACACAGAAAACATAGTTTTAAGTGAGAAGAACTCAAGTTTGGTTTTTCATCGTGTCCTTTCTGAAGCATTACATTTCTAAATATATTCATGCAGAAGAGACTGAAATTAGAGACAGCTTGTGACTTTTAGAAGGAATTAAAACTTTTATTTTAATGCATTTACATAAAAGCCCTCACCTGGTTTGGTTTATTATTACATCTTCTGTTTAGTCTCTAACGCGTACAATCACTACCTTCAATAAAATTAATAGATGTGGAAAAAATTGCTGGTGCCGTTTAAGAATAAATAAACTAAACAAAGGTCATTAAAACAATCTAAAGGACACACACACACACACACACACACACACACACACACACACACACACACACACACACACGATTAAACCACCCACAGGAAATCTGATTTTTTAAATTGTTTCTCAACAGAATAATTTATAATACATATATTTACAGACATAAGGGACATTCCAGTCATCTGTCTTGGTCTGATGAAGAAAAATGTCCGTTCCAGTTTCGTTTCTTTAGTTAGTTCAGCACTAATAAACTATAACAATGATTATTTGTTCAATACATTTATTTTATGGTTGGTTCAAAGTAAATATGCTGATGAAGGAAGACCAAAGGAGTCAAAAACACATTCATGTAGACAAAGTTAATCAGACCAGACGCTCGGCCCGCTCTGGCTGATGAAGATGTGAAGTTAAAACACTTTGCAGTGATTCGTTACCAACGTTAGAGCTGAGGAGTCGAATGACTCTGCTCTGATGTTGGCTCAGCCTCAGGCCCCGAGCCACCGGCCAGATATTTGGACACCGTTCTGGTATTGTGCTCTCTCATCCCCAGGATGTGATGGTCCAGCCTCTGCAGCAGCTCCTCGGACCGTAAGCTCTCGTCCTCTAAGAAACGAGTGACCATGCCGCGTGCAGACGACACTGATGAAGGATCCTGGGAGGAAAAACAAACATCTGCAGAAGTCCTGGCAGAAGAACTGAACATTATGGACTTTTATCAAAAAACACGTGGCCTCACTTTATCTTTGAATCCTGGTGTCACGGAGCCTTCTGAGCCTGAGCTTTGGCCCTCAGCAGCAGATTCATTGAGACTTAATGCTGTCACCGAGTTCCTCCTGGTCAGTCTGGTGCTGATGCTGGAGGAAGAGGAGGAGGAGGAATGGTCTCCATGCCTTGTAGGGGACAGCATCTGCAGCTCTCTGAAGAGCCTCTGGATTTCTCCCTCACAGCTCTGGGCTTTATCCTGCACCTGAGGCCTGCAAAACAGGGTTTCATCATCGGTTCTGGAACAGCTTGGACTGGTACCCATTTGGACGTGCCATCTACCCGTCCTGGTCCTGCTGTGGCTGCTCAGAGATGGCGTGGCTGAGCAGAGCGCTCTCATACTTCTCCCGATGTGTCTGATTTGAGCCATCACGCTGTGACTGCTCCTTGGCGAGAACCTTCTTTAACTGATGATTTTCTTGTTCCAGGCTCCTCAAGGAGGGCTTGAGGCTCTCCTTCAGAGAATCTGGGAAGGAACCCCCCCTCTGGGGAGAGACAAGAGTCACACAGGCAGGAGTCACGTTTGATGGTCCCTAGCTGCTGCTGCTTTTAAGGCTGTGTGGTGGATATCAGACAGACCTTGGGTGAGGGAGGCTCCAGTCGCTGCAGCAGACCTTTCAGATGCTGGTTCTCAGCTTGTAAAGTCTCCAGCTGTGCCTGAGTCACCTGAGAAAGGAAAACATTTCTGATTCAGGACCATCGTGTGGGGATCAGGCCTGCTGCTATACATCCAAAAGCAGGTTTTTATTATAGGTTTAGATGTAACTAGTTATCTGAGGGCTAATGTGAGCGGGGACGTTGACCAACACATATCCAGCACACACGCCTGTAACAGGATCTCACTGCTCACAACGGAGGAGGACATTTACAGCCTCATGTAAATCTTGGGACTCCACATTTTCCACAATTGTTCCAGAGCCCCACCTCGCCTCGGAGCTGCTGCCTGACGCTAGGCAAGGGTCCGCTCAGAGCAGCGATGGGGAGGTCACGCTGATGCAGCTCACTCGTCAACTTTGACACCTCCTCTTTCGTTCCCTCAGCTTCGCCACTGTGAGTCTGCCTGGTCCTCTGGAGCTCCTCTTTGAGCTGAAGAACACACCCAGAGATGAGAAACAGAAGCTGAAACTGTTAAAACGTCATTCATCAGGTCAGAGTCCCTAACCTTCTTGATCTCTGTGACAGAGGAGTCACAGTGCACTTTCACATTTCTCGGTTCCTGCTCCATCTTTGAAGCGTTGTCCTGCTGTCTGCTCATGTTCTCCAACCTGAGCCCAAACAAGGAAAACGAGCAGGTAGAAACATTCAGAGCTCAGAATAAACCCGGCTTGGTTTGATTGGGTGAGCGTGAAATCAGCAGCCACCTTTCTCTGACACAGGAGAGCTCCGCCTTCAGCTGGAGCTCACAGACCTGAGCACTCTGGAGCTTGGCTGTAGTCCTCTCCAGAGCCTTCCTGAGAGTTTCCACACCGGCACAGCCCTGAGCTGACAGACAGTCCTCCAGAGAGCTGCAGACACAACAACACGCTCACATGCATAACGAAAGCAGAACCAAAACCGGGAAAGCCAGTAGGGAACGCCACCCTGGCAACATGCCGCTGTAATGACACGACCACCATCAGAGATGCACCCACCGGATGACTTGATCTTTAGCTTGCAGCACTTGCGTGAGTCGAGCAGCTTCCTCACACAATCTCTGCTGCTCAAGACCGGCTCTGAGCATAAACGCATCCCGGGAGTCTAGCACGGCGTGGAGGTTGTCTCGTTGCCCCGACGGCAACTGTGGAGCAGCAGATTCCTAGCTCATTAGAGCTCATTTCAACATGGCCGCCTGAAGTAATCAGCTCTTTCAATTAATTTGTTTGACTTTTTTTTCTTTCAGCTCAAGTATTTACGGCTCTTTTCCTGCAGCTTTAATGACGTGATTGGATGGAAGCTGTAATAAAAGCCTAAATGAAATTTGTCCAAACTTTAGAAGACCATTTGGAGTCCAAACAGTGAGACTTTTATCTCCAGAGTTGTTACAAACACCTGGAATCTGATGGAAGATGTTTGGTATCCAGCTGAGAAGCCACACATCTCACATGTTCCTGTCGCCCTGCTAACCTGCTGCTCTCTCTGGGACTGTCCCAACAGCACCTCCAGCGGTCTGAGGCGATCCAGTTCCAGTTCCTGTGAGTGCAGGCTGGCCTGAGCCTTCTCCAGCTGTGCACGCAGATGCTGCACCTCTGAACAGCACTCCTTGTGTTCCCTCTCCACCCGCCCCGATGCCCATTGGCTCTGGAAAAACAAATATTACTGAAATGCAACAACAATGCAGCAGTCTTCCACACTTTTATACACTAAATATGTCTGGCTTCCTGAGTGAAAGTCATAAATGTGCTTTTTAACCTTTAAGTGAGCAAGCTCCTGGTTCAGGCTTTTATTCTGGAGCTCCAGTGTGGTCAGCTGGTTTTGGAACTGAGCTCGCTGCTGCTCAGAGCGCTGCTGATGCTTCTGCACCAGTGTAAGAACGATTAATCAAATTCCAGGAGATGGAAATGCCAGGAAAATCTATTAGTTCACCTTTGCAAGCTCAGTCTCCTTTCCACCTCCACTTGTCTCCTTAAGCTGTTTGCGATGAAGCTTCTGGTAACTTCTCTTCAACTTGTCCAACTATAAGAAACGATGTTAACAATAAACATGATACAAGCGATATAGCTGAATGCATTTGAGGAAAAACAGATGATCACACCTCTTCACGGAGTCTCTTTAGTTGTTGTTCGTACTTGGATACCAACTCTTGCCGATCCGTCTGAATGGCTTCAAGCTGCTTGTGAAGAAGTCCAATCTGCAACAATAGGTGACGGTGTTATTATGGGAATAGAGATAAAATGCTTCATGCCACAACTATTTACTGTCTCCTTACGGTTTAAAACATGTCCTAAAACCAACATCCTCACACATTTACATTTATTTTTGAAACATTTAATTTAATCTGCAGGAGGTTTTGTTTTGAGAGTACAACGAATCTTCATAGCAGAGGCTTTCTGATCATTTAAGGAATAATTTAGTAAGTCTCCAACATTAGGCGAGGCCAGAAATGGAGACAGTGGCCATAAAAACTGTTTTAGCAGGAGAGTCCATGTTTGGAATTGGAAATGGGATGGGAAAATGTTACCTTCAAAATGCTGCATGTCAAAATAAGGGCATGCTTGCTTTTTTATAATAAGCTTCTGTGTTGATTAAATTACTTTTGTGATTCTTTTGAGCAAAAAAGGATGAATCGTCACTTCACCTCCAGATCCCTCCGTTCAATGGTAGTCTTGGAGGTTAAAAGCTCTTCTTCTCCACTGGTGACCCTGAGCTGCAGAGCGTGGAGCTCAGCCTCCCACTCCTTCTTCTGATGATTGATCATAATGTCAATCTGTCTCATCAGCTCCTGCAGCTCAGGCTCGCATGAGGACAGGACAGAGCTGCGTAGCAGAAGATTAAAGCGTGTTATCAACTTCATTTCCGTAAACACGCATCTAAAGATGGCTGATTTAGCCTCGTGATAAACCAAACGTCTGTTACCTAATATCAGGATTCTGTATTGATTCCAAAGAAACCTCCATCTCGTTCAAAAATGGCGCCGTCTGTCCCCTCTGCGCGCTAAGGTGCTACAACACGGTGGACTCTATCCAGATTGTCCTTACTCACGTTACAAGCTAAGACTGGCACGTTGTAGAGTATAAACAAGTTTGTTGACATCGCTACGTCAACAACACTATTCGGCGTTCAACTGCTTTTCTTTACAAAGTATTTCCGGTTCCAAGGCGGTACATCCGCCTTCTAACTGTGACCTCATTACGTTTTACGTAGGCAAAATTTAAAAAATGTAATTTATTATTTGGTCTTCGACTTTAAAAATAAAGTTTGGGAGGGAAAATTAAAGAAAAACAAACACATTTACCTCATGGTTTAAGATTCAGATGTCGTGTAACGTGAAGGTACGTCAGATATTCCATCAAATTATACGTTCTATCATAGTGTGTAAAAATACAATAATACCATTAAAACAGTACCATACAGAAAAACTTTATGTTACTTTAAATAAATTTGTGTGTCACTGTAGGACACGTGGCTCGTTGGTCTAGGGGTATGATTCTCGCTTCGGGTGCGAGAGGTCCCGGGTTCAAATCCCGGACGAGCCCATAATTTTTATGCATGGTCATTTAGAATGTAATTTGAAAATTCGGCGGTCTGCTGTCCCACCATATTGGTCGCTGTGTCGCTGCGTGAGTGTTGTATAAATTGGCTAGGGAAGAGGGATATCATGATAGCTTTCCAGTTTTTACCGCAATCCCGCGAGCAAGGTGTCATCGTGAACAGATGTTTTAACAGCACAAATGTCAAGTAAGAAAACATGAAACATTTATTAGGTACAATATAAACATGTTCTGTTTATACATCAGCATTTTGTTGGTCGAGGGGTATGATTCTCACATTGAATGCGAGAGACTCCGGGTTCAATTCCCGGATGTGCCGAGTTTTCTTTATATGTCTTTTGAGAAACGTTTTATCAGGATGTGTTATGGTTAAGGAAAAAACAAGAAACACATCACCTACTTTGGAACGTTCATCAACCCCTCCTTTACCACACCCCCTTCCTCACCCATCTCTCCACCTGCCTTCATTCAAACTAAACAAAGAGCGTTTCCTCCGCTCTGCATCCCCAGCTGTTCATGGGAGGGCTTTTGGCTGTTTCGCCCCCACCAACGCAACAGACGCTCTAGCAGGAGGCAGGCAAGCTGCTCTCTGACATCATTCACAGCACAGACACCGAGCGGCACAAACCTAAAAGAAAACACCGCAGATACACACATCACCTGTAAGTAATCTGTTTTATTACAAACTATTATCTGACCATGGCTGTTTTGTGTTTCACTCAAGCTTATAAAAAACCAACACCATTCAACTTTAGGATTTAAGTGATTCATTTTGATGGTATTTGAAATAAACATAGAATTTGATTCTAAACAAATTCTTCCCTTTTAAAACAGTTTCTAATACTGAAGATATTTGATTGAAAGACAGACAGCGTTGGAACTTTGACATCAGCTCTGACATCTTTCCTATTGACAGACTTTTAGATCAGAACTCACTCGGATCATCTCAGAGGACTCTTTTTTTGTAATCTTCTGGGGTCTACCAGCTTGACGATGGTTTTGTGCGACGATGGAGAGTGCAGCGTCTGCCTCTTGCCATATTCCCGCATGGACAAGATCCCACGAGTGCTTCACTGCAGGCACACTTTCTGTGACCCGTGCCTGGACACCATGTCGCGGGTCAGGAGCGGGCTCCTCACTGTGCCCTGCCCTCTGTGTCGCAGGGTGACCTGCGTGGGCCGAGGACTCAGCCTCCAGGAAGCCCTGTGGGTCAACAACAAGCTCTGGGAGCAGATCCAGGAGGACGTGGAGTCAGCGGCATTGGAGGAGGATGAACAGAGGCATAGAGCCGAGGAGGGGAGGATGGAGGCGAAACTACAGCCCTCATCACATGCACAACGGTGAGTTCATGAATGGAAACAACAGCTCCCAAAAAACATCTATTTCTGTCACCTGGAATCTTGAATTTCAAGTCCTGTTGTGTTTTGACTCAAAAGTTCAAATAGGGGACAGCTGCTTTCAAAACACTCCACAGTCAAATTCCAAACTCACCAAAGCAGTGACACATCTGTGTGAGGCAGCTAGTTTGTCCACAAACTTCTCATTAGCACCTGGTGTTCTGCCTCTGTTTACCTTCACAGCATCTCCTACAGGTCTGGCACGACTAAGTTCAAGCTGTTCTTCAGGAGGTTCAGCCTGACCAGGCAGCACCAGGAAAGGATCATCCCCGGTAGCAATGTGTGAGTGTGTGTGTTTGGTTACTTTTAGAGCAGGAACCAGTCAAACCTCATATCTCACCCGCACACTTTTCCTCTTTTTCGAAGGGAAATGAAATCATGGCGCAGACTCTCAGCTCACGAGACAAGAGGATGAAGAGCAGCAGCCCACGGGACTGTCTGAAATCGCTGAACGGCCAGACTGAACTATGACGGTGTAAGGAAAGTTGGGTCGGTTGACCGGTGCCCTCTCCCCCGTGTATTTGCTAGGATTAATCCTTCCAGCTGGTGCTGTGGGATTTAGTTCAGCTGTCTCCGTGGGGCTAACACCCCGAGACCCCCTTAGAACAGATGGTGTCCTCCTCTTCACCACCTAACAATGCACTTATGCTTTATTTATGACGGCTCTACTTCTACTCTTTTTGAAAATCTGTTTTTACTTTTTAAATGTAATTCTCATTTCACTGGGCAGCTTAAGGTGACGACTTGCCTACTTCATGTTGTTGATGACAAAAAAAAACGTTTAAATAACTGTAAAAAGTGAAGCCAGTTGGGGGGGGGGTCTAAGTATGATAATGTGAATATCACATCTGTGGACCAGGCAGAAAACAAAAACTTGCCACAAAAGCTTCAGTCAGCCATGAAAGTGGATTATAATCTCCATTTATCAAGCATCTGGCAAATATTCTACGTTGAGTTGTATCAGAAAGCGGGATCATCGCTTTCAAACAAAAGACTTCTGTTTTGTTTTCTTGATCTAAAAGAAAAGCGCGGTTGTGAGAGATTTAATTCCTGCTCCAAAGCCGTGTTTGAACATGAATGTGAGGAGTCTGTTGTTTTAATGAGTCCGTTAGTTGTCCCACTGGTTTGGTGAACATCGGAAAGCCTCCTTCCCAAACACTCCCACAGTCCGATGTGGTACCGTACCGGTAGGCGGGAAACAAGGGTCACTCGTGTTAATCTGAACTGACAAAGCAATGATTAAAAATCCAACATTGCTTTTCAATTGTGGCTCATAATAATAATAATAATAATAATAAAAAGCCCTGGACCAAAGAGTGGTGGAACATTTTACTTAATATTACGTTGCTCAACCTTTTGAGGCAATCAGGGATTTCTGCACCTGTCCACAGGTATTCAGATCCACTCCTCGTGAGCAAACTGCTCCCGCTGTCGCAGGGTTCCTTCTCCAGATGTTCAACAGGAACATCTGCCAGGTTCACAGAGGGACGCTTGAGAGTGGTCTAGTGTTTGGTCCTGATCCCGCCTGAGGAACCGTGACTGGGAACTGAGACCACCGGGAACACGGGGCTGAACACTGGTCCCTGAGCAGATCCTGCATCAGATGCAGCCCCAGAGCAGAAGTGAACCTCTTGAATGTTTCCCAGCGGGTCTTTTAACTCTCATCTTCAGGTTTGTGCCTGTCAACATTGAGCTGGTGTGATTGACCAGGAAGCTTCAGCTTTGGAAGTTTCTATCTTTCCAAAGGACCTGCTCCCAGAAGCTTTGCGGGTTAACATGCATTTAGGTGAATGTGTTTGTTTTCAGCATTGGTGTCCACTTCTGCTGCGCATGATAATTGTTTTTTAATCTTCTGAGACGACTCTGTCCTGTGCCTTCTGTGGTCCACGCCCAATGTAGAACACACCCTGATGCCAAACAGCACTGTGACTACTTTTCCCCCTTCTAACAGGCAGACAGACTGATTACAAGACTGAAGACACCTGTGATGCTGATTACAGGACACACCTTAGTTTCACGCAGTTTTTGTTTCCAGGGTAAACATGTTTTTGTCCAGATCAGTTTGATTGTTTATTATTATTATCAACTCAACAATGTCTGACTGCCATGAGTTATTTTTCTTACATAAAATTTCTGTTTCGTGTTGTTTGACTGACATTTGGGGTTACATCTGTGTGTTTAGTCAGTCAAGAAGCTCAGTCCAAACTCTAAACATGCTGGCTGCATGCTTCCCTGTCTGGGCTGGTTAGCAGCAAGGCCGTTACCCTGCAGGGAACAAGTGGGGTTGTGGAAATGCCAAAGAACCAGTTTCAATTTTGCAATTCATTTGCTGACTCATCATCTGGTCCTCCAAGTGCTAATCACTGGGATGAAAGTGGGACACAGGAGGATGCAGCTCCCAGCGAAGCTAGGCAGGGCTGGAAGTCATTAGCACGGTAGTCTATGTTAAATCTGTAATAAATGATCTTGCTTTCAGAAGATTATCATTAATTCTTAAGGGTGTATTTAAAATAAAAGTAGTTTTGCCCCCCGAAACACACATACATGCGTTTTTAAATGAAAACATAAAACAGCATTTATGAATGCTATGAATACAAGGTGAAGTTGATATTCTTGTGAAGCCCAGCTCATATGAAACTGAATTTTGTAACAGCTGTGGTTGTTTGTCATCTGTAAAACCAGGGCGGTATAGAATAACGACACATCCCAGCAGCAATAACCAACATGGTGCAATTATGTTTCCCCAGATCAACTACATTAAGCAAAAACATTCCTGTGCAAATCTGTTTCTTCCTCTGCAATATTTAACATATTTGTGTCATTAGATAATAAAATCTATTCAAACTCTATGAAAACCAATCCATTTTATTAAATCCAGTGCTACTGAAGTAGTTTGTTTTTATTCGTGTCCCAGAGTTGAAAGGGTGAGCTGTTATTTTTATTTTAAGAGAATGGATGAGAAGGACCAGCTGAATTCTGGACAGATGGTGAAACACAATGGTTAGAAGTAATTGATCTGCTTCAAAAATACATTTTGATTGAAACTTTAGATGCTTTCATGATTCTAGTGGCTGGAAATAACTGAAATGCCATCTTCACGTAAACAAATGAGTCTGTGGGCTGGCTAAACATAAAAAGTGTAACCCAGACGACCAGACTCAGATTACTTGGTTTTACAGTCTTTTATTTTGACACTCAAAGTAGCAGTGTTTTCGTCCTTAAAGTGGCAGTGTGTATATTTCCTGGCGATAGGGGGCAGTAGATACCTAAATAGTTACAAGCTAGCAGTATTTTCAGTATTTTTGTGTTGGAGTAAGACCTTAATGGATGCCAACTAGGGTCAAAAAGCCCAGAGAAGTGCAAACTTCAGCTAAATAAGCACATCAGACTCCCTTTCATCACTGGCAACAAGAGAAGAGGTAAATGTGTAAAACAACAACATTTAAGAATGATTTGAGTTTTGTAACTGTTTCTGTTACAAATCAGTAAATGCATTTTGTCCTCACGGGCTCCTGTAGATGGATACTGGTGGTTTAGACCTGCGCTGATGTATTTTAGACCCGATTTTTCTGGTTTTATGTTACAAAGCCGCCAATATTTTTCAACAACTAGGCATCATTTCATTCATTTTCAACAACACTTTGATGGATATTTCCAGAAATTAATGGTAAAAACGACGTTTTCTCTTTAATCTCCTAGGGCCGTGTCCACATGTGTGGACATTGGCTCCTTGCACTTTTAAAATTTGTATCATCTTCATCTTAGACCTTTTTGTTATTTATTGACACATGATATTGATATTGACTTTTAACATTTTTTGTTTTCTTTTTCATAGGAAATGTGACAAATTTAACTTTCATTTTATTTTAATATTTGTATTGTTTCATTTAATGGGAGTAACAGTTAGATGCATTTCTTTTCTTTTAAATCACTTCAAATACAGGTTCAGGTCTCAGGAGGTCGAGTGTGAGACCTGATTTCTACCAAAATCACATTACAGTGGCTGCCATCATTCTGACCTCAACATGTGAAAGACCTCAGCAAAAAAGGTTTAGCATCTATAACACATTTGCATATTGTTAAGAGTGCAAAATTCAGAGCTGAGGCCAATGAAATTTTGAGATGGCACACCAGACTGGTCCCTGTGGTAAAGCTGGGAGAGATTAGCCTGTCTCTGCGTTGCATTGACTGTTCGTTCTTTTCATTTAAAAAGCCTTCGCGTCCAACAGTTGCATCGAATCTGAGAAACAAACATTTCAGAAAAAATGACGAAATTTCAAACAGTTATTTTTGTGCTGGTTCTCAGTCATCCAGGTCATGATAATCCAAATAGATTTGAATGAAGGTGCCTGGACTTCTTTGGTTTCTTGAAGACGTTTTGCTTCTCCTCCGAGGAGCTTTGTCAATTCTGACTGGAATATGGGAGACAAGCTTATAAACTGTATAGGTATATTGTTGCCTAATGAGCAGAAACTGCCTATGAATACCCCTCCTCCCTACCTCCTGATGAGCCGTCATGGTCGTTAGTCTCTGTTGTGAGGGAATCATGATAAGATTCAAGAGGGTGTGGTGGTCATCTAATCAACACCATTCCAAATATTCCAGGGGTGGCCATACTGTATTGCTGATTTGGTGGACATTTAAAACACAGTGACCCAATTCTCCCCTTTAGGGGGTTAATCCAGGCCTGGCCAGTGTGAAGGGGCACATTTGGCTCTTCCATCCTGCTTTTGAATAAAGCCGAGAATACAGGCAGTTGGGTCAGAACC
>SSNQ01000206.1:330761-346365 GCA_006942095.1 Nothobranchius kuhntae | reverse complement strand
CAGGTCTAAAACACCCCCAGCGGGGCTCTACATGCTCCAGGATCAGTGTTTTTTCATGTGTAATGGTAACACTCCAGCATGACACAAAGCCATTTGAAGGGCACCGTTTTTTAGCACGATCCATGTAGACTGGCTCCTGCCCAGAGAGCTTGGAAGCTTTGGTCAGCTGCAAACATCACCAAACAACTCCTGTCCCACTCCACAGAATATTTTAATAATATAATATAATATACTATACTGTAATATAATATAATATAGTATACTATACTATAATCAACTATAATATAATATACTATACTATTATAAACTATAATATAATATAATATACTATAATAAACTATAATATAATATACTATAATATACTATACTATAATAAACTATAATATAATATAATATACTATAATATAGTATACTATACTATAATCAACTATAATATAATATAATATACTATAATAAACTATAATATAATATACTATAATATACTATACTATAATCAACTATAATATAATATACTATACTATAATCAACTATAATATACTATAATAAACTATAATATAATATAATATACTATAATAAACTATAATATAATATACTATAATATACTATACTATAATCAACTATAATATAATATACTATACTATAATCAACTATAATATACTATAATAAACTATAATATAATATACTATAATATACTATACTATAATAAACTATAATATAATATAATATACTATAATATAGTATACTATACTATAATCAACTATAATATAATATAATATACTATACTATAATAAACTATAATATAATATAATATACTATAATAAACTATAATATAATATAATATAATATACTATAATATAATATACTATACTATAATATAATATACTATAATATACTATACTATAATATAACATAATATAATATAATATACTATACTATACTATAATATAATATAATATAATATACTATACTATAATCAACTATAATATACTATAATAAACTATAATATAATATACTATAATATACTATACTATAATAAACTATAATATAATATAATATACTATAATATAGTATACTATACTATAATCAACTATAATATAATATAATATACTATACTATAATAAACTATAATATAATATAATATACTATAATAAACTATAATATAATATAATATAATATACTATAATATAATATACTATACTATACTATAATATAATATAATATACTATAATATACTATACTATAATATAACATAATATAATATAATATACTATACTATAATATAATATAATATAATATACTATACTATACTATACTATAATATAATATAATATAATATACTATACTATAATATATTATACTATACTATAATATAATATAATAGACTTTCTGTCACAAGTCTGTTTTTGGAAAAGTGAGATGGGCCTTCGTGATGTTTTCACACACGTCTGGCGAGTGCTCTCAGCCTCCCAGGTCACGGCCGAATGAAGGCAACTGAACTTCTCGGATGAGGGGAGTAACGTACCAATGGTCAAAAGCATTCACAGAAGTGAAATGTTTTTAAGGAAACAAAGCTCGCCTTCACACATCCCTTTGTTAATTTCATTAGATCGGGGCAGGAGGAGTTGCTTTCTGACATCTTTTGGCCTACGGCATGCTGCCAGGCCAGTTCTATTGATTCCTACACTCTGCAGGTCTGGTAGTAATCCTGTCTGGGTGAGGCTAGGGGAACAGCTTTTAGTAACGTGGTTAATCACAATGAGCTCATGATTTAGAAAAAGAAGCTCAATTACATTTTCACACAGTCACGTCGGTTGAGTTTTTCCTGTAATAAAATAAATAATTGGAAAACCACTTCTTTTTCACAGCATCGTAGTGGTATGATGCACACACACAAACTACTTCTGTGTCCCAAAGAGAGCAACATGTCTCACAACAACTGAGAGGCTGCTGCCCTCAGTGATGTGTCCGCAGCTGAGGAGGGATCATCAGCCTTCATCCACCCATCACTGCACCTCCACCATACACAGCTCCCCCACATCCATTATGCCTGATCAAAAGAAGAGACAAAAAGCAGATGCGTAGTAATACAACCAGCTACAAGTGATCTGAAGACGATGGTAATAATAATAATAATAATGTTCAGGCTACGGCCCGGGCTGAGCAGCAGCATTCCTCGGCTCTACTTAAGTGGGATGGACGCGGTTGCGTTCCCCAGGACCCCCAGAGACGCCGTGATGACAGAGCTGTGTGCACATGGTCGAACCAAAAGCAATTTTCTAACTCATCTACAGTTTCCATAGAGATGGAGCTCCGCTCTCCGGAGCTGAGGAGGATATGAAGGACTGCTGCTTCCGAGGGACAAACAGTTGCAGGATGAAAGTGATCAAAGATGTTAAAGTGTCCTCAGCGTGCCGTATAAATAATCCTGTGGAAGCGGCAGAGGAACATCATCAGTGCCTTTAAGCATCACAGACGTGTATATTCCTCTGAGTGGGCGAACCCTGGCCAACCTAGGGGACAACATGCTTGTTGACAACATAATCCTATATAAGGGTGCCACATCGATTCTCTAAGGTCACCGTGAAGTTATAAATCTTTGGTTTCAGCGGTCTTCCTCTTTATGACAACATTATTTTTAACAAGTCAAAAATCTGAAGGAAACCATAAGAATACTACCATCCCGTCAGCCTTTTGAGGCAGACGTAACGCTGTGAAACCACGGTATAACTACATGAAACACACTGAACAGAGCCAACCACAACATGTCAGATAAAGATCTAGTCCTACACCTTAAAGAGTGGCGGTTTACTCTGGCCATGCAGCAGCACCTGAACAGCTTCTGCAGGTGAAGCCTCGTCCCTCAGGGGACAGAAGAAGGTGTCACCGACGAGTGTTTCATGCTGCAGAAGCTCCGTCCGACAGCTTTGGACTCTGTTGGTGGTTTTAATAAGCAAACAGGCCGTAGTCTGGGGACTAAAGTGCAGATGGAGTCTGTCTGAACATGGCAGACATCAGAAGCTGGTCATGGAGTTTCTCGGCTAGACAGGTGGCTGACAGCCTGCAGATCCCACTCTGACAGTTCATTTACTTTGAAAAGATGATCATTATAAACGTATAACCATTGAACTGAGGCGGTTACTACGATTTTAGCAAAACACTCTCATAATGTAGGATGGACAAAGGATACTGCCTTCTTTGCTTGTTTCTTGCATACGCTCCATCCCTGGCAGAGCCGCTGCAACACGCCGAAACAGCTGGAACACAGTAAACAGAACTCTTTGTTACATAATCATAGACAACAATCTTTACCCTTACATGGATATAAATATCAATACAGAGTTTTAACAGAGCCATCTTTTATTTCTAGTTTCTTATTCCTGACTGACACCACTAAATATTTAGGTGAAACCAAGTCATGTGTTAAAATGACGTAGAAAGGCCCTGCTCACATAGAATCCATTACTGGATTTCACATAGAATCCATTACTGGATTTCTGTATATGGAGTGGTGTCCAACCCTCGTCTTCTACATCCAGCATGTTTCACCACAGAGCATGAACAAATATGAATGTGTGATGTGCATCATTAGCTGCTGGCAGGCTATTTGGAAGACAAGAAAATGTATCTTAGCCAAGAGGACTGTGATAAAATCCCTTTAATGATAATTTTCCTTTTTTTGTTTGTTGATCCCATTCTTTTAGTGACGATTTGGAGCCAAAAGTGAAGTACTGGTTTGATTAGAGCCCAGAATTAACTTTCATGCATTCTGTCCATGAAGAAGTTCCTTTGCTCTAGAACGACAGGACCATTTCTCCCACTAAATAAACCAGACTGGACATGAAAATCATTTGAAATAAAGCTCAAATGAAAAGATCTAAGCTACAATAAAAACAAAAAATTAAACTATAGATGGGTTCACTGGGATATATTACATTGGCTTTAAATTAGAACAAAAAAGACACACAACCTAAATCTTGTAAATTAGGGAAAATACTTCAATTTTTTAACTCTTCTTAAAAGAACCTCTTACCGTACAAGCCTATGTTAAGCCTTTCCTTATTTCAGGTCATTTAATTACATTGTATAAAAATAAAACATACCGACACCCGAATCAATTCTCACAGTAAGCATACAGGACTGGGGGGCACTATTTGTAAAATTATATATATATATAGCATAGCATAGTTTATTTATACAGCACATTTAAAACGCAGCATGGGAGCTGCCCAAAGTGCTGCACAGGCTAAAACAAAACACAACCATTCGAAAGAACTAAAACAGAGGATAAAAATCTCAATCAACGGTAAAACATGATGAATACTAAAAACACATTAAAACAATGAAACAATAAAACACTAAAACGAGTCACTGTCTAAAAGCCAAAGTATAAAAGTGGGTCTTTAAACGAGATTTAAAAACCGCCAGAGATGGAGCCTGCCGAACTCCAATGGGCAATGAGTTCCATAGCTTTGGGGCAGCATGGACAAATGCTCGTTGACCCCGCGATTTGAATCGCATCCGCGGCGTGTACAGTAGCAATAGGTCAGCCGACCTCAACGTGCGCGTGGGCACATATGGAGTGAGCAGGTCAGAGAGATAGGGAGGTGCCAGGTCATTGAGTGCTTTAAATACAAAGGTCAGTAACTTAAACTGCACTCTGAAAATGACAGGGAGCCAGTGAACATGTGCCAGGACAGGGGTAATATGGCTACGTCGGTGTGTACTCGTCAAACCTGGCAGCAGCGTTCTGGACGACCTGCAGCCGATTCAGGGCGGATACCGGAACACCAACGAGGAGGGCGTTTGCATAGTCCAGGCGAGAGGTAATGAAGGCATGGATGACTGACTCCAACTGCCTCCGTTTCAGGATTCATCTGAGGCGAGTCAGGCAGCGAAGCTGATAAAAGCAAGACCTCACTACGGAGTTTATCTGTGGGGCCATTGTGAGTTCAGCATCCAGCTCGACCCCGAGACTCGTCACACACTGTTTGGGGTTGAGGGTTAAAAGGTCACAAACAGTGTGAGAGCCATGGTGGTTGCGGGGGTCAAAAACAATAAACTCAGACTTCTTTTCGTTTAACTTTAAGAAGTTGGATGCCAGCCAGCCCTTCACGTCATCTAAACATGCAGCCAATTTCGAGCCCGCATTCTTCTCATCCATTTCTACGTATAGTTGACAGTCATCAGCATAAATGTGATAGCTCAGGCCATGCTGATTCAGGATATTGCCCAGAGGCGGATGGTAGATAGAAAACAGCAATGGCCCAAGAACAGAACCTTGTGGCACCCCCCAAGGCAGTGGAAGACAGGACTATGCACAGTCACCAATCTGTACAGAGATGGAACGGTTTGATAGGTAGGAGCGGAACCATTTATGCGCCACCCCCGTCACCCCCAACCCAAGACCCAAGCCGATCCAGTAAAATATGGTGATCGACCGTATCAAAAGCCGCTGAAAGGTCTAGCTGGAGCAGCAGTACCCTAGACCCAGAGTCAGATGCCACCAGAATGTCATTTAGCACCCTAATCAAAGCAGACATATATATATATATATATATATATATATATATATATATATATATATATATATATATATATATAAAACATGAGACATACACTGACACGTCTGAGAGGAATACCATCACTGCCACCTGAGACACAGGTTCTAAGGCACATGAATGCTGTAAGAAACCACATTTCTTTATTTGTGCAGACCGTTTAAAATGCTGTTTAAATCTCATTAATACTCAGAATCCTGAATTTGGGGTGGGGACTGCTGACAGACAAACAATGGAGAAGCTGCATCCTTTGGAGGCAGGACTGAGATCTTTGTTTTGGCTTTACAGCACCACACTGAGCTCTGGAACTCGGATGTGAAGAATAACCTCCTGTGTCTGCTCTGCTGCAGGATGAGCCAGGCAGGCGCCTTCCATCACTGACCGACAATACAGCCCGCTTTCCTTTCTTTGCTTCTTAAGTCCATACACAGGCTGATTTAAACAATTACCTCCTGTTAAGCAGCAGATTTTGTTACTGAATCAGGCTGTCCTTCTTTGTGTCTGGAACCATCAAATGTGCCCACACACAGCAGGAAAGGGCAGAGCGGCTGGCAAAGACTTGATGTGCTATCCAACCACATCAGGGAGCAGACGTGTCTGGAGCTGCTCTGAAAGGCCGAGCTCACAGGCAGGAGGATTAAACCGGCGGTGACAGAGGAGTTAAATACTTGCCAACTCTGTCACTTCCTAAGACCTGACCAGACACTGTTTAACGTGAAGGCCGATTTTAATCTGCCAGTCTTGGAGAATGGCAGACAAGTGGGGGAGGAGCCTAAATGTGTCACAAATCAGAAAGGTGTGAATGGAGGTGTCGTTCTTTTTTAAGCATCCAGGAAAAACACAGGTTCAAGCAGAGCTGCAGCTGATAGCAAGCTAGTCCATTTACCATGTTCACTAAAGTGTTTTATATTAGTAAAATAAAGCATATTTTAGATTTTTGCACTAATTCCTGGATAATCCATCCATCCATCCAAGGTTGGGTCACAGGGGAAACTGCTCCAGGAAGGAAGCCTAGACATCGCTCTCCCCAGTAACGCATCCCAGCTCCCTCTGGGGAATGCCAAGGCATTCAAAGACCAGAGAGCATAAATAATCCCTTCTGTAAGGTCTGGAGCTTCTTGAAGGTCTCCTTCCAGTTGGACATGCCAGGAAAAACCCTAATCAGATGCCAGATCCTCCTCAGCAGGAACAACTTTTGATGCAGAGGAGCAGTGGCTCTACTCCAAGCTTCCCCAGCTGACGGCACTCCAAACCTTGTTGCTAAGGCTGAGGGTGGCTTCAGGGGATCAAGGTGTGTTATTTGTACCAGTGTCTATGCTTTAACCAGTACACTGAATAATGTTTGTTTGGGAGAGGATCAGGAACAGAGTTATATTGCGAGTCTTCCTCCCCTGGAAGTAAGGACCCAGAAAGTCCACTATCTGGAGATGATCGAGACAAGAAAGGAGATTTCTCTGGATCCAATAACAATAAGCGTCATGATTCACATCTTATGGCCAAAGGATGAGGGTTGGAACACAGACAAAGTAAATTGAGAGTTTTGTCTTTTAACAACTCCATTTTCATCCATTCATTCCCGCAAATGACTCCCTGATCCATCGCTCATCTCATGCTCCATTCTACCATCGTTTGGGGAAAGGTCACCAAGATACTTGAGCTCCTCCCTTTGAGGCAAAGACTCATTCCCAATCTAGAGGGAGAATCCCACATGATGCAGCTTCAGTTTCCTGGCTTCAAGTCAACATTAGACAGTCGGCTAAAAGCTAAAAGGCACAAGAGGGTGACACCAGCATCCTCTGCTTGTGTCATTATCAGAGACTCGGTGAAGGAGGTGTGATGTGATGCTGCCACAGCGATGTCTAACTGTGCAAAGACCAGAAAGATGTAGAAAACTATGTTTTCAGAGACGGATAGGAAAAAAGTACTTTGTCCCAGTAAGACTGTAGGCACTAGGCGGACAGCAACCATGCTGTTGCTCGTTTACATATTTACTAAAAGAGATTTGTTTCCATCTCTGGACCATCAGTATATGTAGAAAATTAGATTTTGTAGCGGCATGAATGGCCTCATTTTGTGACCCAAAGGTCACACTTCCCCAGCTAGGTCACGCTGTCCTGGCTGAACTTCTGTCCCACAGATTATCCATCACAGCAGACATAGTCTGCTGAAAACCATCTTTAATCTGACTGCCTTTTATCTGTCTGCTGTTCCGTCCCAAGATGGACACTTCAAGATTTAAAATAATAATTTTTAATAAATTATTTTTACTGTTTATTACAATGTTTATAAATAATCACCATAAATAATCATCGTGGTTCATTATAAATGTATTTAATTACTGAAATGACTTATTATTCTTTGGTTAATAATAATTATTGTTTATGATAATCAGTAATGTTTAACAGTGTGAAGAAGGTCATCTGCACGTGTACACACCATGCAGAACTGAATTCAGGGTAAAGGTAACCACCTCAATGTCTTTGCTCCATAACCAAAGCTTTCCATCTCTGAGAGGGCGTGTTCTGAGGTTTTAATAAAACAAAAACTCCTCAGCTCAAGTCCAGTTCTGAACCAACCAAAAGCTCTCGGTGGCACGAGAGTCCATGAGGATAAGGGTCGGCCGCCCTGAAGCCTCCACCTAAGCTGTTCTGTCACGTCGATAGAATCGCTCCGAATAAACGCCACCTGCACCTGCTGACGCAAAACTCCTTCAGAGTTATTGATTTTTGAGACGCAACCAGTTCATCAGTCGTTGTGACCCGGAGACACCTCAGGACCGATTTGGTCGCACCGAGGTCCCTCTACCAACCTCGTGCTCAGAGGTCATCAGCTCCACCTGACATCTCGGATCCACCAGAGGGTCTCCTGACTGGGTGTGGTAGACACTTCCGACAGATGGCGCCTGTATGCTGTTCTCTCTAAGAAACAACTTAGCTAGCTGCAAAACAACTCTTTCACCCAGAACGCGTTTCTCTCTCTGAGAGAAATCTTCTGAGATTCATCCACGCAGCCAACACACGCATTTCAATTTAGTTTCCATTCAGACACAGGGTTGCTTTTAACACCAGGTTTTAATATCAAAGCTGTTAAAAATGGTCATTTTTAAATTGTCATCTTTAACTTGTTAGTGATAAATTCTTAACTTTTTAAACCTGACTTCTTTGAAATGAAACACAGAAAGGTGTATATTTGGTTATTGAATAAGCAAAGATTCCATTAAGTCTTCTGTTTAATAAATAAACTTTTGCTATTAATTAAATGTCTTAACCCTTTGATGCATGAATTATGAAATCTTCAACCATGATTTTTTTAACATTTTTTTTTCATTCATCTTTAGGTGTGAATGAAACAAATTTCATATTTACATATTTTTTGTAAAATTTAATTTACAAATAATTTATTACATGTCCACCTCAGTGGACAGCGTGCAATCTGAACATGAAATATGTTGGCTTGACTTACTGAAGTACAAATGGAGGGGTTCAAATGCAGTAAAGTCTTCAACAGCTGTGCTTAATAGCAAAAATAAATAAATAACAATTTTAAGTACCTGTCCACTGTAGTGACCGTTATGCATCAAAGGGTTAAATTAAATATTAATCTCTGGATTAAATATAGACCAAGCAGGTTGGTGTATGAACTCCTATCGATTAAATTAATCCATCCATTTTCTGAACCCGCTTTGTCCATGCAGGGGCCACGTGGGGGGTGGGCACGCTGGTGCCTATCTCCAGCGGTCAACGGGCAATCAGGCGGGGTACACCCTGGACAGAGAGCCAGTCCATCGCAGGGCACGATTATATTAACATCCTAGATATTTATATATGACATAAGCTGCATTTGCTAACTTGTTTGATCTTTCTCAGAATCTAACAAAGCTGATAGCAAACAGCATTAATTCTAGTATGTAGATTATCTACGCTACAATTTGAAACTTCCAAGTTTGAAAACTCCTTGTGTGAAGAAACATGTGGGTCTCCCCTCCATCTCTTATTGCAGCTGGACCATCCTCTCTGCTGACTCAGCTCTGCGGGGATCACTGTGGAGTCTGGCTATGCAAGACTAATTAGACCTCAAGGATGTATGCAGTGCTTGTTCAGTGATTGCAAACAAAGATCTCCACAGGGTCCTTTTAAAGTGCCTCACATCCATCAACAGTAATTAGGATTAGGTGAAGTACTTGTCATATTAATGAGCCAAATAATTGCTCATCAATTAGCTTTAATGTGTGGATATACTATATCTACATCTCGGATTAGACCTCACACACGGACTCCTGTGAATCATGACGTTTTCACAGCGAAATTATGATCATAACTCAATCAGGGCTCTTTGCAATGGTTTGACTTGTTCCCCTGTTTAAGAACAGAGTCACACAGCTTAGGGGAAACATTAAATATTATTGGTCATATCACAAGAAACGGACCTTCGTTCTGTCATCATGACAGCCACAACATTCTCCATATATTAGCTGTGGACGTTCCAGAGAATGGAGGTTTGTCTGATGGTCAAACATACGTGTCAGCATGAAGAGTGCGTCTGCATGTTGTTGGAATACTTTGGGAGACTGGTGCTGCAACATACATACATTTGATTAATTGTGCAGCCCTCCAATACACATCTGAATTTTTTGTGCAATTTTGCAATGGATAGTGTGTGTGTGTGTGTGTGTGGGGGGGGGGGGTGTGTGTCTCAATTATGGAGAAAACTAAATCATAATCACAATTATTTTTGATAATTACTGAAATCATGATCACACACAATTACTCATCACATTGGCAAACAAATAAATTATTTATCTTTTTCAGACAAAAACACACCAGGAACTCTGCCAGTTAGGCCCCGTTTATACGCTAAAAAACCACAAAACTCAGATTTTTAGTGATGGTTTTATTGTTGAGTACGGTTTGGTTGGGATCACTAGAAGCCAAGATTAAATCTAAACGCATATTGTGTTTATTTCACAGTCCTGACAGTGCCTTGGATTTGCTGCCTAATGCCAACAGGTATCAACTACTAACGCTGAAGCCTACTTTATACCTCTTCGTCAGCTGCGCATGGGAGGCAGGGGGCCTGTTAGGCCCGCTGGCTTTGCTCCCAATATGGAAGTGACAAAAATTGCAGTTCAACCCTCATCCGCTAGGGGCTGGCACCAGAAGTGAACAAATCCTCATTGACTCCCATGTCAAACATGCCAATGGATGGATACATTCATGATAACTCTGAGGGGGGTGAAACTCTTCTGTTTAAGTGTAATTAAATGCTTAAATTTCGTACTCTAGCAGCTAGCTAGAGTTTCGTACTCTAGCTAGCTGCTAGCTAGCAAAGGCTTCACTGCTCCACTGCGGTCGCCGCTGAAGAGAGGTTTGAGGAGTTTGGGTAACGTGCCTCTCCGTTTAACAGCAAAGCGGCAGTCCTACAATCAGAGATCCGCGAATCTACTGCTTCATCCTCGTGGAGGAAACCCAGCTAGCACATTTCATACACAAAGGCAATTCCATGTGCTTTCCATTAGCAAGAATAACAAGAGCATTAAAATCAACGTGACAGAAAATACCATTTAAAAATTAAAAAGAAACAAAGTTAAAGTGTGAGCAAATACAGTGAGGAAGGTGCAGGATGAGAACAGTCATTCAAAGGCTGATGAAAACATGAAGGTTTTCAATTTTGATTTAAAAGTTTCTAGGGTTGGGACACATTTTAGGTCATGAGGAAGTCGATTCCGTCTGTGAGCAGCACAGTAGCTAAAAGCAGCTTCACCCTGTTTGGTTCTGACCCGAGGTTCTACCAGCTGACTGTTTTCTAAGGATCTCAGAGGCCTGCTGGGTGTAGATACCTGAAGGAGACCTGACATGTATTCTGGCCTCATGATCTTGAGTGATTTATAAACTAGTAGAAGCACTTTGAAATTGAATCTGCAGTTTACTGGTAACCAGTGTAGAGATTAAAGAGCAAGTCACCCCCAAATAAACTTTTTTTTGCTGATAAACTAAATAAATGTGTGTCTAATCGTGCTGCAGACACGTGTCGTCAATAATTTGGCACTTCAGTGCATCTTAGTTAAAATTTAAATATTCTGCCTAAAACTGGCAGTGTTGTGCCGTTGTCAGGTAAAAACTCTGCACTGTATTTTAATTTAAATCTGCCACCGCTATTGGCTAAGAAGTATGCTATGATGTAAACTGGTACATTATGATGTCACAATGCTGTCGTGAGCCTGAGTGTGTGTGTATTTGTTAGCGGCTCCGCCCTTTCGGTCTGCCAGGCAACAGCATGTGTTGCATTTTTCAAACATGAAGTGGGAGTGGAGTTAGACTCTGGTAGGGGTTGACTTGCTCTTTAAGAACAGGAGCAATGCGTTCAGCTCTCTCTTACCCCGGGTTTCCACGGGAGCCGTCAGCAGCACGTTACTGCAGCAGCACGTCTTGCTCGCGTAAGCTGCTGCTTGGCCCTTCCCACGAGACGTGAAGCAGCAGGGAGCAGCTGTCACCGACCGAGCACAAAGTCACACGAGTGACTTCGTCAGTAAACACAACAACAAGCAGGAGAAAACTACAACATGGTTTGTGTTTTATGTTCTGTCCGTTTTATAATCGCCAATACGGACCTGAAAAACAACGGAGACCGCTAGCTAGGTGATAACTTCTCACGGGGCCACACAGTAAAGTTTTTTAAAAGTAAAGCAACCGGAAGGAAGTACGTTCTTTATTCTGAAAATCTCGGTAGCTTCTCTCCATTTCCGCGTCTGATTTCCTGTCTTTCCTTCCCAAAAAATTTCGAACTTGACCCGTTTCAGAGGCGTCGCGCGTAGAAAATAGAACCGGCGCGTAAAGGCCGCGACATGCTGCTCCTGAGACGCGGCCGACTCGCGCTGCTGACGGCTCCGGTGGAAAAGGTTCTGTTGACCACAGCGGCTCCTATCAGCAGCTATGACGTGCTGCTGCAGTAACGTGCTGCTGATGGCTCCTGTGGAAAGCCGGGGTTAGTTCTAGTTAAGACTCTTGCAGCAGCAGCGTTCTGAACAAGTTGCAGTTGCTTCACAGCTTTTTTGGGAAGACCAGTTAGAAGACCATTGCAATAGTCCAGCCTGCTGTAGATGAACGCATGAATGACTTTCACTAGGTGTTGTCTGGACATGACAGTTGGCATGTAGCTCTCGCTGAGCGCCGATCTGCTCCAACCGAGGTGGACCATACCAAGGCCGGATTATAATACGGGCAAACTGGGGACAGGCCCAGGGGCCCACAGCCACAAGGGGGCCCACGCGAGCAGCAGTCTGTATTTTTTATTTCATTTTTTTGGAAAAGCTATTTTATCTATTAAATTTAAGCTATAATTTCCAGCTATTGCCTGGAAACTGTGCTAACCACGTCGCGAACATGGGATTAGCCATCCAGTTACAATTAAACTTGCCCTTCCCCATGGCGCAAGCTCCCACTAGCTTAACCAGCTAATGTGCTCATCTAAAAATAGCCCCCTTTAACAACAAACTGAATGTGTACGGTTCCGCTTACGCCAACATCGTACACAAAAAATACTGAACACTAACTAGAAATTCACAAAAAGTTTAATAGAAATAAAAGAGTCTTGTTTATTGGGTCTTTGATAATTTAAGACCTTTGGAAACTGTATTTAAGGATTATTTGTCATTTTTAAGGATTTTTAAGGCATTTAATTTGGAAAAGCTAATTTAAGACTTTTTAAGACTTTTTAAGGACCCGCGGATACCCTGTCATCCATTCACACACTGATGGTGATGAGCTATCATCAACGTGTTCTGTTCTTCATATTCTAATATGGTCCCATGGTCCACCAACTGGTGACCCCACTCACCTGTTTGACGTTGTAACCAGTCTTAGCGCTGGTCTCTATGAACATGACATTCATCTCTTTAGCTCTCTGTTCTCCTTCCTCGATTGTGATTTGCCTGTAAACAGAGGGTCATGTTAATGAATACGAAATAGAATCTGAACCCAGAACAGCAGCTAATAATACTGTTCATGCGTGGTCATTTTAGTGTAAGCACAGCCTTAACTGGCTAACAGTGAAGGAACAATTAATTACACTGCCCCCTGAGAAATTACAACAGCAAATTTGTATGGCGTTTTAATGAATCTGGCAGTAGGGCTGGGGGTAAACGATTATTTTTAAAACGATTATTTTATCGAATAGTCGACTATTCTAATGACTATTTAGAAAATTAATCTAATGATTATTTTTCTATTGCACAATTAATAAAAACCAGAAAATCTCAAATAAATTCCTCAAAAAATTGATAAATTGTTACTGTAAGACAGGGTAGCTGCAGATTTAAGGGAGCCAAATTTAAGACTTTTTAAGACCTTTTTTAAGGCCACTTTGACCAAATTTAAGCTATTTTAAAAATTAAATTTAAGCGATAATTTCCAGCTATTGCCTGGAACCTGTGCTAACCACGTCGCGAACATGGGATTAGCCATCCAGTTACCATTAAACTTGCCCTACCCCATGGCGCAAGCTCCCACTAGCTTAACCAGCTAATGTGCTTATCTAGAAAAATAGCCCCCTTTCACAACCAACTGACTGCGTACGGTTCCGCTTACGCCAACGTCATGCACAAAAAATGCTGAACACTAACTAGAAATTCACGAAATTTTTATAGAAATAAAAGAATCTTGTTTATTGGGTCTTTGGTCATTTAAGACCTCTGGAAACTGGATTTAAGGATTATTTGTCATTTTTAAGGACTTTTAAGGCCTTAAATTAGGAAAAGCTAATTTAAGACTTTTTAAGACTTTTTAAGGACCCGCGGATACCCTGGTAAGAGAATAAACACTACAGGCCTTCCATTTTGTATAACACTGCTTTTATTGTGTTGGTTGGTTATGTTCTGGTGACGGGTAGAACTTGGGAGTGCAGGCTGCTGCCTGAGAGGTGGTTGGAGACAGAGTGTCTCCATGCTGCTTTGTTTTGGTCACTTATGTGCGGGAGGCGAGTGATGTTACGACCCTTCCTGGGGAGTTTGGCTCGTGTGCAAAAAGGAAGGGACAATAACGGGATTTAAAAGTTAAAATGATGATCAGGTTTATTTACAACTGCAAAAAACATAAATCTTTCCATCCACAGGTTGGGAATAATAAAACTAATTCTGCCTGTGGGGAATTAAAACAAAGTACAAATAACTAGGGATGTCCCACTGGGCAAAGATTACAGGGTTTTGGACAAAAATAAGAATCTCCAAAGGTCCAAACTCTAAACTGGGCGGTTAAACCAAACTCAAGGTGATATTTTAAACTAAACCGAAAACCCACAACACTCTAAATGTAATAAAAGGGAGATCTGCACCACAAAAACGATGAACTCTAAACCAAAACGTAACAGCTTATCCAAACGCAAGAAGCTGTTAGCGAAGATGCTAACAGTAGCTTTACCAACGTTAAGTTCAAGTTACCAAGTTTAAATAAACCAAAAACACCCAGCAGCAAACAGACGAGCACGGAGGAGAGACTGCTACCACCAAAACAGCTCTCCTAATGTCTGAAAGAAGCTCCTTCATGAAGGGAGAAACGCTCCCGGTGATGTTCTACATCTGCGATAGAGACGGAGCAGCGCATCTGACCTTGGAATTTGTTGTCCGTTGCCGGGAGATGAAGGCGGGCAAAACAGGAAAAGAATCTAGTAGCGGACGGACATTGTTCCGGGTCTTCGGTATTTGGCGGAGATGTTAGTGAAGGCGGAGAAGAGGGCGAACTAGAGGAAAACAGGCAGATTCCACCTCTATTTTCAAACTCCTGGGAATGCAACAAGTGGGCGTGGTGCGTCGACTTCCGGATCTGACGTGGACAAATTTTTAGAATCGAGCCGTCAACGTCATCGAGGCTTCGCTAAAGCCCTATCTGGCAGTGATTGCTTTGTTCTCTCTGTGACACAAAAAGTGTGAAACACAGACAAGGATCTCTGCTGTACTCCAGCCAGCAAGTCCAGAAACACCAGAGGCGTAAGTCAGTCTGCTGCTGGTCTTCTGAGAAACAACGATGAACACCTAACATACAGTGGTGTGAAAAACT
>SSNQ01000206.1:317171-330751 GCA_006942095.1 Nothobranchius kuhntae | reverse complement strand
ATGCAAGACTAATTAGACCTCACGGATGTATGCAGTGCTTGTTCAGTGATTGCAAACAAAGATCTCCACAGGGTCCTTTTAAAGTGCCTCACATCCATCAACAGTAATTAGGATTAGGCGAATTACTTGTCATATTAATGAGCCAAATAATTGCTCATCAATTAGCTTTAATGTGTGGATATACTATATCTACATCTCGGATTAGACCTCACACATGGACTCCTGTGAATCATGACGTTTTCACAGCGAAATTATGATCATAACTCGATCAGGACTCTTTGCAATGGTTTTTAAATCCCCAGCTGCTTCAGCCCTCTCCCCCCTCCCCCTGCGCAGCGGCCGCAAACTCGCTGATGCACCTGCAGCCTCTCAGAGTCCCTGCTGAGCGCTGATCTAAACATCTCAGACTTCTTCATCAGCTGGGGTTTATTGCAAAACAATTCCCGACCAGGTCGAGAGAGGGTGTTGCACTATTCTGAGGTATCCTGCCACCATTACAGTCACATGTCAGGTCCACAATAGTGTATTTACCAGTGTGTTTACATTGTTTTAATGGATTTCAGAGACTTTTTAGCATGAACAACTTTGTCCCCCATCCACCTCTTTATGCATTTGGCACCTCTAAACTCACGTTTCTTGCCTTCTCCGTCCGTGAATAAAACCCTTGCTGCATGTGCTTGTACTCCTTCAGTCGCGGGTATTGCCGTGGCTGTAACATTCACACTAGGCCACATTGACAGACTAAAGCTTAAGATAATCAAATGAACGCATCTTTAGCTTTACGGTCAGCTCTAAAGTGATCAGCTGAGAGCATGTCACATGCTCTGTTCTTGGTCTTTCTCACATATATGATGTCATGAGAATGAATGATAAATAACCTGCACTTGTATAGCGTCGTTCAGAGTCAGAGGACCTTAAAGCACTTTACACTACAGTGTATCATTCATCCATTCACACACTGATGATGATGAGCTATCATCAACGTGTTCTGTTCTTCATATTCTAATATGGTCCCATGGTCCACCAACTGGTGACCCCACTCACCTGTTTGACGTTGTAACCAGTCTTAGCGCTGGTCTCTATGAACATGACATTCATCTCTTTAGCTCTCTGTTCTCCTTCCTCGATTGTGATTTGCCTGTAAACAGAGGGTCATGTTAATGAATACGAAATAGAATCTGAACATAGAACAGCGGCTAATAATACTGTTCATGCGTGGTCATTTTAGTGTAAGCACAGCCTTAATTGGCTAACAGTGAAGGAACAATTAATTACACTGCCCCCTGAGAAATTACAACAGCAAATTTGTATGGCGTTTTAATGAATCTGGCAGTGATTGCTTTGTTCTCTCGGTGACACAAAAAGTGTGAAACACAGACAAGGATCTCTGCTGTACTCCAGCCAGCAAGTCCAGAAACACCAGAGGCGTAAGTCAGTCTGCTGCTGGTCTTCTGAGAAACAACGATGAACACCTAACATACAGTGGTGTGAAAAACTATTTGTCCCCTTCCTGATTTCTAATTCTTTTGCAAGTTTGTCACACAAAATGTTTCTGATCATCAATCACATTTAACCATTAGTCAAAGATAACACAAGTATGAACCTTCCCAGGAGTGGGCGGCTGACCAAAATTACCCCAAGAGCGCAAAGACAACTCATCCGCAAGGTCACAAAAGACCCCAGGACAACTTCTAAAGAACTGCAGGCCCCACTTGCCTCAATTAAGGTTAGTGTTCAGGACTTGCCAAAAGGCATTGAATTCATGGATAAAAAAGATGCGAGTTCAACTTTCATTTTGGAACAATTTTTCAAGCGAGGGAAGGGCAAGATCTGAGCATGCAGGAGGACTGACCCATCATAAACCTTTGTCGGCTGTAGGGATGCGTACCGAATTCGGTACTTTTTAAGGTACCGACCAAATTCCATAGTACCGACCGAGCACCGATTCACGTCATTTCAAACGGTGCCTCGTTTCGGTACCCGTCCATCATAACGAGAACTTGCCTAGACAGCTGCAAGAGAGTTATGTCGTCGCTCGCTGCAAACCAGTTGTAAACAGAGCAGCATGGTAGAAAGAACGCACGCTAAAGCTTGGGTCCACTTCACTAAATGTGATGGGTAACTGGGTGATGATGAAACCAGTGACAACGATCTAAGTGAGACATCCTCATCTTAATCTGCTCCAGTAGGTAAATAAAATGTTTAAGATAACATTAGCTTGATGTGTTAGCTTCCGTTTCACTAATGGTGCGTTCGCTTTCTCCTCAGAACTCCGAATTCCTGACTAGAAGAACATGAACACGTTCTAAAGTTTGGCTTCACTTTACTAAATGTGACGGGTGATTGGGTGAAGATGAAACCAGTGACAACGATCTAAGTGAGAGGCATCATCGTTTTAATCTGCTCCAGCAGTTAAATAAACTGTTTAAGATAACGTTAGCTTGGTATGTTAGCTTCCATTGCTACCATTGTTATCAGCTAATGGTGCGTTCGCTTTCTCCTCGGAAATTCTAACTTCCCAGTAGGAAAAATCAAATGAAAAAAGACGGCAAAAGGAATGAAGATACACAGTAAATTTAGTTCACAGTAAAGATGTTTGCTTCAGTTTAATTATCAGCTTATAAAACTACAAGGACGATGTTAAAATACAAACAGTTGTATGTTATTTATCGTGATATTTATCAAATATTGTTATATATTGAGAAAAAAATATATTTAATTATAAAAGAGAATTAAAATAATAAACAAAAGTATCGAAAATTGGTACCGTTAAGTACCGGTATCAATTCGTAGGTACCGGGAATTAGTACCGGATCGATTCAAATGTCAAAGGTACCCATCCCTAGTCGGATGTGCTGAAGAGAAAGGTACAGAACCAAATTGTTTAATTAATTAGCTGCGCGTTCTCCTGTCCTCTGTCCTCCGGGCAACCCACCCACTCACCCCCACACACACATTGCACGTTCGGCCGGCCGACGAGAAAGTGCAGCTGCAGAGACAGAGGCACATTATTTTTATTAATTTGCTGTGTTCTTCTGTCCTCCGGGCCACACACACACACACACACACACGGGACTGTCTCAGCTGTTATTTTCGTTAAGGAGTGTGCACGTACAGCATGCGCGCCTCATGCAAGAGCTATCTTTTGAAGCTGCAGTTACGCGTTAGGCCTGAGTAGCGATCGCGAGCATAAAAACTTCAAACTTCCTTACAGTCCCTTTAAAGACTAAACAGATGAGTTGTTACCACATTCTCTCCTAACGCGTCAGAAGCAGCTGAGCGCACACCGTAACATCTGTACTGGCAGCAATTTTTTCATTAATGTCTAACAATTTCATCTCTCATCATCACTGAGTTTCTTTGCACTAACTTTAAAAATTAAGAAGCTCAGCGAGGTTTAGATTATAATTCTTGACAATTGCACTGAAAACCTGCCATTTTAATTTCGTTGCACAGATTTACCGCAAAAATCCGTCGGGCTTACATGAGCCGATGAGGCTCATGTAAGGAGCAAATTAATAAAGGATGCTGACAGGACCTTATTGCATTTGCTTCCTTTCCACGGAACATTTGGCGAGGATTTAACTTTCAGACCACATTATGACCCAGCTAAACTCCAGTTAGAATAAATTAACCATGATTTAATTAAAAGAAAAAAACCGAAGCAATCTTGCTGGAGGACAACATGTGTAAAATATTTTCACTGCACTCGGATTATAGTGTGAAACGAAAGCTCTTAGTCTAATTTTGTTTCTTTCTGTATTAAAACCCTGAGCTTTAATTGGCAGGCCAGGTGAGATGAGATCAGAAACTGCTCTCAGCAGCATTTTCTTGCCTTTCCTTCCGTTTCTGACACACTATGATATAAAACAGCGAGTGAGAAACCCTCTCCAGCTGTAAATTGTTGTTCTCACATGGGAAATCAAGGCCATATGTAACAATGAAACTACTCAGCACACACAGATTGATTTTTTATGACGAACAGAGCATTCAGTATGACCGCATATCTTGCATACTATAATAGTGAAAGGGCACTGCTCTACAAAATGCACATAAATCAAACAGTGCTTATAATTAAAAACAGCATTTCTGATGTATAATATATAAATATGATACCAGTGATTAAAGGTGGAATATGCAGAATTTAGCAGCATTTCCTTGAAGTGATACACTTCACCCATCACCTTTCATGCCAGAGTTTAAAACGAAGAGCATCTTTGTTGAAAACAACCCAGAGCGTGCCTTGTGAATGCCTCAGCTACTAACACATCAGCTTTTAGTTTCATATCTGTAAACCCATCTGACCTAAATCCACTTAGATCTTTGCTAGTGTTTATTAGCTTTGATCTAAAGCAGGGGTGCCAAACTCAAACTCACACGGGGCTGAAATGAAACTCTGGGACGGAGTCGAGGGCCAAACTTCATATTTTTTGAAAAAGTGACGGCTAATTTGCACATTTTCTTTATCAACATGTATGCAATTTTGAACCTTTTAATTTGGAAACAAACTTATTTTTGCATTAACACTGAATGTGGAATAACCAAATTACACACGAGCAAGTCGGTTTTAAATAAAAGGCATCAGTGGTATTCATTACTTGTGGTATATTCAGCATTTTTAAAATCTATTCAAGATTTATGTTTTCTTGTTTATTCGTTTTTCTTATTTTTATTCTCCTTTTTTCTCCTGTAATACGTGTCATCGCTGCTGTGACGTCTAGCTTTCCCCACTGAGGAACAATAAAGGGATTTTCTATTCTATTCATCTATCTGCAGCCTTTCCACTTCCTGTTTACTGTAGGTTAAATCTTTTCTCACGGGCCAACAACAAAATAAAATATCATTTTATCTTAAATGAAAATGCAACATCTCACCTGTTAACTTTCATGTTTTGGAGCAGAAAAAGAGCAGAAAACCAACATATTTAAAGCTCAGTTTGCTCCACTGGTTTACTGTGATGCTCACCTGTTCCAGCCAGATACCTGCATCATGGGGTTGATCTGAGCTGAGGAGGAGACTCCTGTTGTTTTGTTCATCTTCATCATAATAATGACAACATTAGATGACAACAGGTGCTCACATAGGTTTGTGCTGCTTTACATGTCTGAGCAGCTTGACCACGTTGTTGTGTGTCGGGGAGGAAAAATAAAAACTACAGCAGCCACAGAGTCATGCTGGTTTGAGCGTGTCGCTGCTCGCTGGAGTTATATCAGCTCTGTCTGGAAGTTAATTGGAAAACTTTCATTACTGAGCGGTTAAAATCTCCATTTCTGGGCGTCACCGTCAGCAAATAGCTGAGTGAACTCGGCGCTGAGTGAGAGGAGTGTTTAGTTTGTCCGAGACAGCGGAGCTGCAGACACCGGCAGCAGATGCTGGAAAAAAACACAAAGGAGGGGGCGCTTCGGCTCCACGCTAACGCCGCAAAGCATCATGGGAGTTGTAGTCTTTGCGGTAAAATCGGCCAGCGGGTCAGTTTTAAGATTTTTTTATATTTATCTCACGGGCCACATAAAAATGCTCCGTGGGCCTTGTGTCTGACACATGTGATATAAAGTAACACCAAAGGTTAATCAGGTGAACATCCAATGATTATCCTCCGACCTTAATCCAGTGTAAAGAGGCCCATAGTTTGTCACACAGACTCCTTTATATGTGAAATATGTGTGTAGAATAAATCCTATAAACTTGTATGATCAATAAATTTAGCCACCAGAACACCGGCCATTAGAGCCTAAATGTTTCCCGTTATTTTCTCAGGTTCTCCAGCTGATGCATCGTTCTGCTCATTCCATCTTTTAGTTCTTTTTAAAACACAGAAAGGTTTTGTTTACCTGCAACGTTTCGTTTGCGGCTGCAAACTTCGTCAGGCTGACGCTGACTGTGTTTTAAAAAGAACTAAACGATGGAATTAGAATTTCAACACAGCAAGAACACACCAAAGATGTTCTGCTCATTTCCTACCCCTTTACTTTAATCCTCCCCCGTGTAAAGTCTAGTTCTCCCCCATCTTGGCTTCGTCAAACGCGACTCAACAGCATTTTCTCATTTGGAAAAAAGCACCACGGTAGTCAGTCTGATGATTTGTTCCTAACCTGTTTAAGAGAACGAGCCTGGATCTCATGGCCGGAGTAAGGCTGAGCACCTACTCACCTCTTGTCTGCCAAGTCTGTTTTATTGCCAACGAGCATAATGATGACATCACTTCCTCTCTCCGTCCTCACATCGTCAATCCATTTTGTCGTCTGCTGGAATGAATTGACATCTGAAGAGAAGCAGCAGAGAAAAATCAGACTAAACAGTTGAAGTGAGAAATGCTGGAGATGTTGCTGCTTCAAATACAACCACTAATATCAGTAATAACAGAAGAGTGGCTGTATCAAAACTTACTCGATTACATTAGCTAGACAATGCATCCTCTCATCATACTGATGACTTTACACCAAATAGTGTGTTTTTTAATAGCAGGTGGACGATGCATGATTGTGCACATTGTATAGAATTATGCACTCATCGGCCACTTTTTTAGGTACATCGATTAAACATCTACGTATGTCGGCCAGCGGCATGGCTGCGATTCAGAGAATTCAGTCCTGTAAACACGGCAAAGACCACTTGCTGAAGTTAAAACTGAGCATCAAAATGGAGACGAAAAAGAGTTTAAACGATTTTGCATGCGACATGATTTTTGGTACCAGACTGAGTATTTCAGAATGTGCTGAGTAAGTAGGACCCAAAACCATCTCTAGGGTTTTCAGAAAATAGCAGCAGGTGTGGATGAAAGTAGGTCTGCAGCTATCAATCATTCAAATATTCTATTAAATCATCTGTTGTCATTGAGGTGGGGGGAAAATTCTGAGTTTGTATGTGAAATCTCAGATGATTCCTTTTGAGAAAAGACTACCTTTACTGAACTACAACAAACTGTATGAAAATCAATGCAACGACTACAATGGTGTAGGGCAGTGGTTCCTAACCTGGGGTCCCGACCCCCACAAGGGGGCGCCAAGGCCTCTCAGTGGATCGCCAGGACCTCTCCACTTTAAGGGGTTAAAACTTCATTCATTACTTGTTTATAGCCTACATTGTGCTCACATTTTTTTTTCATGAGTGAAACGTTTACTGATATTAAGACAGGAAATAATTAGTACAAAAAGAGTAACACACTTTTAAGAACATTTTGCTCAGCTCACTGTTTTATTTTCAAGTGTCAAAAGTTCATTACAGATAGGACTGGTTGATTAATCACAGCCTTTACAGTAAGTAATCTAGTATAAACAGTAATATACACATTTAAGTACATTTTGCTCTGTGTATTTTTTATGTGTCGAACGTTTATAGAAAGGAATGATTGATTTATCAGTGTTTACAAGAAACAATGTGTACAGAAAAGTAATACAAACTGTCAAGCACATTATGCTCTGTTTGGTTTTGTTAATGACTTTGTTCTGGACTGGAGACTACTGTTACTGTTATCTATTGAATCAAAGCATATTAAAATGTGCTTGAACAATTTTATCATTTCTTATTACTGTTTGTACTGGAAGAGAGAACGGGAGGGGGTCGTCAAAAATTTTACTGGTAAAAAACGGGTCCCTTGGGAAAAAGGTTGGGAACCACTGGTGTAGGGAAGTGTGCATCTGGGATTGAAGGCAAAAACCATCTTCTGGAAGCCATCACCTTCCACCACAGAAAGAGGCAGCATGTCTCTGGCAATCAAGTTTAATATCCTGTCTTTCAGCTCAGATGAGCACAGAGCCACACTTCTGGCAAAAACGTCCACATGAGACTGTAGTCTGCTGTTATCCATCCGCCCATTCTCTTCTGCTTATCTGAGGTTGGGTTGTGGGGGCAGTAGCCCAAGCACAGAGGCCCAAACTTCCCTCCTGGGCCAGCTCCTCCGGGAGAATTCCAAGGTGTTCCCTGGCCAGCTGAGAGTCATTAGTCCCTCCAATGTGTCCTTGGTCTCCCTTTAGGTCTCCTCCAGGTTGGACATGCTCAAGCCACCTCAACTGGCTTGTCTCAATGTGCTGCTAAACATATGAAATAAAACAACTCATTTATGAGGCTGACATGTTGATCTAGGCAGCTGCCGTGGGTCTGACCCATACCGCCGCAGGCCTCTACAAATAAACGGGATGGTGGGGCCAGAAAACACACGATAAACTCGCTAAAGGAAAAATGCCCAACTTCATCGTGAACGAGCTACCTGCTAGCACTCATGACAAAAGATTACCCAAGACAAAAATAGTGCAGAGTAAACAGCGTGAGGTGATCGGCATGCTACACACAAACATTACACAGCACAGCATAATAATGGTGGCAGTCTTGAACATTCTGCTCAGTCTCAGGCTCGCTGTTAAGGTTGGTTTATACTTGACGCGTCCGCGAGGTCCGCACGGCTCAGCACGGAAAAGTTGCGTCATTTTAACAACCACGCCCCTCCACCGCGTCTCCGCACGGCCCAAGATTTCCGCAACGCGCACCTCGGAAAATTTCTAACCACGAGGACGGTCGGACGCGGAAAAACATGGCGGACCGGCACGGCAGAGGTTCGTAAATACAGACATTTGTATGATTCAGCTCTCAAAGATCACCGTGATCAACATGTTGTTAATAATTCTTGGAGAGAAATAGCTCGCACTGTCGGAAAAGACGAGAACGCTGTTAAAAATGCTGAAATACCGTGTTGTAAACAGTGATTTCTACTTCTACTATGGTGTAGTGTTGGATGCATGCCGTAGAGCTCCATGCTGCCCCCTACAGTTTGGGAGAATATTGGCTCACCGCAGAGACGAGCCGCACAAACCATAAACGCTGCGAGTTGTGAAGCGCGTTCCAGCCGCGAGCCGCATCACCGCGCGGAAAGTGAATGCGTCAAGCATAAACCAAGCTTAAGACTCTGAACCAGAAAATTACTGCAGGCAGTGAGGCAGCTGGCAGAAAACTCCGGAGCCGCCATCAATTGTTGCTGACCATTTTCATCCCTTTATGACCACATGGACCCACCCATCTCCTGAAGGCTACTTCAAGCAGGATAAAGCACCATGTCACAAAGTTCAGATCACCTCTAACTGGTTTCTAGAACATAACGATGAGTTCACTGAACTCCAACCACCTTCACAGTCACCAGATCTCCATCCAGCCCAGAACTTTTGGGTTGTTATAGAGCGGGAGAGTCCCATCATGGAGGTGACTGTGATCATGTTGTGTTAATATGGACCAGAACCTCTAAGGGATGCTTTCATCACCGTGTTTATTTCATGACACAATGAATTAAGGCGGTTTGGAAGGCAAAACGAGTCCAACCCAGCAATAGTGAGGTGTACCTAATAAAGCGGACAGTGAGAGTACATTAAATAAATATACTAAAATGTAAATTTTCTGTTTTGTTGCATGACGTTCCCACGTTCGCTGACTATTCTAAGTGTTTGATTTTGATGAGAAAAGACTTCATTTATTTTTCAACATGAACATGAAGGATCATTTGCAGGTCGCCCAGATTTTATATAAAATTATTCTTTACCAAGAGATGCTGCTCTGCTCTAAAGTAGCTGCCATGGGGCAGTTTAAAACAATATGTGTATATTATACAGTGGAAAAGATGACAGCATAGTAAATCTCAGCATGCACATACCTACAGTATATATGTACATGATGAGAGTTTTAAGAGACCTTAAAATGCCTCAAAATGATTATCTGAGATATTTGTTCAAGATTAGGAACTGGATATGTTTTAGACTACAAACAAATCCAAAAAACATCTTGCAAAAAGATCAGGAAAAAAAAATATATAGATGTCCTATTTAGAAAACCATCATGTCCTTCAGCTGTTGTTCTCCTGTTTGACTCGATGTTGCCTAGCGATGCAATCAACGGTGTGTGTAAAGCATAAGAACTTATCCTGTTGGGATTATCTGAGAAGGTATTTAATAAACTAATCGCTGCTGCTTTTTAATTTACTGACAAACAAACCTGTTAGTGTGTCGCTATGGTGTAAAACCTTTAGGGTCAAATTAGAGTAAAGAGAGTGGGATTTGGTGAACCAACACTCACACTTGACCTTTAAATCTAACATATGTGATCAACATAATAATCATATAAAGCAGCTCTAAGAGTATTGAGAATGACATAAGAATAATCGTCGTCGTCGTCTTCCTCCGCTTATCTGGGTCCGGGTCGCGGGGGCAGCATCCCAACTAGGGAGCTCCAGACCGTCCTCTCCCCGGCCACCTCCACCAGCTCCTCCGGCAGGACCCCAAGGCGTTCCCGGACCAGATTGGAGATGTAACCTCTCCAACGTGTCCTGGGTCGACCCGGGGGCCTTCTGCCGGCAGGACATGCCCGAAACACCTCCCCGGGGAGGCGTCCAGGAGGCATCCTGACCAGATGCCCAAACCACCTCAACTGACTCCTTTCGATCCGGAGGAGCAGCGGTTCTACTCCGAGTCCCTCCCGAATGTCCAAGCTCCTCACCCTATCTCTAAGGCTGAGCCCGGCCACCCTACGGAGGAAACTCATTTCGGCCGCTTGTATCCGCGATCTCGTTCTTTCGGTCATTACCCAAAGCTCATGACCATAGGTGAGGATTGGGACGTAGATCGACCGGTAAATCGAGAGCCTGGCTTTCTGGCTCAGCTCCCTCTTCACCACGACAGATNGTTAAAAGTTGTTAAACCTGTGCATATGAAACAAAAAACGCCTTTTGTTTATCGATTTATTGTGAAAAACGGAAATTGTGCTTGCTCCTTTTCCTGTTGGGCTGTTGTGATTTCTGTCCATTTACTGCGGAGGTGCTCCGGCGTCCGGCGAAAATAGGATCGATTCTATTTTTGCCGGACGCCGGAACAGAGGGCGGCGCACGGCGCCGCACTGCCGGAGCACGGCCGCAGTAGTGGAATTGCTCTGATTGACTACAACGGGACCGATTTTGCTCCGGCGTTCGTGTCGGAGCGGAGCGGAGGTAGTGGAATTTGGGGGTAAGGGGTTAAAACTTCATTTATTACTTGTTTATAGCCTACATTTTGCTCACATTTTTTGATGAGTGAAAAGTTTACTGATATTAAGACAGGAAATAATTAGTACAGAAAGAGTAACACACTTTTAAGAGCATTTTGTTCAGCTCACTGTTTTATTTTCAAGTGTCAAAAGTTCATTAAAGATGGGACTGGTTGATTAATCACAGCCTTTACAGTAAATAATCTAGTATAAACAGTAATATACACATTTAAGTACATTTTGCTCAGTGTATTTTTTATGTGTCGAACGTTTATAGAAAGGAATGATTGATTTATCAGTGTTTACAAGAAACAGTGTGTTCAGAAAAGTAACACAAACTGTCAAGCACATTATGCTCTGTTTGGTTTTGTTAATGACTTTGTTCTGGACTAGAGCCTACTATTACTGGTATCTACTGGATCAAAGCATATTAAAATGTGCTTGAACAATTTTATCATTTCTTATTACTGTTTGTACTGGAAGAGAGAACGGGAGGGGGTCGTCAAAAATTTTACTGGTAAAAAACGGGTCCCTTGGGAAAAAGGTTGGGAACCACTGGTGTAGGGAAGTGTGCATCTGGGATTGAAGGCAAAAACCATCTTCTGGAAGCCATCACCTTCCACCACAGAAAGAGGCAGCATGTCTCTGGCAATCAAGTTTAATATCCTGTCTTTCAGCTCAGATGAGCACAGAGCCACACTTCTGGCAAAAACGTCCACATGAGACTGTAGTCTGCTGTTATCCATCCGCCCATTCTCTTCTGCTTATCTGAGGTTGGGTTGTGGGGGCAGTAGCCTAAGCACAGAGGCCCAAACTTCCCTCCTGGGCCAGCTCCTCCGGGAGAATTCCAAGGTGTTCCCTGGCCAGCTGAGAGACATTAGTCCCTCCAATGTGTCCTTTGTCTCCCTTTAGGTCTCCTCCAGGTTGGACATGCTCAAGCCACCTCAACTGGCTCGTCTCAATGTGCTGCTAAACATATGAAATAAAACAACTAATTTATGAGGCTGACATGTTGATCCAGGCAGCTGCCGTGGGTCTGACCCATTCCGCCGCAGGCCTCTACAAATAAACGGGATGGCGGGGCCAGAAAACACACGATAAACTCGCTAAAGGAAAAATACCCAACTTCATCGTGAACGAGCTACCTGCTAGCACTCATGACAAAAGATTACCCAAGACAAAAATAGTGCAAAGTAAACAGCGTGAGGTGATCGGCATGCTACACACAAACATTACACAGCACAGCATAATAATGGTGGCAGTCTTGAACATTCTGCTCAGTCTCAGGCTCGCTGTTAGACTCTGAACCAGAAAATTACTGCAGGCAGTGAGGCAGCTGGCAGAAAACTCCGGAGCCGCCATCAATTGTTGCTGACCATTTTCATCCCTTTATGACCACATGGACCCATCCATCTCCTGATGGCTACTTCCAGCAGGATAAAGCACCATGTCACAAAGTTCAGATCACCTCTAACTGGTTTCTAGAACATAACGATGAGTTCACTGAACTCCAACCACCTTCACAGTCACCAGATCTCCATCCAGTCCAGAACCTTTGGGTTGTTATAGAGCGGGAGAGTCCCATCATGGAGGTGACTGTGATCATGTTGTGTTAATATGGACCAGAACCTCTAAGGGATGCTTTCATCACCGTGTTTATTTCATGACACAATGAATTAAGGTGGTTTGGAAGGCAAAACGAGTCCAACCCAGCAATAGTGAGGTGTACCTAATAAAGCGGACAGTGAGAGTACATTAAATAAATATACTAAAATGTAAATTTTCTGTTTTGTTGCATGACGTTCCCACGTTCGCTGACTATTCTAAGTGTTTGATTTTGATGAGAAAAGACTTCATTTATTTTTCAACATGAACATGAAGGATCATTTGCAGGTCGCCCAGATTTTATATAAAATTATTCTTTACCAAGAGATGCTGCTCTGCTCTAAAGTAGCTGCCATGGGGCAGTTTAAAACAATATGTGTATATTATACAGTGGAAAAGATGACAGCATAGTAAATCTCAGCATGCACATACCTACAGTATATATGTACATGATGAGAGTTTTAAGAGACCTTAAAATGCCTCAAAATGATTATCTGAGATATGCAGTTCCTAATCTTGAACAAATATGTTTTAGACTACAAACAAATCCAAAAAACATCTTGCAAAAAGATCAGGAAAAAAATATACAGATGTCCTATTTAGAAAACCATCATGTCCTTGAGCTGTTGTTCTCCTGTTTGACTCGATGTTGCCTAGCGATGCAATCAACGGTGTGTGTAAAGCATAAGAACTTATCCTTTTGGGATTATCTGAGAAGGTATTTAATAAACTAATCGCTGCTGCTTTTTAATTTACTGACAAACAAACCTGTTAGTGTGTAGCTATGGTGTAAAAGAACTCACCTTTAGGGTCAAATTAGAGTAAAGAGAGTGGGATTTGGTAAACCAACACTCACACTTGACCTTTAAATCTAACATATGTGATCAACATAATAATCATATAAAGCAGCTCTAGGAGTAGTGAGAATGACATAAGAATAATCGTCGTCTTCCTCCGCTTATCCGGGTCCGGGTCCGGGT
>SSNQ01000206.1:305790-316689 GCA_006942095.1 Nothobranchius kuhntae | reverse complement strand
GAGCTCCTCACCCTATCTCTAAGGCTGAGCCCGGCCACCCTACGGAGGAAACTCATTTCGGCCGCTTGTATCCGCGATCTCGTTCTTTCGGTCATTACCCAAAGCTCATGACCATAGGTGAGGATTGGGACGTAGATCGACCGGTAAATCGAGAGCCTGGCTTTCTGGCTCAGCTCCCTCTTCACCACGACAGATTGGTTCAGCGTCCGCATCACTGCAGACGCCGAACCGATCCGCCTGTCGATCTCCCGATCCCTCCTACCCTCACTCGTGAACAAGACCCCGAGATACTTAAACTCCTCCACTTGAGGTAGGACCTCTCCCCCGACCCGGAGGTGGCAAGCCACCCTTTTCCGGTCGAGAACCATGTCTCAGATTTGGAGGTGCTGATCCTCATCCCAGCCGCTTCACACTCGGCCGCGAACCTACCCAGCAAGAGCTGAAGGTCAGAGCTGGATGAAGCTAGGAGGACCACATCATCCGCAAAAAGCAGAGACGAGATTCTCCTGCCACCAAACTCGACACACTCCACACCACGGCTGCACCTAGAAATTCTGTCCATAAAGGTAATGAACAGAACCGGTGACAAAGGGCAGCCATGGCGGAATAATCATTTAATATATTCAGATAATCTCACTTTGGATCTTAAAGTTCTGCTGAAATCCAAATCAAACGCCATGATCATTTAGCGTCATGAATGATGCTGATTTAGTTACAATAATCTAATTGTATTTGTTAAAATCAGCGCTAACACTAGATTCAGCAGCCCAGTTTACTTTATCCTAGTTATTGATTTACTCTTAGCCGTGGTAAACATTTTCATCGTTTTACTTGATCACAAGTATAATCCTCACTGCAGATGGAGCTTGTGTGTGTGACCAACCTGTAAAATAACTAAAAACCTCAGAAATGGGGAACAGTTTGTATTTAATATAGCATATGTTAGGGTTCCACAACCCCCCAAGGTGCTTTACAACATGTTCACTCATTTATGCACGCGCACACACACACACACACACACACACACACCTGGTGATGAGCTACAATGTAGCTGCAGCTGCAGTGCCCAGACAGCGGCGAGGCTGTCACGGTCCCTCTGACCACCAAGTGTCTTGCCCAAGGACACGGCGACTGCAACAGACAGGGCTTAAACTTGCAACCCTCCGGTTACAAGGCAGGTATTAACTCCTCTGACAGAAGCTGAACCCAAACAAACCAACCCCCATGAACACCAGCGTAGCCTCATTTATAGGTGCGTCAGCTCAGTTGCGGAGTCGTCCACACGCGTCGACGGGGACCTTTTCCTTTCAGACTTCCATCACCTGGAAAGTGTTGCAAAGCAGTTTCCCACCAGGACAACGGAGCACCTTTCTGGAGGAATCCTGCCACCCTTGCAGTCAAGTCTCTGGTCCACGATAACGTATTTATTAAATTGTGTTTACATATCTCAGAGCCTTCTTAACACACATAAATTTGCCTATTGTCCTCCACCTCTTCATGCAGTCACCACCTTCAAGCCCACATTTCCCACTTCCTGCCATGAATTAAAACATCTGCTGCGTATCTTCAAAGTCCTTCAGTCACAGGTGCAGAAAAGTTCATATGGTGGGTCTTTTTCCACGAGACATTCTCAGATCTGCTCCGCGTCTGCTGCTAGGCATCTTCAGCACTCGCTTCGTTCTTCTGAGGGGCAAGGCTGTTGACAAATGGAACGCAAGCGGCGGCGTCACCAATCAGACTTGCGGTCTCCTTCACTTACGACGAACAGTTAAAAAATTGGGCACGTCTACCACGGCAGGCCAACTGCATAGACCTTGTTCCAACGCATCATGGAGCCATGTCTCTGAACCAATGCCGACGCTTTAGATACGAGTTTCCTTCATTGCAGCAACTTTCTCTCCTCACATTAAAGGATGGCGAGAAGAAATTTAATAAAGCTTTCTATTAATGCATTAATGAAATGTAAAATACAATTACACAACAGATTTGATGTAGCTCATCACCATCAGTGTGTGTGAATATGCTGTGTTGTATAGCGCCTATGGGAGATGTAGGGCTCTTGAAGGTACTATATAAAAACTGCTATTTACCATTTTTATTTACCATCTGATCTCTGAGGCCTAAAAA
The DNA here is from genome assembly GCA_006942095.1 of Nothobranchius kuhntae. Classification (NCBI taxonomy): domain Eukaryota; kingdom Metazoa; phylum Chordata; class Actinopteri; order Cyprinodontiformes; family Nothobranchiidae; genus Nothobranchius; species Nothobranchius kuhntae. The sequence continues at coordinate 314,562 of SSNQ01000206.1, read as the reverse complement.
TCTCACTTTTACTGCCCTCTCCTTCCATCTGTTGGATAATCAAAGATTTACTGTAGTTTTTTAGAGTGTAGCTGGTTTTTAAGATGAATTCATGTTAAAACTTGAATAGTAACCACAGGAAATCTTTCCAAGCAAATTATTAAAACCCATTTTATCCCTAATTTACACGCATGTGTAACATAAGATGATCAGCCATTAGGCGTCGTCTGAGCAGAAGAGTGAAATGCAGAAACATGATTAAGGGCACTGACTTGTTATGTCGTAGACCACCACGGCCACAGTGGAGTCACGTATATAACTGGGGATGAGGCTCCTAAAGCGCTCTTGTCCCGCTGTGTCCCAGAGCTGCAACCTCACCTGGGGTTCAGAGAGAGAGAGCTGAGGAGGGGGGAGACGATTCAGACGGTCAGAGAGCCTGGAAACAGAAGGCTCCCATGCATGCACACGCTCACTCACTCACACACACACACAAAAACAGCTTTTATTTATACAAGAGAACTCTTCACTTCGAAGGTAGTACTGTGGGTTATTTTATGACAAACAGACAGAAAAACAGCACACACTCCATTGTGTCCACCTACGCAGCACAAGAAAGCCGACATGCTGTTCCCCGACACAGCTCAACAGTCTGAATGCATCCGCAACATTTTGGTAAGGAAGAACAAAATGGCAGCATGGGAGAAGTGAAACAGCACCGGTAGCTAAACTAAAATTTAACATCTCTGTGGTGACATGCTCCAGCTATAGCTAAGGTCCTTACCGTTCGGTCCTCCAGGTACATCGTTTTCGACAGAAAGTCAATTCCAATTGTTGCCTGGAAGCAAAGGAAGAAATCCATGGCTCAACACTACAGAAGGAACTTTAAAGGCAATGACAAGCTAGAGATAATAGTGCAGTACAGATGTGAGGAGAGAATATTATGATAATTGAGGTAAAATTGTCATTTATCATCAATAACCATACAATTTGTTAACATTATTCAATAGGGATGCACCGATGGATCGGCATTTGATCCCAATCGGCCGATAGCGCCCCTATCGGTTTTGATCGGAATTTTCAAAATAGATCAAAGCAAACCGATCAGGTAGGGTTGTCACGGTAACCAGTGTAGCGGTAAACCCCGGTAAAAAAAAAAGTTGACAATAATAATAACCGTCTTGTTTTTTAAAAAACTATATTATCTCGGTGGGTTTACCGTGGCTGCGGTGTAGGCGCGGTGACCCTTACCAGCCACCGTATCATCTGCTGAAGTTGCCGGCGGCACATGCGCACTTTGTTGTTTACAGCCAAAACTTTCTTGAAGCTAAAGCTGAAATAATGGCCAAAGGAGGAGACGGCAGCGCTCAGGACATTTATTATCCCTCAAAGAACACAAAGTGGGAAGTACGGGCATCTTTTGGATATTTGAAGAGTGCCGAGGGACAGCTGATAGAAGACGGCTATCCTGTTTGCAGCACGTGCAGAAAAAGTGTCTGTGAAAGGCAGCAACGCTTCAAATCTCATGACACATCTGCGTGACCATCACCCACAACTCTACAGTCAACGCAAGGCAAGCTAACGTTAGCGTTTTAGCTAAAATGCGTGATCCGAGGATTTGGGTTGAGGGAGAATGCAACGAGTCGCTATATAAAGCAGACGCAGCGCCGCTACCTACATATAAACCGTGTCGCGGACACCGCCATGTTGAAATGATGCTATGCATTACGGGGCTCCCAGGGGCAGATAAGAGTTGGTCTCTCTCCGAGAATAATTATGAATTTAACAATGATTACTGCCTGATGACATTTTCCCACATCTGCAAAGCTCACTGGAAGGACACAAACCGAGGACAATATTTTCCTGATATAGGGTTTATTACTCAAGTAAGGGTAAAAAAGTACCTGATTAGAAGGCTACTTGAGTACTGAATATCATCTGGTCTAATATTTTTAAAATGATGACATCAAACAGACATAAAATAAGAAGTTATGGGCAAATATTGGTACTTTAAAAACTAAAGGGGATAAATGTAAACAAATAAACAACATAATTACAAAATAACACATTTTAGGCAAAATTTAGACACAAACTGAGGACAATATTTCCTGACATACAGGGTTTATTTAATTGTGTGAAAATGCAGCACGTTTAAAAAAAATACCGCGATAAAACAGAAAACCGTGGTAATTTTGGTCACAATAACCGTGAGGTTACATTTTCACACCGTGACAACCCTAATACAGACCATTTTAGATTAGGTTACATTTCCTTTATTCCCAGATTATGTAGTTTGTAGCACTCATTATAATGTTGTAGAACATTTCTGGCCAATCCACGTGATCGATATCGGTGATCAGCATTCTATGATATCGGTGTCGGTGATCAGCAGCAAAAAACCTGATCGGTGCATCCCTATTATTCAGCAAATATTTCACTCAAATAATCAGAACTAATACACAATGAAGGCTGTGGATTTTAAAAGCCTTTTACAACCAGCTGTGCTGTTTACAGTCATGACTCATATCTTTTTTTCATCATCCACTTATCTGCTCCATCAGCAGCCCAATCATTCCCTTATTGTGTCATGAGGCAGATGGGAGTGTTCCTCTTCAAGGGAGGTTAACTTTCCAGATTCAAGCCCACATATTTCTGCTTTGTCTGCCTTCATCATATCAGCTGCTCCCACTCTGACAGATCCAAACGCAAAAATCGATGCTATGTTTGATTCAATGGATTTCTTTTAAATGCCAGCGACACGTTTTCAGAAAAATGCCAAAAATGAGATGTTGCTTTATCCAGATAGTGTCTTTAATGATCAAAATGTGGCGTTCTGGGTGGGAGTGCATATAACCTGCTGAATATATGATCATCTAATGTTAAATAGTTGTAGCTATTTTGGTCGCATCTGGAAAACAACATCATGCACAAACCCTCACAAAATCACAAGATCTGGTGCAATCTGTTAGCACTTGGAGCAGATGTTGGAGAAGACTTAGCTGGCACAACACTAAACTTTAGCTCAATATCTGAAAAGTTGTCAGAGTTGAAGCATTTATTTATGTTTTACCTCATCTAATGAAGATTTGCAATCGCTTTTTGTTCGTGTTCTACAGACAGAAAAGCGCTGCTTTCTCTTTTTGATAAGCTGTTAGCAAGCACTGATGGCAAGTATAGAAAAATGTAGAAAAGTGTTACGGCTAAAAACACATTTAGTGCTTTGGCTGATCAACCTCTCTCTAAACTGATGGTATTGAGCTAAATTTCTGGACATCTATGATTAGGCAGGTGGGAGTCTGCTCTGTTAGGCTGATGAGCAGGAAGCCTGCTGCCCACTTTGACGTGAGCATCAGCAGCTTGATCACGCACTTGTTTCCTTGGCGATGCTAGCAACCACACAGGACTAATTCAGAGTCTGGCATGGTGACAGGATGTCATTTATTCTCTTCCTTTAGGCACAGCCAGATCAACCACTGATAGAATCAAAGCAAACAGCCTAAAAAATTCAAGCTATGCACAAACAAGTCTAAACTAAGAACAAATTTAAGCTAGAAAAGCTTAAACAGAAACAGATTTTTAAGCTCTAGGAAAATAAAACCATACTTTATTCTGCGTGCTAGAGAAACAATAATCTGTGATTTTGTTACACCACTCTAATAAAAAGGAGTAAAACAACTTCAGACCTGAAGAAGAATGGACGCATTTGAAAGTACTTCCTTCAGGGTAATAATAGGAGGGGCTAAATGTTCCTCCTGGTTTCAGATTTAAATAAAGAATCCCACACAGACAACCATACACAGAGACATTAGGAAATGAGAAATTATTAATGTGCCTTATTAAACTTTTACCACCCGTTGGAGAACAGAGCGTGCCTCTCTGGCCCCTACTGTGCATGTCAGGCTAAAAATACAACAAACTGACTGACCTGAGCCTGTACCTGTGTGTGGCTGATGGAAGTCTCACAAACAGAAATCATTTGAATGTAGCTCATTCGAATCCTTCAGAGATGTCTAAGTTCAGCCATTTAAAACATACTTTTCTCCCGCGGGGTGATTCATCTCTAAATGTGAGTTTCCTTTGAATTAAATGACGGCTCTCTTTAGAGGCACTGCGACTCACTGGGTGGTTGTTAATCTAACCTCCTCTGCCAGAGCGGTAATTAACTCAGAAATGGAGTCAAAACTACATTCATGAGGCCGTTTCCAGCGAGCACATCTACGAGACTCATAGAGGCATCGGCTGCAGCTCTGGGCTCAAAACCCGATTCTGAAAACACAGAAGTTGGTTTGTTTGACGATTGCTGGCTAGAAGGGTGAATCTCTACAAACGCATCTCTTCTCCCAGACCTCTTTAAATTATTCATTTTATTTACATCTCTAATGCAACAAAACTTATCAGGTAGATTTTTACTCTGATAAAGTTTTCATACTGGAACGTTAGCAGCAGGGGAGAGGTGGTTATATCAATGGACTCCATTTCTCATCAGAGGGGTAGCTTGTATGTAAATGTGAACATCTATGGCAACAAGATAATACTTCTTTTTAATCAGACGTGTGTTTAAAGACTCGACTAAACAGCTAAATGCGCTGAAGTTGTTGGTGATCATTTCTGAAGGAGTTTCCATAAAGATGAAAAATGTTTGCAGGGGGTCATAATCTTCTGGCAAAAGTTGCAGAACCTTGATGGGCAGCAGTAGCTCTGGAGCTCAGGAGGTAAAGTGAGTTGTCCAGCAATCAGAAGGTTGCAGGTTCGATTCCGGCTCTAGAGAATGCTGCTGTTGTGTCCTTGGGCAAGACACTTAACCCACTTTGCTTGCTGATGGTGGTCAGAGGGACCGGTGCCGCGTGAGTTCAGCAGCCTCACCTCCGTCAGTGCGCCCCAGGGCAGCTGTGGCTACAATGTAGCTCATCACCATCAGCGTGTGAAAGGATGAATGATGCACTGTAGTGTAAAGCGCTTTGGAGTCCTCTGACTCTGAAAGGCGCTATACAAATGTGGGTCATTTATCATTTGTGTTGCCGCAGGTTATACCGCGTAGAAAAAAACTCACAAGTGAAAGGATCCCCGCAGAATCACCCAAAAACTCATCTAAATAGGGTCTCAAACTCTAATTATTAATAATCGTTTTCTGTTGATGACATAGTTTTTGATAAAAGCTAGGATCTACATGAGATAAAAACACATTTTACTTCACACTTTATTTGTATATAAAGCCTGGCGTACACTATGCAACTTTTTAGATCATAGCATTCAGCTCCATCTCAAACTGTACGACTTCCTCACAGAGCAAAGCTCACGAGTCATATTCTCACACTGTATGAACCAGTGCTTGCATGTGACCTGACCGCTCACACTGTTCACGCGCTAGCAACACGCCAGACCTGAAAACGTGCTAAAAATAGTAGTTTTAACGAAACGCATCAGAACTTTGAGTCTGGAAACCTGGAAGACTTGGAGACCGTTGTGTTAAGCCACTTGTCCTTCAGGCTTGCCGTAAGAGTAAGTAAGTAAATCGTATTTATACAGCACTTACCACAGACATGGAATCACAAAGTGCTTCACATAGATCAAAACAAAATAAAACAAAGTCATATAATCATAAATAGATTAACATCATAAAATCAAAATGCTCTCAAAACAGAATCAGATTAACATAAAAAAATAAAGTCTGAGTTAAAAATAAGAAAATAAAAGGTTTAGTTAAAAGCAGCTTTAAATAAAAAGGTCTTTAGCTGTTTTTTAAAAGTGTCCAGACTGTCAACGCTGCGTAAGGATAAAGGAAGATCGTTCCAGAGTCGGGGTGCAACAGTCTGGAAGGAGCGATCACCTCGACTTTTATATCTGGTCTTTGGAACTTCTAGAAGGTTCTGGTGTGTGGGCCTGGGGCTCGGGTTGGAGCATAAGGCTTTAACAGTTCAGTAATATAGGGAGGAGCGTGACCATGTAGCGCATTGAAAGTTATAATCAGGACTCTAAAATGAACTCTTAAGTTAACGGGTAACCAGTGCAGAGACATTAGAATAGGAGTGATGTGTGCTCTTCTGCTTGCTCCAGTTAGGAGCCTCGCTGCAGAGTTCTGGACCAACTGAAGGCGGTCAAGGGCTTTTTTGTCAGAACATGTGAAGAGTGTGTTACAGTCATCTAGACGGGAGGAGATAAAGGCATGGAGAACCATTTCAAGTTCATGTTTTGACACCAACCTTCACAGTTTGGAGATATTTCTTAAATGATAAAAACAGTTTCGGACCAACGTTTCTGAGTGACCTTCAAGAGACATTGATTGGTCAAAAACACCCAAATTTCTTAAGTTTGTCTTGACAGCAGAGGATAAATGACCAAGTTTTAGACTAGCCAGGGGAACCATGCTCTCAGGGGCAATGATCAGACATTCAGTCTTTTCAGAGTTCAACTGAAGGAGGTTATCTTCTAGCCAGCTTGAGATCGCTGATAGACTCTAGTAATTCAGACAGTTTGTAGAACTCAGAATCCTTAAAGGAGCAGTACAGCTGAATGTCATCTGCATATAGGTGATAAGAGACATTATGAAAAGAATCAAGTATCTGTCCAAGAGGGTGTATGTACAGCAGAAACAACAGTGGACCCAAAACAGAGCCTTGGGGTACCCCACAGAACAGATGGGTAGAATCTGACAGGATTTGGTTTATACAGACACCGTAACTTCTGTTAGAAAGGAATGATCTAAACCAGTCTAGACCAGTTCCAGAGATCCCCACCGAGCCACCAAGTCTTAATTAAGGTGCTGTAATCAACAGTGTCAAAAGCTGCAGAAAGATCTAACAATACTAACACCGTGAACTCCCTGTTGTCTGCAGCCATCATGAGGACACGGGTTGGAGAAGGAAGACGAAAGAAAAGATTTAAAAAATGTTTTGGGATCCATATGATTTTACATAATGATGGAAAACTCACTTTCTTGACAATCCTTGCCACTGTATGTGGAGTAAAGTGTAAAAATAAAAGGAAATGTGTTGACATAGAACTACATGTGGAGCCAGGCTGGCGCATGCGCTGTGAACAGGACTGGTAAGGCCGAGCAAAAGATCAAACACACCTGAAATTTGTGCGAGCTCATCGGTAGCAGGTCGTGAGGTGTTAATGGCTTCTTGTAACCCCCTGTATTCACCATGATGCAAAACTCGCCCTGATCTCAAAGAATCTTGCACAAGGGGAAAATCGGCTAAAAAAGGCAAAATGTCTCACTGTGTACATTCAGCTTAAAGTATCTCTCCAGAGGTTTCCCCTTTCAGAAATTATGTATGATTCGTCAGAAATCCGTAAAAGGTTACAGTCTCATGAAACAATGTCTTTTTTTTTGTGCTAAGCACGCCCTCTGCCCCACAGAGCTCCGTGCAATAGGAAACTGAGCGCCGGCCAGAAGTAACCAATAGCGTTAGACTACTGCTTTCATGCTTCAAATTTAAGGAATACCTCGGCTGATGCAGAGTTGATGAACCTTTCACGAACAAGTAAGTCTCTAAAATCTAGATTTATGAAAACAACATGACATGAGAATAATACTCGTACAACGTGTTTTAGCTCTGTTTGTCGGCTACAGAAGCACATTTATAAACAAGAAACGTGAAGTCGCCATCTTAAAAAAACAGAGCGACAGACTTTTTGTGTGATATGCTTGTCAGCCACTAGATGGTGCTATTGGATAAGAGAAATACTCTGGAAAGAGATTTTAAGTGAGTTAGTCAATAGATTACTTAACACAGATTTAACGAAAATTCAGTCCACATATTTACCCAGTGTTATTGTAGCTAAACAGTAAAATCCATTTTATAAGTATTTTATGTATTCTTAGAACACTATTCATGCATCGTTTTTCTGTATGCTTTACAGCTACAGCAGTCACGATCCATATCTGTCATGTCAGTCAATATTTTAAAGTAATACCACTAATTTGATTAATTTGATTAACATCTTAACGAAAGCAGCTGCAACCCCTATAACTCTGTATATAAAACATCCATTAAGTAAAATTGATGGGTTGCTGCAAAGATCAGCAGAATATTCGAGTAGAACAGACGGATGCAATCACAGCCTGGTGGCTGGGCCTGACTGACAGCTCCACCATAGCTGACAAAAGCCTTCTGCCTCCAGAGACCCGTGAGCCCTTTAACATGTGCTGCCAGGCAGCGAGGACGCCTGTCCCCGTCTCTCTCGGCTGGATGGCTGCTTGATCGGAGACTGCTGCTTTAGAAGCAGCAAATGTGGCTCGCCTCGCTCACATCCTCCCGCCGACTAAATCTGCCTCATCTTTCTGATGGCCTTCGGTCGCTAAATGTACCGCTGCTTTCCCTTTAATTAACTGAACTTCAGCTGCTCAAAAGCTCAACAAACATTAAACTAACGAAGACAGCGATGAAACTATGACTTCATAAATCTTCTCATCAGGACAGGTGTCTCCTGCGGACCTTGTTCATATCAATTTTCCACCCTCTTCGGGAAAATGCACCCTCCCCACTGAGCATCAGCATAAACACTCACGCCGACCTGATGCATGCTGCATTTTAATTACTACATAAAGGTCTCAGCCTGTGTTGAGCCTGAAAAAGACTCAAAAACATTTACAGCCCAACCTGTCCCTGAGCCAGGGAGGAAAAAGAAGCTGCATGAAGGCAGGAGGCTCAGGTGGGTGGAATACAGAGACGCACCAGAGAATATGGAAATCCTTTAAGAGCGTCAGTCTCAGTGTGGAGTTACAGCAACAAAGAACAGTTTATAATACACTAACAAGAACTCTATCCGCTATTTTGGTGCAGGCAGAAA
>SSNQ01000206.1:276431-296804 GCA_006942095.1 Nothobranchius kuhntae | reverse complement strand
AAAAAAAAAAAAAAAAAAAAGAGCAGTGAACTGTGGAGAGTTTCTGGTTCCAGGTAAACATCCTGGTTATGTTTCAGTCGCAAACCCCTGCAACCAAAATCTCTCTATTCTTTGTATTGAAGGGAGATCCAAGTAGGTCTATGTTAAAGTCTGCTGCGCCAAAAAAAGAACAGGGAATACATCACAAGACTATTCAGTCGTGGTAAAAGTCTGAGAGGACAGTTTTAAACTACACTTAGATGCAGAATCAACACAGCACTTACAGTCTGTACGATGTCCGGATTGTTTAGTGTATTTTTCATGTTTTTTAACGATTTTGTGATTTCTATCTTCTTCTTCCTCCTCTTCCTGTCTGTGAGACTGGTGGGGCAGCACCCAAGTACTCCCTATTGACAAGCCACCACTTGTCAGAGCTCATGGTGAACACACTCGGCTGGATAGATTAGTGGCCACAAAAATGGACCATCCCCCCAAAAAGTGACATTTAGTTTTTAACTACAAAGGCTTGACACGGTAATGTAAAAATCTGTACGTAACCATATGCATAATTAGAAATTAGAGCATTGTTAATGTTAATTTAAGTTAAGGGTTGATTGATACATCGGTTGGTTGATCTTTACCATTTTTTCTTTATACTGCATCGGCCGATATACTTCCATGGTAAAGCCGATGTACAGGGAGGTAAATCCCCCGGCATCCCAGTGCTGCTGCAGATTTCAATTTAAATGTATCTTTATGTTCCTGAACAACATCTGGATAGGGCTGGGCTTTTAATTCGATTTACGATTTTTTACCCCGATTCTCTCTCCCCCTCAATTATTAAGAATAGCAATAAGTACACACGGAAAGCACCTTAAACCCAAATTTGTTTTTTATTTAATCGCAAGCAAGACAAATGTAATACTCATTTGTGATGAGAATAATGAATTAATGAACACCCTCTTGGAATAAAAGTGCCACGCTCCACGTCCGTCGCAGCAAACCCAAACCAGTTCCAAACAACGGATGACTTAATTCCTTTCTTAGGAACAAACTTCCCACTCTCACCGGTGGCCATGGAGTCGCTTATTATGGTTATGTGAAACTAACGCTACAGAAGCTCCGGGGGGCCAAAAAGACGCTATTACATTAAAATTCTATGAACTTTTTTCAAAATCACTCCGCAACAAAAAATTCCAACTAATTCATTCAATTTATCACCCAGGTCTACATCTGGACAACAAAATATATTTTCAAATAAAATGTATTTTTAATATAGCCGTTTCAAACCCATCTCCACTGTCGCTACATGCTTGCTTAGTATGGGGACTGCTGTAAAGTCACCAACACAAGTCAGTGACTTGATATAATCTGCTGGATTTAGATAGAAAACTTTTTACTAAGTGGCCTAATGAACTGAACTCAACTGGAATGTTTACTTTGTGAAGTGCCTTGACACGACATTTGTTGTGATTTTGTACTTTATAAATAAAGAAAATTGAATTAATTTGGCCAAACATATAATTGGTAATCTACAGACAATTTGCATGATGTTCACTAAAGCCCAAAAACAGAAAATCTAAGAAGGAAGAATGGTGAAAATGTATCACTGTCATTCAACAGTAGTCAACAATAATCTCTCAGATGCATGTGTGTCCCCGTTGTTGCAGCCGCTGGAATCATTCTTCAGCCGCAGAAGGGGTCGGAGAGGACGAATTCACAAGTTTACATAAGGTGTGTAAATGTTTAATGATGTTATGTAGCTCTGAATGTGAACTTCATGACATCATCTTCTATTTCAACCTGGACTTTGAGGATGTTGTCATGCTAAAAATGGATACTAACCAAACGTCAGTGAAAAATTAACATTTTGACCCAACTGCCAAGCAGTGCAGGAAAAAAAAGAAATGCAATGGAAGCGTTTTAATAAGCAGCTGTATGTGGTCAGTTGCTTCTTGTCCATTTAGGTAAAGGAAATACAAAAGGAACTATTTTAATACAATTTTCTAACATCCCTTCAGCTGATTAAATACAAAAATATAAGGGAAATCTAGTATCACACCTGAATGTGTGATTCTCTCCTGTAGGTGTTCACTTTTCTTGTGAATTATTTGGTGTTATTAAAGGCATATTACGCAATTTTTTTCATATTTTAAATCATTTTCTTGAGCCACTTCACTGGGTTAAGGAAATGCCACTTAGACCCCCACCACCCTCTGTAGCGAGAATATTGCACTTGCAACTTCAGAGTTCTGCTCTGGTACCTGTTGGACTAAGTAAAAGTGGAGCTGACTTGCCAGTGATGGAGTCTGCTTCCAGCATGTTTCCTGTATGTTTTAGAACATCAACACAGCTGATTTGTTTGATTTAGTGATGACCCGCTCATGTAGACACTAATGAGGGTTTAGGAGACATTTCAGCTCTTAGATTAAGATGTTAAAAAGACAAACACACAGCAGGGAGATAAGTTTCACTTTTGGTTTCACTAACGGACACTAGTGGGTAGCGTTGGGCATCGAGCGTCAATTGAAACCGGGACTCAGGGCCGTGCGATCTGATGATATAAGATCATTAAGGATTATAAAGTGATGACGATCTACCAAAGCTCGGAGATTTTAGAACCATCTACAGGTCCTTCTCAAAAATTTTGCATATTGTGATAAAGTTCGTTATTGTCTGTAATGTACTGATAGACGTTAGACTTTCATATATATTAGATTCATTACACACAACTTAAGTAGTTCAAGCCTTTTATTGTTTCTAATATCGATGATTTTGGCATACAGCTCATGAAAACCCAAAATTCCTATCTCAAAAATATTAGCATAGCATGTAAAGGCTCTCTAAACGAGCTATTAACCTAATCATCTGAATCAACTCATTAACTCTAAACACCTGCAAAAGATTCCTGAGGCTTTTAAAAACTCCTAGTCTGGTTCATTACTCAAAACCGCAATCATGGGTAAGACTGCCGACCTGACTGCTGTCCAGAAGGCCATCATTGACACCCTCAAGCAAGAGGGTAAGACACAGAAAGACATTTCTGAACGAATAGGCTGTTCCCAGAGTGCTGTATCAAGGCACCTCAGTGGGAAGTCTGTGGGAAGGAAAAAGTGTGGCAGAAAATGCCGCACAACCAGAAGAGGTGACCAGACCCTGAGGAAGATTGTGGAGAAGGACCGATTCCAGACCTTGGGGGACCTGCAGAAGTGGTGGACTGAGTCTGGAGGGAAAACATCCAGAGCCACCGTGTACAGGCGTTTGCAGGAAATGGGCTACAGGTGTTGCATTCCCCAGGTCAAGCCACTTTTGAACCAGAAACAGCGGCAGAAGCGCCTGACCTGGGCTACAGAGAAGCAGCACTGGATGGTTGCTCAGTGGTCCAAGGTACTTTTCGGATGAAAGCAAATTCTGCATGTCATTCGGAAATCAAGGTGCCAGAGTCTGGAGGAAGACTGGGCAGAGGGAAATGCCAAAATGCCTGAAGTCCAGATGAGTTTGGGTCACTGCAGAAATAAACACACACATGGAGCATCAGCAGTCAAACGCAGCCACTCACCAACACTCNTGTGTGTGTGTGTGTGTGTGTGTGTGTGTGTGTGTGTGTGTGTGTGTGTGTGTGTGTGTGTGATCGTCAGAAGGCTGAGCAAATAACATGTAAAATAGTCATCATGCTAGAGCAGCTTTCTCTGTAGCGGATGACTGACACTGGGTTCTGCCCACTAGGAGCCAATAGATAAATAAATATAATAATGCTAAATCTAACAACATGTACAAATGTAGATGTTTTATTTATTTTTGAACCATTTAGTCAGTTGATAGCATTAATGTTTAAATCTGTTGGATTGTTACTGACAGCAGCTACATTTAAGTGTCAGTTTCCCTTTTGACTGAATCGCTGCTGCTGCAGCATGTAGCTGTAGACTCTCAATCATCCTGGACATGGTCATCCTGATGGTTTTAATATAAACAGCTTGACTTTTCTGGTCATCTTGAAGACGTTTAGCATCCCAGAGGCTTCTTCAGTTCTCATATATTGGTTGTGGTCAGAAACAAACACACTGATTGTGCTGCAAGTCTTTTTTTTTTTCTTTCTTGAAAACATGTTTCTACTCTAAATGAAGGTGATGTTATTGTTCACAGAATTAAAATTCATATTGAAGTTCAGATTATTCCATCAAGTAAGACCTGTGGTTAGCTGGCTCACTTAACACTTGTAATGTTTTTGGATCCTGCCACTTGAAAAAATTCGGAATTGGGAATCGATGGGAATCCGAATCAAAACAAGGAATTGGAATCGCTCAAATTCAAACGGTGCCCAACCCCATTAGGGGGTGCTAAATGCAAGCCCAAACTGCAAAGCCTCCCTTTTTTTTTTAGAGGAAAAGTGATTGAATGAAATTTTGTTTTCCAATTTTTTAATGAGGATTATCAAAAGAACTATGGAAAAAGAATATGCAAGCAGAGTCTGCACTTTGTCCAACCGCAGAGGACTTCCTGCCACAGGAAGTAAATGTCAAGAGCTACTTCTGTATACCAGAGTGACTTCCCATCCCGTTCTTTTAAGTAGCATCATTAGTCCATCTGTTTATTTTGCCGAGGGTGTGCCGTGCTGTCCATTATCCTGAGCAGAGTACAGAACATTTCAAATCAGTTCCAGGTCTACTGACCAGTAAGTACGCGGCCAGATGATGCAACAAACAGAGACGGATTCAACTCTTCATAAAACTCTTCGTTCACCTACTACAACAAGAGGCGCATCAGTTATGTTCCCAACACCTTGTTGTCAGAATGGGATATACTATAACACAAGGTGTGTATTGGCAAGAATCTGGTGTTACAATATATTTCACAATACATGGGGGAATATACAATATACTGCAAGGCTAAAAGCCAGATGATATTTGGAATTTTAGGGCAGATTTAATAGAAAACTTAGGCCAGACGCTTCCAAGATTATCCGGTGTTATCGCCAGATCTCATTGTTCCGTCAGAATGAAGACAGTAGAAACTGCTGCCACCTAGCAGTCGGGTTTTGAATTGCGACACAAAAGAAATATCCTAAATGTCTGCATATAAAAACATTTCAATAAAAAAAATCAACACTGCATTCAAATATTGATCCAGAATAACACAAAAATCACGAGATTTCAGAGTACCGATATCTTCATACAACGAATATAATACAGACGTAATTTTAATGTGTTTTATATTTTTAGAAAGAAAGAGAATTATCTTGTGTACAGCACCTCTCAAGATAAAAATCACAGGAGTATTCACAGGAACAAAAATGTAAAAAATAAAAAGCATCAAAATTACAAATTGTGATTAAAAATGTAAGGAAAGAGAAAATGAATAAGAAATAGGGAAATCGGTGGATCCCGGGAAAGACAGAATTGACAGAAAGAGCAGAACAAGGTGAAGGTGATGATGAAGGTCACACCAAAGCCTGAACAGGTGAGTTTTCAGCTGCTTTTTAAAGGAGACCACTGAGTCCACTGATCTCAGGCTCAGGGGGAGAGAGGTCCAGAGTCTGGGGGCCACAGCAGCAGATGATCTGTCACCTTTGACCTTTAGCCTGGTGCTGCACAACCAGTAGGATTTGATCACTGGACCTCAGGGACCTGCTGGGGGTGTAGGGACTAAGAAGATCACTAATGTAAGATGGTGCTTGTCCATGTAAGGCCCTATAGACCAGAACCAGGATCTTGAAATGAACCCAGAAGTTGACTGGCAGCCAGTGAAGCTGGAGGAGAAGCGGGGTGATGTGCAGTAGTCTAAGGGTGAGGAGATGAAGGTGTGGATAACAGTCTCATGTTCAGAGCAGGACTCAGCTTAGCAATGGGCCATTCCCATCTGTACCGGGCCGGCCCGGGCTGGGTAGCGTAGGTTGTTTACATATCTGGGTGGCCTGGTATTTTTCCGGGCCAACCAAGGCTCTTTCTCAGCCCTCTTCTCGAGGGGGTCTGCTTCAGGCCGACCAGGGCCAACACACCCACTGCTGACAGCAAATTCACACCTTCCATTAGAGCAAGCCTCTGATTGGTGGGTAGAATCAGCCCACATGGGCTTAAGACAAGGACGTGTGGAATCAACCGGGCCAGCTGCTAAGGCTGATGGCTCTAAACTGAAGCCTTTTATTGTTTTCCGTGGGGCCGTCCGGGAAGTGAAGGCAATGCAGCAAGAGATCACCAGAGCGGTCGTTGCCACATCTACCAACGGCTGGATGAATGACGACTTGGCCTCAGCCTGGCTCAAAACAGTGGTGGGAAATTCAGTTTCCACCTACGCCTGCTGGTGTGGGATGCGTACCGCTGTCACATCAGCGCCTCCACCAAGCAGGAACTGAAGCCCTACAACATCACCACCGCGGTGATCCCAGGAGGCTGCACTAAGTACATACAAGCCCCCAATGTTATGTGGAACCAGCCCTTCAAAGCGAGCCTGCATGCGTCTTATGAAGAGTGGATGTATGGTGACACAAACAGCAATACACAAGTGGAGGGAACCTGAAAGCACCATCTCGCCGTCTGCTTGTGAACTGGGTTCTCGCTGCTTGGGACAAGCTGGACATGGAGAGCTGGTCATCAAGTCCTTCAAAGTGTGTGGCTAGTCTGTGAAACCCGACGGGAGTGAGGACCACCTCATACTGTGCTTCAGAGACGGACAGGTACGGTGAAATAATGTATTACTATCAGTCTAATTCATCTACCATTAGATGAATTCCATTCGTGAGTGAACCTGTCCACTGTTACTTGCAATAGCAGCTAAGCTAAAATGTAATGTATGGTAATCTTTGCAGCCCTGCGCTGCTGGACGGCAGGCCCTGACCGCTGCCCGCCTGCGCCAGGATGAGAACAGACATGCAGCGGAGAATAAGGATGACGAAGAGGAACTGTTCAGTAATGAACTTGTTATAGAGGCTGGCGCAAGTGATGAGGAGACGACAGGGAGAGATGAGGAGGACACTGAGGACGACGAAGATTAAGCTGAATTGGATTATTGCCCCCCCATTTTTCCCCATCAAACTGGATGAGGATTAAACAGAATTGGATTACCTGTATTTTATTTTTTTACTTTAAACTGGACAAAGATTGAATTGAATTTGAGGGTTTTTATTTATTTTTTTACTACAACCCAAACGAGACGAAACGATTCAACTTTGAAGCGGTAAGGTGGCTGTTGCCTTTTCTAATACCAATAACGTTTAAAATGCAGTACAGGCATGTTTGCTATTGTTTTGTTACAGTACAGTATTTCCCTACTGTAATTTAGCCTTGTTGTTAATGTTTTATATGCAAATCGTACCACGTTATGGTAACTGTACATTTTCAATAAATTAACCTAGTATTTTATAGGTTCAAATAGACACACCCCGTTTTTATTCATTCTACGGTAGTTCATTTTGCTCAAATAGAAATTGAGGCCTGCCTCTAATACTGACCCTCCTTCCAATAAAGGCCTGGAGCTTGATGGGCTTGAGTAAAATACAGGCCCGGGATTTACGGTAGTTATTTTATCGATAATAATTGGACTGTTTACAGTTGGATAGAGTGGATGTGACTGAAATGAGTGTGTAATACTGGAGCACCACTGTGATTAAGGTGAAATGAGTGTGTAATACTGGAGCACCACTGTGATTAAGGTGAAATGAGTGTGTAATACTGGAGCACCACTGTGATTAAGGTGAAATGAGTGTGTAATACTGGAGCACCACTGTGATTAAGGTGAAATGAGTGTGTAATACTGGAGCACCACTGTGATTAAGGTGAAACTCGTTTCAATTTAACTGCAGCACAAATTTGTGCTTTGATAAGAAAGAGGAAGTAAAGTAATCTTGAGTGAGTAAATATCTAAATAAAACAATTTATTAAGTTAGTCGCTGGAAACAGTGGATTTATTACCAGATCAAGCATTGGTAATTAAATTGAAATTAAATAAAACTGAAACATGTTGCACTGACTGACGATTAAAAAGCCGCACGCCTCTTTATCAACCATCAACCATGACTGCAGAGGCCGTTTCTTTGTGACTGCTGACTGATTATTCTAAAAGCATGGCTAACAGATGACACAATGGTATCTCCACACAGTTAAAACACTGTCATTTTGTTGCACGCAATGAATTTTCATCCTTAAAGGTGCAAAAGATTCAAACAGATTCGTTCTAAATGTTGGGAGCTTAACAGCTGAATCTGTGCTCTCCATTTGTTTATAACACTTGGCAATAGGGCTGCAACAATTTGTCGACGTTGTCGACAAATATCGACAATAGAAATAGTCGACAATGACTTTCATTGTCGATGTTGTCGCCAGAGGTGTTTTTTCCGACCAAGTGAGGCATCTCACTTCATTACAATCTTTACCGAGTCGCACGAGCGCAATAGCTTCTCTGCTGAGCGTCAACTAACAGCAATGGCGGCGTCCAACACAGCAGCAACGCGTACCAAAACATCAAAAGTTTGGGAGCATTCTAGCCTGGATTCGGCGAATAAAAAGTTTACCTGCATTATTTGCAAAGCAGTCCTTGCGTATCACAGCAGCACCTCGGTGATGCATGAACACTTAACGAGAAAGCACGTCGGACAGTTGAATGAAACAGAGTCTGACTCACCTCGAAAGCAAATACGTTTTGTTTTGGATGGACATTTTTAAATGTTTTTCGCTTTAAAAAAAGAGAATATAATGTTATGCCCGACTGTGCCAGACAAAAGTATTTTAATTTTATTTATGCATTTATGTCTATACTGACTGAGCACTGTGCCTAACTGGTGTTAGACAGGGCATTTTTATTTACTTTTGGTATGAATTGGCCTATCAGCAGCAAAGTTCAATAAAACATGCATTTTCCATAGAAGTACCCGTCTTTCTTGTGTTTATTATCATTTCTCACACAATTAAAGCAATCTCATGCTAAATTTAAGAAAAATCCAATAATTATCCGATTAGTCGACTAATCGTTTCAATAGTCGGTGACTAGTCGACTATTAAAATAGTCGTTAGTTGCAGCCCTACTCGGCAGCATAAAGATTTGTGAGCCTACATTTTCTTACACTCAGAATAAAATTAGGTCGAGTTGTTTTGATGAACCCCATTATCTTAAGGGACTAAACAACAGCCCTTACTAACAGGTAGATGTCCACCTGCTGAGCCTCGACTAACCTGACACACTCCACTGTTGGCATGACTAAATCCTGATGCAACCTCTCATCATGCTGCTGAGCCTCAAACTCAACCATTTGAATAAGGTGCATTAAACCAACTACTACTGGTTAAAAGTTGCAACCTTCTCACTCAGTGTAGCTTCACTAGAATGAACCTGAATATACTCAGGCAGTTAAACAGAAGGTTGTTAAAAAGAACAGTTTTAACATCTACAGGTTACAATAACAAATCAACTACTTCTACTTAACAGCCACTGAAGAAGAACACAACCATAAGTTACTAATCAGAGCAGTAGTTACTGACATTAGGCTATTAAACAGAGGCAATAGTAAATCTTTGAAGTTTTGGTATTTGATTGTGAACTGAAAATGGATTATGCAATGATTCAATAACATCAACGATCTGCTTTAGTCACCTCATCGTTTGTTCAAACTGAAAATGTTGGAGAAAGTTGACAGATTTCAGGCATCAAATTCATTAATTCTGTACTCCATTATATCTGGATAAGCCACTGAATTCTCCATTCAGCCCTGAAGCTGTGTTCCAAAAAGCCAGGTAAACCAATAATGGTCAGTTGGCAGCCGGAATCATGGAATACCCTTGAGTACTTGGCAGCCAATCAGAGCAAGGCATGGCTTTCTGCATGGGCCAAGCTCCCTCTCACAAGAAGAGGGATAAATACCGTTGCATGTGAGTCTTGGCAGATGATAACTAGCTCACCGGAGAGCGCCAGATTTCTAAAACGTATCAGTGAATACAGGAACTGAGAAACATACGTGGTTTTAGCAGGATGCAGGTAGATAAGAGAGAACATATGCCTATGGAAGTTGAACTTTAGTTTGCAGATCTAGACATGTTTGTGCACAGTAACAGCAGCTGGCACACAGAGCTAAACAGAAGAAGGAGCACACGGCATCCTAATGGATTCACTTCAGTCTGAGATCATGAATTACACGCATTAAAGGAGACATTATAATTAAATCTCATTCTTCTGGGCATGATGACGTTTACATAGGTGTCTGAAGTTGTGACAAACTTAAAAACAAATGTGATATCTTCGAGGACCGGGTTTTAAAATCACCATCATGTATCCTTTCTTTCGGTATTGAATTATATGAATGATTATAAGTAACCTTTATTCCAGACTCATGGTCCAAGGAATACATCAAAATATATACAAAGGTAACATTAAAAAGAAGAAAAAAATAAAAATACATACATTCGAAGATCTGTATCCTACAAGAGCCAGTCATACCAGTGCTTCCATAGTTTAGAGGTGTAGCATACAGCACTATATCTAGTATTAGGATGACACTAACTAACTACTAACTAGGGCTGCACGATATTAGGAAAACCTACAATATTCGATAACAGTGCTTAATATTGCGATATCGATATTACTCACGATAAATGAACAAATACTAAAGTATGCAGTGCTGATGTCGTCTGGCGTGTGACGTGACGTCTGCTCTGGGTTCAAAGCAAACAAAAACTAATGCATGAATTCCATTACAACATAACATTTTTATTGCAAAAACAAGCAGCTGCAATGAGAGGGTGCTCGCTGCAGAACCACAAAGGCGGAGCTGCACCATAAGGTGGAGCTGCACCAGAGTCAGCTCCGCCCATTCACGCAAACTCAGCCTAGCCCACTGACTTCCGTTTTTGTTTTTCAACTTTATCGCAAACTAACCTGACCCACATGAATTACGGCTGTTTCTATTTTTCAGTCGTTAATGCTATGTTCTATGCTCCAATTTAACAAGATAAATATAACTTGCTACATGACAAAGCCTGAATATATCCCAAAATGAAAAGGTTTCTTCTAGCGAATATCTATCCACAGCCGCTCTAACAATAGTATCATACAACAGCATGGATGACTATCGCATTGGTTCTGGTAGTCCAGTGGCAAGGTCATCTGATCTAAATTTTGCTTTCCCCTCAGCTGATGCTGGTTCGATTCTCGGTGGGATCGGCAGCAATCTATTTATCCAGCTGAAGCATTTAATTTGTTTATATTTTAGTTGTAATGTTTATTTTCAGCAAAATATTTATGTCTCTAAAAGTTCTTTGAATTTGGTCGTTCCTAAACAGCATTTTAGTTGAAACTCTGCTCACAAATGGACTCACACTGGCTAAATAAACAAATAAATAAATAAACACATTAGTCATCATATGTTAAACGGTATACCAGTAAATTGTTGTAAACATAGCACTGGCAAGTGTAGCTAGAAATGAAGAAAAGGGATTGTAAACTACCTAATGGTCCCACTACTGGGAGGCGAACCTGCGCAAAACTACATGTCATTCTTACTCCATAACCACTACACCACCACGTCAAATAAAAATGAAGCGGCGTTACATGTAATTGTCCTACCCAGTGTGTTTTTGTCGATGGGATGTATGATTTTTCGGCGGTGTCTCAGTAGAAGTCATTTCAGAAATAATTTGTCCGAAAATTCACAGAATATCCAGATTTGAGAACCAAGACCAGACCCGCATCGAGGGAGGAGACCAAATTGAAGCTGAGATGGGAGGAAAATGCATGAATGAGGCCAAAAATGGCTTTGGCGTGTTTCTCATGAGGAAATGACAATATAACATGATTAAAAGTTCCAAAAGTTAGATTTTTAATTATATGGAACCTTTACAAAAACTGTTCAATTAACTTCTCAACTCTGTCCTCAATCTTGCATTTTTTAGCTATAACACCCTCTTTGGTTCCAGAATGCTATCAAGTCTGACAACTGGAAGGAATTGGACTGACTCTGATGGAATGGGCGGGGCTGACTCTGGTGCAGCTCCGCCTTTGTGGTTCTGCAGCGAGCACCACTTGGCTGCACCTGCTACTGCAGGGTTTCCCTTACATAGGCGTAGCCGTGGCGGCCCGCCACGGCTGAAATCTTACCGCCACGCCTACAAGATCCCAAGTTTTATTTATTTATTTATTTGCGCCGTTTCCCGAAGCAGCAGCGGGAACTAGGGATGAGTACCGAATTCGGTACTTTTTAAGGTACCGACCGAATTCCATAGTACCGACCGAACACCGATTCACGTCATTTCAAACGGTGCCTCGTTTCGGTACTGCCAAGACAGTTGCACATGCGCAAGAGCGTTATGTCGCCGGTCCCTGCGAGCCCGTTGTAAACAGAGCAAGCATGGTAGAAAGAACGCACGCTAAAGCTTGGGTCCACTTCACTAAATGTGATGGGTAACTGGGTGATGAAACTAGCTACAGACAATGATCTAAGTGAGACATCCTCATCTTAATCTGCTCCAGTAGGTAAATAAAATGTTTAAGATAACGTTACCTTGATTTGTTAGCTTCCGTTTCGCTAATGGTGCGTTCGCTTTCTCCTCGGAACTCCGAATTTCCGACTAGAAGAACATGAACGCGCTCTAAAGTTTGGCTTTACTTTACTAAATGCGACGGGTGAATGGGTGAAGGTAAAACCAGCGACAACGATCTAAGTTTGAGGCATCATCGTTTTAATCTGCTCCAGCAGCTAAATAAACTGTTAAAGATAACGTTAGCTTGATATGTTAGCTTCCATTGCCACCGTTGTTATCAGCTAATGGTGCGTTCGCTTTNAGAGGTGTAGCATACAGCACTATATCTAGTATTAGGATGACACTAACTAACTACTAACTAGGGCTGCACGATATTAGGAAAACCTACAATATTCGATAACAGTGCTTAATATTGCGATATCGATATTACTCACGATAAATGAACAAATACTAAAGTATGCAGTGCTGATGTCGTCTGGCGTGTGACGTCTGCTCTGGGTTCAAAGCAAACAAAAACTAATGCATGAATTCCATTACAACATAACATTTTTATTGCAAAAATATGCAGCTGCACCCGCTGCTGTATTAGCAGCTGCACCTGCTACTGTATTAGCAGCTGCACCTGCTACTGTATTAGCAGCTGCACCTGCTACTGTATTAGCAGCTGCACCCGCTACTGTATTAGCAGCTGCACCCGCTACTGTATTAGCAGCTGCACCTGCTACTGTATTAGCAGCTGCACCTGCTGCTGTATTAGCAGCTGCACCTGCTGCTGTATTAGCAGCTGCACCTGCTACTGTATTAGCAGATGCACCTGCTACTGTATTAGCAGCTGCACCTGCTACTGTATTAGCAGCTGCACCTGCTACTGTATATTAGCAGCTGCACCTGCTACTGTATTAGCAGCTGCACCCGCTACTGTATTAGCTGCTGCACCTGCTACTGTATTAGCAGCTGCACCTGCTACTGTATTAGCTGCTGCACCTGCTACTGTATTAGCAGCTGCACCTGCTACTGTATTAGCTGCTGCACCTGCTACTGTATTAGCAGCTACACCTGCTACTGTATTAGCAGCTACACCCGCTACTGTATTAGCAGCAGCACCTGCTACTGTATTAGCAGCTGCACCTGCTACTGTATATTAGCAGCAGCACCTGCTACTGTATTAGCAGCTGCACCTGCTACTGTATATTAGCAGCTGCACCTGCTACTGTATTAGCAGCTGCACCTGCTACTGTATTAGCAGCTGCACCTGCTACTGCAGGGTTTCCCTTACATAGGCGTAGCCGTGGCGGCCCGCCACGGCTGAAATCTTACCGCCACGCCTACAAGATCCCAAGTTTTATTTATTTATTTTGCTCTGTTTCCCAAAGCAGCAGCGGGAACTACTGTGTTGTCGCTTGTGATGACAGCCGGCGGGCAGCAAGAAGAAATGAGCAGGCAGGGCAAGGTGAAGTAACAGCATAAGTTACTGAGTTTAAAATTAGAAAGGTAGCAGTGGACATAATGCTTTGTGGTTTACATGTTTCAATAGCATTAAGATAAACGAGTGTTGAAGATCTTGACAGGGTTTCCTCCAGTGCTTATTAGGCCAGGTTTTCCTCCCCCCACCAGGCTAATCATCACTTATTCACGTAAAATTTATTTATTTTTTCATGTCTGACTTTAACCGCATCTAATACTGTATTATGGCGTGAGCGCAACAGCGACAACTTAAGATCGATGTGTGAGCAGCCTGAGAGGTCGGGTGTTTTCATCTGAACCCTTAAACCTCCAGCAGGCTACGCTGCACTATTGACGTGTTAGCGCGCAGCGCTAACAACTTAGTGACGTGACATGTCTCGGAGAAAGCGTAAAAACACGTTGGACGCTTCTTCTGAAGCAGGAAAATAACGCTTCTTCTTAAGCAGAGCACGACGTCGCCTCGGCTCGTTCACGGCCGAGCCGGTACCGGACTGGGCTCGATAACTGACCCAACACAGCCACTGGGTCGTTGGAGCTGCCCCGTGACTGCCTGATGGAAATCCAGCGGGTTTCATCAGACTCGTAAAGTTTCTTGTTTTTGCTGGGGACCCCCTGTATTTTACCGCTCCCTCCTGCGGTCTTCCCCTATTAACATTTAAAATGATTCTGTAAATTCGTGTATCAATAGAAAAAATCTCTGCCTCTGCCAGCTGCAGTAAATGTAGTCTCCAAATAATAAATAAGAGGTGCATTCATCAGTGTATCTCCTTTGATCCGCATTAGTGATATTCTCAGCACCAGAACAGCGAAGCAAAGAAACAGATTGCTGAGTTTGTTAGTGATTTTATTTATTAGGTGCATCTGACCTGTGCTATTTTACTCTGAAATGAGATCAAATCAATGCTTCTGTGGGTTGTCTCCAATCTGCACTGGAAAATTTTACTTTATTTAGAGACGTGTCATAATTTCTCCCCAAGCCAATTTTTGCTCCTTTGCAGCTTAATGAGGCATCTGGCTTCATGAGAAACAACATCACACAAACACGTACACAGTTAAAAAGGAATGACATGTCAGCCAACATGTGACAGCATCTCTGCGATGTATGGTGTTTACTATTGCCTTGGGAAGTAAGACAGGAGCCATAAGTCTGCTGTTTCAGGTCAGAGGGCCTGCATAACTGCATAGACACCAACATGACTTTTTAATGTTTGAATTAGATTTCATTCTCACAACGCAAAAGGACAGCTAGATGGAAGAAAAACGAAAAGAGCATCTTCTCAGAAAAACAGGCCCCTTATTTTATTTCCAGGCTAAAAGATATTCATTGCATTACAGCTACTTGTATCAGAAACTGTCATGTCCTCAGAGTCAAATAAACCAGATAAAAACCTTAATTATACTAAAGATTAAGCGCTATATAAAAATGCTGAGCTAGAATTGAAATTGTATTTGTTGCATAGGTTTAGAGAAAATGTACTGCAAGGACAAATGATGTACAGCCTGAGTCATATGCGACACACATTAGTGTAAAATATTTACAGTCTCCTTGGAGCTGATGTTATTTATATCTCTGAAAAAAAGAACAGAGAAACAGAGCAATCAGCATCACAGTTGGCTTAAAAAAGGGCAGGCATGTCAGGAAAACTCTAGGTTTAGGGATGTATGATCGTCATTGTTGTGTGATATTAGCATAAGAGAACAGCTCAATGCTTTTTTTCACCCAACATTTGATGAATGAATGTGAAAATAATAGAAATTCTAAAATGAGATATAAAAGAAATAAACATCTCCTGAAAATCAAACAATCAGTTTATGCCTAATTTTATGGCGGTAAACAGCGTGGTATTCTCTGGCGTCCTTGATCACCAAAGCCGGGCTCTTGGGGAAGGGAGAGAGAGAGAGAGAAGACGACAACTACAGAGGGATTTTTCTGTAGAACGCTCTGGACAGTAATTGTAAATGTTTCGCAAAATATGAAAAGTGCTCCAAACTTTAATACTGAATGATCCAAACATTCATTAAGCTGCACCATTTTCCAAGGCACAAGATGTTTCTATAAAGAATGTAATTCTGATATTAGAGTGGACCTGGCAAATAAATATTTTTTTCAATTAAATGCTGTGGAGACATACATAGTTCACCAACTAATTGCTGTTAATTTTGCAACCCAGTACAATTGTTTTGCATGGTTAACTGCTTAAAGGGATATTCCACTATTTCTGTATTGCCCCGAGTTTGATAAGTGAGAAAATTTGCATTTTGAAAAAGCCACTGGCAGCTGAAAAAAACAGCAGTCCCATCCATTGTTTTGTGGAGAACCAAAATGAAGTGCATCATTAATATCTATACGTGGTCTTTTGTTTAATCTAATTTATTGAGTGTTGCTGGGTTATTATACATGTGTGTGAAGTGTGGCTAATGCGCGTGTTTGTTTACAGAAGCTGGAGGCTTTTTCAACCGCTCCACGCAGCGACGACTTAGAGCGGTGCTTTGTCGTAATGAAGGATTTCCAGGAGCCGATTTAGACTTGGGACTACAGGTTACTTATCTTACAGATATTGATGCAGATATAGTGTGCATCTCTAGCAAGAACCAAAATCAGCAATGTGACCATAGTATTTAAAAACCAAAGATAAACTCTCACAGAGCTCTATAAAAAAATTTCAGGACTATGTAGAAAAACGATTAATACATTAAAATCGGGGAACAAAAGTAACCCTAAAAGTAAATTGACGGAAATGATTATTTAAGAAAAAAATTGCCCATCATCTTGTGCTAAAATTTTACACTTAGAAATGTTGAAAAAAAAGAGTGATTACTGATTTAGTTGAATCATACAAATGACTCAGCGACCACAACACAAAATTGTATAGCCATTATAAGTATATAAGCTTAGCCATTAGCCATGGTGGCCATCCTGCAGTGAATTGACACCAAACGGCTATCAGTTGTAAATGTACATTTAACAAGTACTTTCTAAGATTTTCATTCGATTATGTACAGTGGGTCCTGACAAACAGGGTTTATTCCTACAGTTCACGAGCACAACATGCAAAAACATTTTCTCTTTTGCTTCTTAGCTGTGGGTTGTAATCAGACCTTCTGATCATTCTATTTTCTAAGTAGGAAAAAAAGAGCTTTGTAAATGTTTCTAAGAATACCCATCTTTGGGATTTGGACACCACAAAAAGCATTAGACCGGCTCTGCTTTCCTGTTGTTCTACAGCATCTCTGCCACCTGTTTCTCTACAAGTCATCTGCTAGTGATTCATTTCTGTACCCACTGAGTGAGATAAAACACTCTCTTCTATGTTCAGCTGAAAAGATGAATGTTCAGCATGCCTCTGCCCTATACATTTCTGCAGGAGCAGTGGTGTGTTTCTCCCACGAGCATTTGCATGAGACAGATACAGTACTGTGAAAAAGTATTTGCCTACTTGCAGATTTAATCAGCTTTTCCTTTTTCACATTTAAATATTTCAGGTCAACCAATATGTTTTAAAATCAGAATAAAGCATTAAAATTAAATACAAAGGGCACTCCTTCTCATTCTCCTAAAGTATTTTCTGGTATGAGGAGAACTCATGTTTTCATGTACTGAAGCGAAGTCCTGAAGCACCCCGGACCGTTACACTTCGGCCACCATGTTTGACTGTTGGTAGGATTTTTTTAGTTCATGAAAAGCACTTCTAGTTTGAAACCACATGTAAAGAAACGCACACCTGCCCAAAAATATTTAGGTACATTTGAGACGAGTCCGTTTTAGAATCAGCAGTGGTTTTTGGCTTTGGAACTCTACCATGGAGGCCATTTTGTCCGTGTCTATTTTCATTGTTAAATCTTGTATGTGGTTAATCTCGGTTAAAGGGATACAGTTTTGGCTTGCTTTTAGCAGCATCTGGTGTTGTGTTAGTCAAAGCAAAAGTCAAACAGATCTCCTGGCTCTGCATTCATCTTTTTAACACCTTAATCTAACTGCTAAAATGTTTCCCCAGCCTTCATTGTTGTCTACAGGAGCGGTTCAACTCTAAATCAGCTGTGTTCATGATCTAAAACATGCAGGAAACATGCTGGAAGCAGACTGCAGCACCAAGCATGTCAGCTCCAGTTTTGCTTAGTCTAACAGAGTACCAGACAGAAACTTGCAAGTGCGATATTCAGGCCACAGAGGGCAATGGGGGTCTGAGTTAGGGCTGTCGCGGTAACCGCAAGAAGAAAATATCGCGATATCAAGAAACCCACCGCGCTGCATGACGTGCCACCACCATTACCGCACTTGATTAAATCTCGCGACAGCGTATGCTGAGAAGGATGGCTGCACTGGTATAAAAACGAATTGTTACTTCGCCCCTTTGGGAACATTTCGGCTTTCAGCCAAATGAAAAGGGGGAGCCAGGGAATTTAAATGAGGCAGTCTGTAAAATCTGCGGCAAAACGGTTCAAGTAAAACGAGGAAACACAACTAATTTAAGGGCTCACCGTGCGACCTACCATCCAGCTATCAAGGCGCGGCCGCCGTCGCCTCCTGCCACACAGAGCTGCGGGGCAGCTCATGCCGGTGCCAGCCGACAGCTTGGACTCGGCGAAGCCTTTTCTCGAGTCGGCAAGTACAGCAGAGACAGTGACAGACATAAACACCTGACCGGCGGTGTTACACGGTATCTGGTGGAGGAGATGGTGCCATTTTCTACTGTGGAGAAACCTGCATTCAAGTCGCTTCTTCAGAAATTCGACAAGCAATACGAGTTGCCAGGGAAAACCTACTTCTCCGAAACTGCGGTGCCGAAAATGTACAACACAGTTAGAGCACCGGTTCAGAGTGAGCTCAAAAGTGTGGACTTTTTCTCTGCCACCACTGACATGTGGTCAAGTGTGAATATGACCCCTTACATGAGTCTAACTGCACATTACCTGACCACAGACTGGACTCTTAAATCACGCTGCCTCGAAACAGTGTTTATGCCCCAGAATCGCACATCTGACAACATCGCAGATGCTCTACGCAGCGTGTTTGATGAGTGGTCCCTGGATGAGAAGAAGCTGGCGTGCATAACGACTGATAACGGGGCAAAAATCGCCGCAGCAGTGAGAAAATTGAGCTGGACTTGGCTGAACTGCTTCGGACATAATTTACACCTGGCAGTGACAAACGCAATGACAAGTGTTAAAGATCGCACATCCCGAGCAATGGGTCTGTGCCACACCTTAGTGGGTGCGTTCTCCCACAGCTGGGTGAAGAGGAGGGATCTGGCGAAAGCACAAGCGGAGCTCTGCCTCCCGCAGCACACGCTCATAATGGTAAAATAGCTTTCATAAGTTATATTTATGATCTAATTGTATCCCACTGTAATTTCACTTACTAACACAGATAGGCCCAATACGTCTGCTAAAAAAATATGAATACTGTTAACGGGATTTATTTTATTTTTTGTCCGAAATTCATAAAACATATATGCGGCCTTAAATAGCAGTTGGTGGCTTTATGTGATGCTTAAAAAACATGTTTTGTTTAGAAAGAAATACACAGAAACCAATAAATATTGTTATATATTGACTTTTGATTTAAAAAGAATAGGCAGATTTAATGTCAGTTTAAATAATAATATGCCATTACTCCGTCCAACCAGGACTGTCCAACAAGATGGGGTTCCAAACAGAAAATGGTGGACCGAGTCTTGGAGCAAATCCCCGCTATTCAAAGGGTTCTGGATGATCGGCGGCGTCAGCATCTCATCCCCAGCTGGCAGGACATTGCAGTTTTAGAGTCGGTGAACGCAGCGTTAAAGCCAGCGGCTGAATTTACGGATCTGCTGTCTGGCAAAAGCGATGTCATGGTTTCATCTATAAAACCTGTCCTGAAACTCCTCGCTGGAGGTTTTAAAACCATCAGACGAAGACACCACTCTGACCTCGGACATCAAGCAGAAGATGTGCGGTGTTCTCGAGGAGAAGTACAGACCAGCAGCTCTACAAAAAACGTTGGCAAGGTCCTGCTTGCTGGACCCAAGATATCGAGGCAACAATTCTGATGATGATGGTGAGGTAAAGTCCGTGCTGATCGAGGAGATAGTACACATGGAAGATGGAGGGAGCGGTGCCAGTGCGTCAGCTGCAGTCCAGCCAAAGACCTTGGTGTAAATGACCACGTTAATTGTGAACCATCAGTTTGAGAGACCATCTTCTCAACCGGGGATGCTACACTTGGAGCAGGCAGTGCTGCCACCAGCGGCAAAGAAAAAAAAAACGCTTGGAGACCTTGGTTTAACCGACAGATAAACCTATACATCAGAATCCTTAAAGTTGCATGAAATTTATTTATCCCCATTGAAACAAACAAGTGGCTTGCACTTTCCCAACGAGGTCTGTTTAGTAAAATTGTTAGACGATCATTATACGCTACATTAAGTCGCCAAAAGCTTGATTGTTTGTAGCAGGACCACAGGTATATAACTGAGTGCAGTATACTTTAAAG